>CM033392.1:42985984-43585984 GCA_019426215.1 Buddleja alternifolia | reverse complement strand
GCAATCCAGCAGGCCGTCCTGAAGAAACACAAACCTCATTTCTACAAAGGCTACCCAATTCCTGATTTATCTGTAGAGCTCCTTGAAGAGTTAGGCATCTCTCCTTTTGCTGTTTATGTTCCACGTTACCAAAACTCATGAAGAGCTCCAGTCACAAGGACTTTTAAAAATTTTGAAGAATTATTATGTGAACTGGGAGTTGATTGCTCTGTTTGGAACAAGCGTCTTCAGAGTTTTGAGGAATTGGCCGAGAAGATGGGAAATATAAAATTCGCAAATAGCACTCATAAGAAGACGAGGGAAGAAAATGATAGATAGTGGAAGTTTGCTAAAATGCTTTTCAAGCTAGAACAAAAGAAATCGCAAACCTCTTCCACAAAAAAAGAGCGCTAGATCTTGTTGTTTCATTCTGTTTTTAAGCACTTTTATGAATGTTTCTATCTTTAAACTCATTTTTCTTGCATGACAATTTATGAATGAATGAGTTTTGCTGAAACATCTTGTTTCTCACTATATGTATTAACTTATAGATAACCTCTAACTTTTAAAAGCTAACTTTGTATTATCTTTGTTGATTCTCTAGCTCTTGGACTATAAAAGAGTTAAGGTCTTGACATCATCAAAAAGGGGGAAATTGGAAGAAAATTTCATGTTAGATGTTTTGATGATGACAAGATAGGTTTTATGTTAGACCCCAAAGATAGGTAAGTTTATGTTTATTAGAATATGTCTAAGCGTTTAAAGTTACCGAGTTATAATTTTCAGTATAAGACTTTTTATCTTTATAGTTTTAGTCTAGTATCTAGCGCTTGAGCTATGATAGAATTCTAGGTAAGTCTATCAAACTGAAAGCGTCTGAAGACTTTAAAGATAAGAGATTCGTTAAGCGACTGTCATGCGCTTTAGAATCATTCTAGGTGATCATGCCACAAGTGTCTGTCTTCATCTGAATTAAATCTGATGTCAATAAGCACTTAATTGCAACATTCAATGGACATTTAATTCTAACGGTAATTAAATTCAAATGCATTAAAAGCTTGATAGGAGCATTAAATGTGATATGGACTATTGACGTATGATTAAGCATTCCCTATTGGTTGTTAACTCAAAGTGGGTCTGCTACCAACTCTATGCAGCTGAATTTTAGGAGATGTCAGAAAAAGACTAAGTCATGCGCCTCGTGTCAAACACGTTCCTGCTTGTGTCCACGAACAAATCCAGAGAAAGTTTATAAATAGATCCTCACAGCTCAGAGTAAAATCCCGTTTACTCCCCCGTGATAGGTCTTATTATTCGAACCCCCCTCCCTCGTGATATAAAAATTCACAGAACACCCCCCTATAAAAAGAAAATATGCAACTAACCCCCCCTACGCATTCCACGTGCAAAAATTGTGAATATTTATAATTTTTTTGAGTTTATTAGACTTTTTTGCCCCTAATGTGACACCATTGGATCTTATATGATAAAATCAACAGTCAAGATAAGACATATACATTTATTAATCCAAAAAAAAAAATATATATATAATATATTAATAATAACAATAATAATAATAATATATACAATATATTAACAATATATATATACACACACACACACAAACACACCATCTGAACCAGCCCCACCCCCACCGTCCCGACTGTAAGCCACCACTACTCCACTACCGTTAGGCCTCCGTCCCCACCACCACCCAGGCTTCCCTCACCTGAATCTTGCCCTTTTCTCTCCCTATTCTCCTCTCTCACTTGAATCTGCAAATTTGCAGATTTCACCAAATTTGCAGATTTGAAATCTACAAATGTTCAGATTCAAATGTGGACTAAAAACACAGATACAACCGTTTTCTGTTAAAGAAATTGAAGTACCATTAGTCGTTATTTGAATAGGTAGATGAATGATTCCACAATTTGTAGCTATTTTGTTTGATTTTATAGATTTCCAATTCCTTTGTGTGTGTATATATATATATATATACGTTTATAATTTTTAAAAAAAGAGTTTTTATTGCTGGGATAAAAGGAAATGGATATTTGTTATTCATCGATTAATGGTTGCCGTAGACGGAGTGGGAAAACTAAAATGATAAGGTGGATACCAACTTGAAGAAGAATATCAGCTCCGGTGAAGAAGAAGAATAGCAGCACCGAAAATGATAAGGTGGATGTGGTGTGGGTTTGAAGGTGGATGTGGTGTATTATGGGGTTTGATTTTTATGGAAAAAGGGAATTGTATATTATGGTTTTGGGGAAGAAGGTAGGATGGAGAAAAGGGGGAAAAAGTAGGTTGTGGAAGATGATGAAAAAATAAATATAAAATAACTAATTATAATATATAAAAAATATAAAATAAATAGTTAAAATATAATGTAAATAGTTTTAAAAGTTAAGGGTATTTGAATTTTTTTGGTAATTTTTCGGAGGGAGACAGTGTGTATCATTTAATTTTTCTTAGGGGGGTTTATTGGTAATTTTCATATCATAGGGAGGTTTTTGAATAATTAGGCATATCACAGGGGGGTAAAATTGATTTCTCTCATTTTGGCTATAGAGGTTTTGAGCTTTTAGGGATAGATTTCGACATCGTAAGTCTACATCAAGCTTTGATAATTTTTCTCAGTGTTTAGGTTTAAGCTCTAAGGATCTATTTATAGACTTTCTCGGGATTTGTCCGTTGGACACAAGCAAGAGCGTGTTTGACACGAGGCGCATGACTTAGTTTTTTTTTGACATCTCCAGAAATTCTGCTGCACAGAATTGATAGCAGACATACTTTGAGTTGATAGCCATTGGGGAAGGCTTATCCATACGTCAATAGTCCTTATCACATTTAATGGTCTTATCAAGCATTTAATGCATTTGAATTTAATTCCCGTTGGAATTAAATGTCAGTTGAATGTTGCAATTAAGTGCTTATTGACTTCAGATTTAATTCAGATGAAGACAGATGCTTGTGGCATGATCACCTAGAATGATTCTAAAGCGCTTGACAGTCGCTTAACGAATCTCTTATCTTTAAAGTCTTCAGACACTGATCTTCGATTTCACTTAGATAGACTCACCTAGAATTCTATCATAGCTCAAGCGTTAGATATTAGTCTAAAACTATAAAGATTAAAAACCTTATACTGAAAATTATAACTCGATAACTTTAAACGATTAGACATACTCTAATAAAAATAAACTTACATATCTTTGGGGTCTAACATAAAACCTATCTTGTCATCGTCAAAACATCTAACATGAAATTTCCAAACAATTTTCCCCTTTTTGATGATGTCAAGACCTTAACTCTTTTATAGTCCAAGAGCTAGAAAATCAACAAAAATAATATAAAATTAGCGTTTAAAAGTTAGAGGATAGCTCTAAGTTAGTAGATATAGCGAGAAACAAGATGTTTCAGCAAAACACATTCATTCATAAATTATCATGCAAGTACAATGAGTTTAAAGCGCTTAAAAACATAATGAAACAATAAGATCTAGTGTTTTCTTTTTGTGGATGAGGTTTGCGATTTCATTTGTTCTTACTTGAAAAGCATTTCAGCAAACTTCCACAGTCTATCATTTGCTTCCCTCATCTTCTTATGAGTGCTATTGGCGTATTGTATATTTCCCATCTTCTCGGCCAATTCGTCAAAACTATGAAGACGCTTGTTCCAAACAGAGCAATCCACTCCCAGTTCACATAATAATTCTTCAAAAATTTCAAAAGTCCTTGTGACTGGAGCTCTTCGTGGGTTTTGGTAACGTGGAACATAAATAGCAAAAGGAGGGATGCCTAACTCTTCAAGGAGCTCTACAGAGAAATCAGGAATTGGGTAGCCTTTGTAGAAACGAGGTTTGTGTTTCTTATGTACGACTTGCTGGATTGCATAGATTGGACTTTGAAGTTCTTCCCAGAGCTTGCCACACTCTTGGACGAGCCTTTACGGTTCTCTCCCTTCTTGACATCAGTAAAAGGTTGAGAGAAATGAATCTCAGACAAGTCTCTTAGCAAGAGCTTGACTTTATCGATTAGGAGAGCTACTTGAGCAGCAATGCTTTCAGCTGCTGAGTTAGAAAGATTGTGACATTCAGCGTCTGCAATGGCATTCAGGGCAAGCGAGTGGTTGACGCTTTTAGAAAGATCAGACACGAGCGAAACCAACTTATCCATTATCGTTATAGTACTTTGGTTAGCAACATTGCACATATAATTCAATCGATTCCTTTCCACGACATAGAGAACCGATGTATTCTAACTTTCCAAGCGTGAGTTGGAGCCCTTGATACCCACTAGAGAGTTTTGAATCGCTTTCTTGCAATCCGGAGCTTCTGGATCATCATCACTATCTGAACTGTCACTAGAGGAACGCGCAGGTGGAGGTAAAGAATCTTTGGAAGCAACATCTTTTCCACGTGCTGGATCTCTGATAAGAGGTTCATCAGATTCAGTTACTTGTTCCTGTTCGGGAAGAGAAGCGTCTGGAGCGTGGACTTCTGCAATGTCCATGATGAAATCATCTCCATCGGCCTCAGTGCTAGAAATAGATTCAATCTGAAATCATATTGTATATATTATTATTAATATATTATATATATTATTTTTATTGATTAATAAATATATAGGTGTAATCTTGACCATTGATTTTGTCATATAATATCCAATGGTGTTAGATTAGTGGCAAAAAAGTCCAATAAACTCAAAAAATTATAAATATTCGCAATTTTCGCGCGTGGAGCGCGTAGGGGGTTAGTTGCATATTTATTTTTTTCATAGGGGGGTGTTCTAGGAGGCTTTCGAATAATAAGACCTATCACAAGGGGGTTAAGGGGATTTTACTCAAGCTAAAATATCTTTAAGCTCATACATCTCTACAGCCAAAGTAATATCTCTTACCTCTTCATAGAAGAACTATCATTTTCTAAAGAGATATTCCAAAAGTGTTTGAACTTTCCAAATCGAACAACCCTTGATAAAACCCATCTACCTCTTCAATTTGTGTGACGAAGTTGTTGAAGACAAAGCAGTATTTCTGTGTGATAGAAGCTTATCAGAAGAGATCTTAGCCGAGTTGAAATCTATGTGATCAAGGAACTCGAGATCAAGCCTTCACCATTTGCTATTGTGTTAAAGTTGTCTTTGTGAAGCTTTGTAATTCATTTTAGTGAATTCCTCCTGTGTGGGAAGGAGTAGAACGACGTAGCTGAGATTACATAAACCCAGTTAACCACACAATTCTCGTGTCTTTATTATTTACTGTTTTATTGCTTTATTCATTATTTTCTTACATTATCTTAAAGCATACCTTCTTAAATCTGTAGAGCAACTAAACTTTTTCTAAGCGCCTATTTATTCATATTAAGAGACTTGTACAAATCTCTGTTGTGCTAATCGTAATATAAATGTTGAGCGCCTGATCCATCTTGATCAAGTACTCAAAACTATTGTCTATGTTATCTTTCTAAAAACAAGTCTAAAAATTCAAAAAAATTCAGGGTCTATTCAACCCTCCCCTCATTCTAGAGCCTTTCGTATGCCACTTGGGACCATTATATTGATGATATCTTGATAACAGGTAATGATTCTATTTTAATAGATGAGTGTACGAAGTATTTGAATACCACTTTTCATATGAAGGATTTAGGTGAGCTTAAATTTTTTCTTGGTATTGAAATGGCTAGATCTAACAAGGGTATTGTTATGAATCAGAGTAAATATTATCTTGAATTACTTAGTGAATCTGGTATGCGAGGATTTAAACCAGTAAGTATTCCAATTGAACAAAACAGTAAATTTCATGATAATGGTAATGATGATTCTAATCCTCTTATATCCAATGTGACTGAGTATCAAAAGATTGTTGGAAAGCTGAACTATTTATGCTTGACTAGGCCAGATATTGGTTATGCTGTGCAAATTTTATCTCAGTTTATGCATGCTCCTAGAAACTCACATCTTTCTGCCACATATAAAGTCTTGAGATATTTGAAAGGCAAAACAAGTCTAGGGCTCTTTATATCTACTAATGTTGTTTTTGATCTTCATGTATATTATGATTCAGATTGGGCTTCTTGCCCTATGACAAGAAAATCTCTAACAAGATATGCAATGATGTTGGGAGGATCTCTCATTTCATGGAAGTTAAGAAACAAACTACTATCTCCAGAAGTTCAGCTGAAGCTGAATATAGAGCATTGGGATCTGCCACTTGTAAAGTCTTATGGCTGTTAAGCATCCTTAAGGAGTTAACAATTGAAGTGAAATTGCCTGTTCAAGTTTACACAGACAGTAAACCTGCTATTCAATTGGCAGCCAATCCTGTTTTCCATGAGAGGTCAAAACACATAGAGGTGGATTGTCACTTCATTAGGGACAAGATACAGCAAGGATTGATCCATAGTTTATATACCATCATTTGAGCAACTTGCTGATTTATTGACAAAGGCCTTAGGGAAATTGCAATTTGAGTTCCTGCTTGGCAAGCTTGGTGTCATGGATCTTTTTGACAACAAAATTGAGGAGGAGTATTAAGAATAGTTAAAGTTGTTATTTCGAATAACACTTTCAAATATTAGTTAAAAGTGTTAGTTTATTTCTTTCTTTAGTAACTAGCCAATGTATTATTTAGGAAAGTGACATTGGGTATAAATACCCTTGCTTTTCTTGTTTACTGTAAGTTAGTTATTCATTCTTCAGATGTAATCTTCTCTACAATGTTCATCAACAATAAAATTCTTTCTTCTTGTTTACATTATCTTAACATAGTCCACTATAATCAATGAATGCGATTAAAAATAAAACTTCAAAATACTGAAAATTTTCTACGATTTTTTCGTAGTTAGGACTTAATATGAAACATTCTGTGATTTGTGAGTGTGACTATCGTATAAAGAGAATTGCTATAAGGATACATCATCCCCACTTTTTAATCAGTGTTTCGCGATAAAATAAAATCAGAATGAGGTGGATCCGAATAGTCGTTCCAAGTCCCGTGATAATCTGTAACTTGATATTATCGTTCAACCCCTGCGTTCGATTTGGTAAACGGTGGTTCAAGTCTGTAATTAAATTCTTAGTTGTTACTTCCGAACACGAGAATAATGAACGAAAACTCAAGTCAAGATAAAATTACCTATCAAATACTTAAATTTGAAAAAAGATAATTAATACCTCCATGAGAGCCTTCGATCTTGATGATTACAAATAACTACAGATACAAGCTTTGCAGCTGAATCCCGACGCTTCTTTGACAAGCAACTATTAAACTATTCTACGGCTACTCCTAATTTATGCTATGAACTATTCCTAACACTATGGCTAATTCTAAGAAAATGAAAATGTAGAACCTGTGATTCTGATGATGTCTTTTTTTCTCCTTTTTGGCCGCCTATATCTCAATCCTTGAGGAACCCACGATTCTTTTCTTCGGGGACCGCCTTTAACTGTCCTTAACTGCTCTTTCCAATCTTTCAAAATTAGCGCGCCTTTGTCCACTGCAGATTACTGATTCTTTGGAATTCATTTTATTTCTTCGTGTTTTGTTTATTGGACTTTGAGCTATTCAGCTCATATTTTTACAGTCTTTTCGAATTCAATCGGTTTGTCTTATTTATTTGCCATCTTTGGGCTTAAAATAATCTGAAAGCCCAAATTATTTTATGATGTAAACAAATGCCCCCCTAACATATATGGACGTTTTGAGTTCATATATATTAAACGACACGTCTGTCCTCTAATAAATGCGAACGCTTTGACTTCGCGGGTTTTTTAAAGAATATGTCTTTTCATAAGAAGACCTTTCGTACTTTTGGCGGTTATAGAGATACGCGCTCTTTTAGACTTCACCTGGGATTTTGATCGTCGTCTTTCCACTTTTTCTCAATAATTAATGTGTCAATTTGGTTCTTAGGTTTACAATTCTTTAATCCTCTCTCTCTTCGTCTTATTCAAATAATCCCCAAGTTATAGAGAAGCTCTATTCTGTTCCAAATTATCACTAGTTTACTCGACCGTTACCTTGTCTATCCCCACAAAGCCTCCATCAATGGCCGTTCCTCAACATACCACCGCCCATGACCTCGAGTTCTTGGTTCCTCGAGCAACCCTCTTAGAGTGCGAAGAAGCCGAGGATTTATTCGATATAATTGGGGCTTTTCGAACCTATTATAGCGATCTTAAAGTGGTGTCCCTCAAAGCCACTCACGTAGTTCCTCGATGGGCTTCTGATAGTCGGGGTCAATTGCTAAATCATCTGGCTCTTGGCCCGCGATTCGAATCGTCGGCCTTTGTGAGCGCCGCCCCTGATACTCCCAATCTTTTTGGGACTTGGCCTGCTCTGGAGGGACATAATTCCCTTCTTTGTATGAATAGGGTGATCAATAAATTTTCCTGGAACAAGATGAGCAAACCCATCTATGGTTGGATACGCACTATTGATGCTTTCCCTTGGTTTGAGCACCTTTATCAATTTCACTCGAAGTGGGAAGCTAATCGAATCATGGGGCTTATTCAAATAGCCTGCTACCAAATGCTCCCTTCCGAGCCAATATTGACCAATGCATTGGCACTATCTTGGCATCCCTCGTATAATTGTTTTGTTTTGCCTCGAAGGCTTCAGACCATCACCCTCGAAGACGTGGCTCTGATTACCAGGCTATCTTCTTGTGGTGTTGTTCTTCCATCCGGTGAGGCGATTAATGATGGTCGTATACTCCTGGTGTTCTTAGCAGAATGGTTAAAGCATCACGACAAGAGTGGTGGTGCCAATATTGCTTACTCCACACTGGTCAACCATTTCGCTCGGAATGAGGATCGTATCTCCCCTTTTGAAGAGGTATTGTTCCTCAATTTTGTTTTTTCCCGGTTGTTCATGAACTCTGGTTGCGCTGTGAACAAGACTTTCCTCCCCCTTTCTGCCAATATTGCTGCAACTTTGGGACCCATCGAATTGGCCACTCTCATGTTAGCGCAGCTTTATCGAATGATGTTCCACCTCCACCGGGACCCCTCGAACATTAAAAGATTATTGGGTACCTTGTGGTTGTTATCTTGGTGGGTTTTTCTGTATTACCCAGAACTATTAAACATCAGGACGCTCAAGTCCCATGAAGAGGTATCTCAAACTTCACATGCTTACAAACCTATTTCGTGTTGGGTTTGTTAGGGAGTGGCTGCCATAAACTTGCTAGTCCCTCTCGAAAAGGCACTGTACTTATTAGCCTTGAGTACTGTTTACAATCCGCTTTATGTGTCGACCACTACTACAGAAATGTTCTATTACAGCGGTTTTTGAACCGCTGTAACAGGGACCAATTACAGCGGTTTCGGAGAAAACTGCTACAGCGGTTTTTTCCGAAACCGCTGTAATAGAAATTCTGCATTTTTTTTATATACCTATTATAGCGGTTTTCGGAAAAACCGCTATAATAGGTGTATTTTTTAATTTTTTTTTCTTGCGGTACTGTACAAAGTTTATTGTAACCAGCTTCCCACAAGCTCAAAATTCAACACACTAACACAACAAACCATAAAACCAATTCAACAAAAACAACAAATTAAAACCCAAAATTAACTTCACCAAATTAAATGATCATCTCTAACAACAAAAACCAATTCTTTCCTCCTAACAACAAATCAAATTTTACGTATAATCTCCAACAAATGATAACGAGTTTACAATCAATTAAATACAACAAATCAAATAAAAATTTACAACAATTTACAACTTACACCATACCAAAAGCGCATTGGAAAATGTATTGTGCCAATTCGCAACGTACTTCATCAAGTTGCTCTATAGAGTAAGTGACGTATTGACAATCAGGAAAGTACTACACGATAGAGATTGAAAACCCAACAAAGGTTTAATAACTTATAAAGAGAAATTAGAATTTGATGATGAGTATTAATTAGGATTATATATACATACCGTTGGTGGGATTGTAGATTCTCCGTGGCTAATAATATCCTTCATGAATTTCATAATGAAGAAGCCACAATCTTTGTCGTTTAACTGCAAGGGGCACTACAAAATTGAAATCAAAATTGTATTAGAACAATAACTTTTATACGAATAATCTCTTGAAAATATAAAATTACACTAACCTTTATACAAGTCCATTTACAGGCCATGTTTTTGGATTTGATCTTTTGGGTGTTACGATTTGCACGAAACATCAACACAGCACTGTTAAAAGCATCAAAAAACAAGGAAAGCTGTAAATATCAAGCAAATATATCTGTGAAATCTAGGAAGATATATACACTTTAAAATTAATATTAAATATAATGGATACATTGATTGAATGAAAAACTTACTGATTGAATGTTTCTTTCATATCGAGCCGGTTCTTCGGATCATCGTGCAAAGAATCCAAATAATAAACGATTTCATTAATTGGATCAATCACAAGCAACATTCAATGTCCCCTAAAAAGCATTCAAAAGATAAGTTCAAAATTAGTTTTGCGTACGTAACAAATTTTACAAAATAAAGTTGGGTTTTTAGTAGCTCACCCGGTGTTGTAAGGTGCAATAAACAACTTCCCGTCTGCGCAATCTTTCATGGCATTTGTCATATATTGCGCTTGTATGATATGCTGAGATGGATTAAGACCTGCTCCCGCAGCTATAGTATGTGGGCTAAGGAACCCGAAATTATTTGCTTTCTCTTCGGGGACCACGTACTTAGCCCACAAACACCTAAATTGAGCATAAAATAAATTTGAGCAACGAAAATAAACATATATAGTTCAAATTAATGCAGTAAAATAATTTTTTTCTTTATTCATATTTAAAAACTTACTTGATGTAAATTGAAATGATAGAGACTCCTATCTGTTCTTTGCGCAAAAAATGACAGATTTCTTCCCGTCCAAGATACTCTTGATAGGGTTCGTTATTATAGATAGCCTCGGGAATGTCTATAGAGACCAGTTGTTCAATAGGCATTATCTGCAGGTACCTTTCAAGAGTTACAAGTGGCTGAGGGCGTTGATCAGCTGTTACGTCTGCTACTCTATCATCTTCACGTGAAGGGTTGGCCACTGGAGATGTTCGTTTGACAGCTGAGTGCTTCGTCATCTCTGATTTATGTTTTCCAACTGATGATTTGGATTTTCCAAGAGACTATTTAAGCAAAGAAAACAAAACGTGAATGTTACAAACCAAAGTATATTTAGTAACCTTAAACAATTGTTATAATTTATTAATGGCTAGATATTAATAATTACGTACCGATGCATCACTGACAGTGACAAGACTCTTAGGCCAAGCAACAATGTATCCCACAGCCTCAGAAACTGTGAACACTGCTTCATCAGCGAGAGGGACTGGTAGGGGTGCAATATCTTCAATGGCAATGTCAATCATCACTTTCACAAGGTGGGTGGGTAATGGACGTGTATGCATCGTTCTATCATCTGATCGATTGCACATTTGTCCTTTAGCCACCATACGACAAGACGGTGTTGAAAGTGCCAATAGACATGGCGCCACAACCTACATATATAAAATATATATATATATATACACCATTATATTAGAAAATTGTGTGTGTTTTAGAGAATTGCAAGTTATATGATCACTTAATAATTTCATATCATTACCTGAGGAAGGTTCTTAACTGGATCTGGGCAGCTATCTTTCAAAAAAACCGCCTCATCTTCATGTGGCTGCTGCGACCCAGACGCCCTATGCTCGTCAAACTCGCGTCGCAATGAGGATAATGATGCAGTGAGCATGTGCACCATGTTTTTCAAGTTATCAATCTTCTCATCTTTAGAAGGCTTTGAATCAGTAAAGTAGTTTTTCTGTGATACCCCAAAGCCTACACCCCTAACGCGACCCGAATGCTCCTTCTTTTTAAGAGCTTTAGCCAATATATCATCCTGGGTCTTCTCATTTCCACTATGGCTACCCTCCTGTGATAAGCACTCCTGTAATAATACATTTTGAACATTAGTGAACTTTGCTCTTTCAAAAATATTTCAAAAAAAACATACAACACATTATATAGCTAAAATTGCAAATAACTCACAATTTCATTCGCTACTCTTTTAACATTGACATTATCAATGTTATGCTAGCTGTCAGAATGTGCAATCCTCCACACGAGTGCTCGTGTCACGTCTGTGCAATCTGACCAAGCTTCCTTTCTTTTTTCCATCTATATCATGATTAAATATATATATATATATATATATATATATTAATAAGGAATTTTTATTAGAAAACCTGTAAGGATTCACTGTTAAACGAACTACGTACCTCAATTTGCTCCAGTTGAGCATATCCAAGACGTGATTTCCTATAAGGATATTCAGGTTCCTTAGCTCTTTCCTGATTTTCCTTACTTAGTTGCCGTTCATTACATAATCAAAGCATTAGTCAATGTTCATATAAACGCAATATGCAACAAATGAAACCGTAAATTAAAATAATTACCTGGAAACCTTCACTTTGCCGAATATGTAAAAACGTTGTCCAATCTTCTTGAGATATATTATATTTTTGGGGTGGACTGGAATTAATATTCCCATTATCATCCTCTACCCACACTCTGCTCAAGAAGCTCCTGAAGTTTTGAGCTAGCTTTCCAACTTCGGCTAAAACAAATTTTTGTCTACTTTCTTCAATATCAAAGGCCAACTATGAAAAACAAACAACAAAGTATATATGAAATTATAATTTAGAGAAAATTGAATAAACAAAAAATACATTAACCAATTAGAAACATGATAATAACCAACTTACAGCTATTTCATTCCAAATTGCTGATTTTGTTGCTTCCAAGACGTGTCGCCAATCACTGATGGTAATCGGGACCCTCTCACGAGCTATGACTCCAATGTAACTAACAAATGTTGATTTATTTGGGTCAATTGGCTGGCCATTCTTATTCTAGCCGACTGGTAGCTTTAAGCCTTTACTTCTGGCATTTATGACTTTTTCCATTGCAGCGATACCTCTACGTATCTCATTTTGAACACATTTGTTTGAAGCACCCCCAGAATCCATCGACCAACAGAAGCCAAAAATACAGAATTTAGATTCATATACTATATATATAGTACCAAATAAAGCCACCATTACTTTAGAAAAAATTCGGCAGAATAACGACGCAAAATTTTTTACCAAGTTCTCGACTTAATCTTCCCCCAAAATTGCAAACAACAAAACCAATCCATCAATTCTTTCACAAAAACAATCAAATTTCACAAAACCATGAATGCATTAAACGATGTCAACAAAATAACACATATTGATCTAATCACGATACATAATCAAAATACATATCAACAAACAGGCTATACTCATGATATGTATTCAAATAATAATACTCGTTATCATATAGAGAGATCGAGAGAGAAGAATCTTACAGTGGTGGTGGTGGTAGTGGTGGAGGGGGCGGTGGTGGTCATAGAGGAGGAGGAGAGAGCGGCTGTGGCTGTGCCGGTGGTGCTGGTGGCGGCGGTATACAATATCGACCTACAAAAGCCAAAAATACAGAAGTTAGTTTCATATAGCAACATAATTTTTCAATTCATACACTAACAAGAGACTCCCTAACTCATACACTAACAAGTGCTTATATGAACCAGCAAAAAAGGTTAGGAAATAAGTATATCATATAATTATCACATAAGTTCAAATACCTTTCATCATTTCGTTGGCTTAGTAGTCTTTTGCTTCCCCTCAGTACGACCCTTTTGTTTAGTACGTCGACGAACAGATGGATTAATCCATATCCCCTCTTGGTGATCTTGTCACATATACAATTCATCATCACTGATATCCAAGTCACCATCACTATCAGTGGCTTGTGAATCACCTAAGATAAAATTTTCTCCATAATCATCACTATATGAACTATCATCCTCAATACAAGTATTTTTGTTTGCCGATAAAACAATTGGCCACCTCTTATCAATAGGATCGGTGACAAAAAACACTTGATTAGCTTGTGATGTCAAAATGAAAGGTTCATCTTTGTAACCCACCCTCTCAAGGTCTACTCGAGTGAATCCTATTTCACTATTATCGACACCATTTTTATTGTTAGCCCACCTACACACAAATACAGGCACCCGAAACCAACTATAATCCAGCTCCCATATATGTTCAATCACCCCATAATATGATAAATGAGCATCGATAGGGTTATTATCTCTCGCACTTGAGATATGCATTGCTTGAGCTACAAGACTCACCCCACTATTCTGCATTGTACTCCATTCATCTTGGTCTTTTGTATAGAATGTGCGACTATTTATACGATAACCTGAATGATAAAATACAAGTCTGCCCGGTCCCATCAACAACCGTGCCAATTTATCTGAAACTGAAAGTGGATTCTCGTTCTGTTTCTCTTGAATATGCTTTCGGAACCAATCAGAGAAACTCTTATTATGCTCTCTTGAAATCCAATTCTCATTTTTATTTGGATTTGATCTCCTAAGTTGGTCCCTGTGCTCTTCAACATATGGCTCAACCTCATCGGTGTTGTGGAGCACATATAGGTGTGCCTGATCCCTTTGTGTGCAAGGAACACTAACTAATTGCTTTCCAAGTATGCTTTCTCCTTCTGTTCTCCCTCCCACAACATGAGACTTTGGAAGCTCTGCAACGTTAGAATCTTTCAGATATTCTGTGCAAAATGTAATCGCTTCATCAACTATGTACCGTTCAACAATGCAACCTTCCGGTCGACTACGATTTTTCACGTAGCCTTTTAATACCTTCATATAACGCTCAGCCGGATACATAGATCTCATAAAAGCCGGTCCACATAGTTGTGTCTCTCTCACCAAGTGAATAGGTAGGTGAGTCATTATATCAAAAAACGCTGGTGGAAAATACATCTCAAGCTTGCACAAAGTGATGGCAATTTGTTTCTGAAGTGTAGGCAATTGTTCAGGATCAAACATCTTGCTCCACATTGCTTTGAAGAAGAAACATAATGAGGTTATAGTTTCTCTCACCTTTTTTGGCAAAATGGCCTGTATAGCAATTGGTAGCAAATGATCCATGATCACATGACAATCGTGAGTCTTCATGTGCTTTAGCTTCAATTCCTTCATTGATACAAGACTGCCAATGTTTGAAGAACACCCTTCTGGAACTTTCACTCCATTTAGAAACTCACATAATGTGATTTTTTCTTTCCTGGATAGAGTGTGAGCTGCTGGAGGCAAATAAGTACGTTTTCCCTTATTTGTTGGTGCCAATTTTTCTCTTATCTTCATTTCAACGAAGTCTAACCTTGCCTTTACATCATCTTTTGTCTTTCCGGACGCATTTAGAAGTGTACCAATGACACTATCAAATACATTTTTCTCAATATGCATAATATCAAGAAAATATCTAACATGTAAAGACGTCCAATACGGCAACTCAAAGAAAATTGACCTTTTTTTCCACCCAGTTTTTGCAAGCCCACCTGCAAAAGTCTTTCCAAATTTAACCTCCAAGTCTTTTATATTCTCGAACACTTCTTCACCAGTCAAGCACTTAGGAGCTCGGCCTTCTTCTATATTCCCATTGAAAGCTTTTTTCCACCGATGATATCTATGGTTTCGATTTAGCCATCTCCGATGCCCTTGGAATGTATATTTCTGAGAGTGTGTCAATCGATATTGATCTGTACTCTTGACACATATGGGGCATCCACATTGGCCATGTACACCATATCCCTCGAGGTTTGCTCTTGCCGAAAAATCCTTGATTGTTCCTAATAGCATGACTCTGAGATTGAAATTTTCTTCTCTGAACCCGTTATATACTTGAACACCGATCTCCCACAACACCTTCAAATCCTCAATTAAAGGAGCCAAGTAGACATCTATATCATTTCCAGGTTATTTCGGCCTAGAAATGAGTATAGGCATCATTATATGTTCTCGCTTCATGCATCGCGATGGTGGGAGGTTGTAGATCATCAAAATCACCGACCATGTACTATGTGAGCTACTTTGCAAGCCATGAGGGTTCATGCCATCTGTATCCAATACAAGGCGAAGGTTTCTTGATTCTTCACCAAATTCAAGGACATCATAATCGATCTTTTTCCATTGAGGAGAATCTGCGGGGTGTCGAATCTTGTCATCTTCAATCCTTTCTTCAGACCTTCTATCAGCATGTCATGTCAAGTCCTTGGCCAACTCTTTACTACTGTACATGCGCTTAAATCGTGGTATTATGGGCAAATACCACATGGTTTTGATAGGAGCAGATCCGTTCTTCTTGTACCGCGAGGCTCCACATTTCGGGCAAACCTTCGATGATGCATAGTCAGTTCTAAACAATATGCAATGATTGAGACAGGCATGTATCCTCTCATATCCTATGCCAATTGAGGTTAACATCTTCTTAGCCTCATAAGTACGATTAGGTAACACATTATCCTCAGGTAGCATGTTTTTTAAAAGATCAAGTAAGTCTGTGAAACTCTTATCACTCCACCCATTGTTGGCTTTTAACTTGTAGAGGTTTAGGACTGCTTTCAATCTTGTGAATTTACTACCACTATACAGTGGTGTCTTTGAATCACTTGTCAAATTGTCAAAGATCTTGGGACAATTTCGCAAATCCTCCTCAATCACATTTGTCATCTCCTCCGAACGATCAGGCTCATAATCATTCATGTCCAAATCCCGTGATCGATATGATGTACCACCCAAATCATCTGAGGTGACACTGCTCTCACCGTGTCTTGTCCAACGTGTGTCGCTTTTATCAATTCCATTACACACCAAATGATCTTCCAATTCACGTCGACTAATTCTCTTTCCAAAACAACAACGTAAACATGGGCAACTGATTCTAGTCCGATCTGATGCATGCTCAATCGCAAAATTGATGAATTCTTTCACCCCTTTCTCATATTGCTCCGACATACGATCCGCTAATATCCAACTTCAATCCATCTTGATTCTGAAATAATTCAATTAAACAATTTTAATATCACTTCATAGTTGAATTAATTAAATAATTTTTATTTTAATTTATTTCCCATTATTCGAAAAAAAATTCGACAGAGTAACGACGCAAATTTTTCTACCAAGTTCTCGACTTTATCTTCCCCCAAACTTGCAACTAACAAAATTCGTATCTTTCAACCACAACAAACCCAACATTCTAATCTTTCATCCACAACAAACCCAAAATGTCGATCTCACTATACGAAAATATTGATCACTAGTTGGATCACATAAAGCAACATATTTCAAGCAACTTCAAATATTGATCACCAGTTGGATCATATAAATCACATAAAACTACAAATAAAGCATCATTTTATAAATATTGATCACCAGTTGGATCACATAAATCATCAAATTTTCGGCAACTACAAAGATTGATCACCAGTTGGATCACATAAATCACATAAAACTACAAATAAAGTATTATATTTTCAACAGCTAAGTATAAATATAGATCACCAGTTGGATTGACACGCTAAAAGCTAACGTGCTATTGTAGCAAGTGCACTAGTCGTGTGTAGCTACAAAATAATTCCACAATAAAATTTGTAATCCCAATTATAAAGGGAGACTAAATGTAAAATTAAAATATACATAAAGGTTCTTGTTGAATGATTACCTTATATTGTTATGGTGAGAGCTAGGGTAGAGAATAACTGACTCGCGTATAAACTCCTATGCTTAGATCGTGATTTCCCAAATATTCCTATCCGGAAATCAACCACATGCATTAACACAGAATATATAACAACTACCCGGGATCTTTACCTATGTCCAATATACACACCCTAAATTAATATATCAACCCATAAGATTCTAACATACAAGTATATGCAAGATATATACATCACATAACCCTCAACAATCATATTATAAGCATATATCACAATACCTTACATACTTATCCAATAATGAATAAATACACATGTTCATAGACACTATAAAAACTCCCTCTACATAACAATTCCTATTTAGAATGATTATGAATGAAGCTTGAGGACAAGAATCTCTATAGCCACTATATGCATGTGTGTATAAGGTGATATTCATATTGTATTTCTTAAGAATTCCACCATTAAAACTTCAACCACAATGCTTGCTTTCCAGCGCAAGCCTCATACACTGGCAAGGTTCAGGCGCAGCAGTCCAATTCGGTCAAGTATACCTAAATTACGGCTGATTTGGCGGCTAGCACACTTATGATCATAATTATATGATTTTTAGCTGGAATTTAGAGGAGTAGGACTATCCATGCCTTGACTAGGAGGGCGCTGAGGCGTATCCTGACACATGTACTAGCAATCGTATACAATTATGACACAAGTATAAGCTATGTATATATATATTATCGAATGAGGAGATGCATAAACTCATGCTACCATATGTATTCATTTAGGCAAATGACATGGTAAGTGAATCGGGTCGGGATCGGGGGTGATATGTATTCGACAAGCGGCGGCGGCGGCGGCTTACGACTCTTACCTACAAGGCGACGGTGGACGGGCGGCGGGGGGGACGAGCGGCGGCGGCGAAGGGCGACGGTGAGGGGCTACGGCCAGGCGAAAAAGAGAGAGAGAGAGAGAAAGCGAGAGTGAGAGAAGGTGGTGGTTGGGCGGCCGGCGACGAGGGTGGTGGTGGTCGAGCTAGAGGGAGAGAGTAGAGAAAGAGAGCCGAGTGAAAGAGGGAAAATGGGGGGGGGGAAATTGGGTGTGTTTTCTATTTAGTGGGGGGGGGGGGGAAATGCTATTATAGCGGTTCTTGGTTGAATCGCTATAATGGCCGAGCTATTACAACGGTTCTTCATTGAACCGCTGTAATATCTCTATTACAGCGGTTCAACAAAAAACCGATGGAATAGCTCAGTTCTATTACAACGGTTTTTCATTGAACCGCTGTAATAGGTCATCCAGTTTGACCTATTATAGCGGTTCTTCTTTGAAGCGCTGTAATAGGCCCCTCCGTTCAGCGGTTTTCTAAAAACCGCTGTAATAGGTGCGCTGTAATAGTGTATTTTTGTAGTAGTGGACATGGTGTCCCTTTTCCGAGAAAAGGTAAGATCAAGAGCCTACCCACTGGTCCCACACTGCTCTACCAGATTGGTTAGAATTAGTTGACTCTTTACGGCATTCTGAAGAAGATCAACCTTACAGGCGTTCAGTCTTATTTTCCCGAGACCTTCTATTTGCGGACAACACTCCTGGCGTTGAGGTTTATAACCCTCAGGTAGCTTTTATAATATTTTCTTTGATCACATAATACCTCTCGATTATATAGTATTCTTATTCAATCATATAAGTTTTCTTTGTAGTTATGTTCGAGGTAATGTGGCATAAATCAAAGTTTTGCCTTACCATTTCTGGGGACTGTGAACCGCCCCCGGTCGAAGAGGCAATATTATATCCCGAAAACAAAGAGGGATCGAGCAGAGGTGATCATTCGAGGGATGCCCTCTTGTCAAGTTCTTCCTATTCCAATCCCCGTTTTTTGTAGGGTTCTCCGAATGGAACAATACTTCGTGGATTTTTGGAATCGCATCTTGCAGCGAAATTATTCAAGACACATTATTTGGAAGCTAGTCACAATCACCAATGCCACAAGAGCTTTTGCAGGTTCTGCAAGTGTAGCCGAACTCTCGAGGCTATTTTCTGCTGAGTTATTCAGATAAACACCTTTTCTTTTCTTTATTTAACTTTTCTCTTATTGATTTCATTTATCTGTTTTGGTAGGATGATGCTTATCTCATCCCATATGAGCTAACATCTGGCTGAAGATGACCCCTTTACTCAAGCTCATGAGGGGTTATTCCTAGCCCTTCGAGAATCGGAGGCCACTGCCCGAATTGAGCCTTCTGCTAGAGTCAGGTCTTCCACAAGTTCATCTGTGGTGATGAGGTCGAAAGCCCAACCATCTACTATTTCGGCGCCTGTTACTCGAAAAAGATCGTCCCTTACCATTCGATAGTCACCTATTCAAAGTCCCCAAATGGCAACTGAAAAGGAAGAGGCTGATGCGGATCCACAGCCTCTTATTCGAAAGAACAGTAAGCTTCAACATTTATATGGATCATTTGGAGCTTCTGGTGTGGATAAAAATCCACCAGGTATTTTTCATTAATCTTTCGAGGCTGCTTGTTATTATTTCATTATTTTTATCATTTTTTAGTATGTATATGTTGGGTTGACTCATTTCCTCAGGTGGTCCGTGGCAGCGGAAATAAAAAATTTACAAAAGTAAACGTACAACCACCCGAAAACAGGAATATGGAGTTGGTTCGATCGAATTTGATAAGGAGGTAAGCGAAATTATACCTTTCGAAAATTTTGTTTCACCTCGTACTATGGATCTCAGCAACCCTATAGTGCAAATCCACACAATTTCCCTTGGGTGAGAAATTGCCCGTCGTTTTTCGTGTCTCCCGGTTTAGAGTGCTCCAAGCGTCGCACCTCTAAGATGTATCCACACCTCGTTCAAGTCACCAATCGTCTTGCCTTGCGTGCTAGACAACAAAACGATTCTATGCTTAAATTAGGCTTGATTATGTGAAGGGTAGGAATATTTTCTAAGTTGTTTAATTCAACACATGAATAGAACGACGTCTTGTTGGAAAGAGGAAGAAGGTGGCCGATTTTTAGGTCTAGTGAGGGGGGCGAATTTTCCAGCAAATTTGATTATTAATTTTAGTCTCCTTCATCTCTTATTTATAGGTGAAGATTACCTACAGTCCAACTAGGAAAAAGAAACTTCCTTTCTCCTAAACTCTCTAGTAATCCTTATCCTATGAAGACTTGGACAAGGGGAAAACTCTTTTCCTCCTCCACCACATACAAAAAAAATGCCACCACCCTTATTTTTTCTCATAAAAATCTGTCAACACAAGTCAATTGAACTCTAGGATTTAATTTTGACTTCTCAATTTAATTATAGGTTCAACCCATCAATTAAATATAAGTCAGATTAAATCCAACCAACTAATTCCAATATTTATTTATTTAACTTGGGCTCCACCCAATTAAATAAAATACTTGGACTCTACTAGGTCCATTAATTTAATTAATTCTACAAGATTAATTAAAAGAGTAAAATTAATTGAATCCTTCAATTAATTTGTATTCCATATTAGGAAAGTACTACACTTTCCTAATTCCCTCAATTTCCTCGAAATTGATTAATCACATCTATTCAAGCAGTGACTCTCTCGAGTTAGTGTGTGACCCCTTAGGCTCGTTTCTATCTAGTAGTAAGTACACCTTCCCACAGTGCTAGTGCACTTTCCTAAAATGGAAAGTACTAGATTAAATCAATCCTTTGGTTTAATCAAGCCTCGAATTAGTCACCAAGCTGATTCTCGGCACTTAAAATTCGCGGTTGCCCACCTAGTATATGGTCTCGAAGACCTAGATAAAACGAAAGTAAAGATACGCCTTTTGCGATCTAGATCCTCTCGTAAGTAAGATCTCTCTATCTAATCTCCCGATTGAATCTGGAGCAGTGGCTAAGGTCGAAGCTCTATTAATTCAATACTATGTTTCCCACGTGTTAGGAAATTTCATGTTAGATGTTTTGATGATGACAAGATAGGATTCAATGTTAGACCCCAAATAAAATGTAAGTTTATGTTTTCCATAGATCATTGTTTAAGCGTTTAAAAGTTTGTAATTTTGTTTAGGCTTGTAATTTTTATCTTTGTAGGTTTTAGACTAAGTATTAGATACTGAATCACTAATAGAAATCTAGGTGAGTCTATTAGAGAAGAAGTTGAAGATCAGCGTCTGAAGTCAACCAGAGATGAAGATTTGTCTCTTAGCGTCCGTCAAACGCTAAAGGACCTTTTTCAGGATTTATGGATCAAGCGCTCAAAGCACTTAAGCGATCAATGACAAATTCACCTGAAATAAATCCTCAAGTCACGAAGGACTTAAATGCAATCATTCAACGGACATTTATTTCCAACGGGAAATAAATTCAAATGCATTAAATTCCTGATAAGAGCATTAAATGTGATAAGCTACTGTGACCTATGGACAAGCCACCTTTTTGACCAAACTGTCAGAACTTCAGAGTTCATAGCTGCTACCATCCAATCGGTGCCAGCAGTGTTTCAGGAATGTCAGGCTTTAGGTAGAATCACGCGCTGCGTGAAAGGCACGCTCCTACATGTGTCAAACGGACAGATCCCAAGAATTTCCTATAAATACCTTACCTTCAGCAGACCCCAAAAAGCACGGTACAAAACATTTAGAAGAGAAAATTACGTACACAAGAAAAAGCTTAGAATCTCCACAGCCGAAATTCCTTCAAGCTTTTTATCTACATTCCAGACAGTCACAAAGATCTCAAACATCATCCAAAGAAGAAACCTAAATTCCCATTGAGATATTCCAAGTTGTTTGATCTTCCCAAATACAAACAAACCCTTGTGACAAAAATCTCAACCTTTCATCTGAGTGAGAAAAGTAGTTGAAACTCATTACAGGCAGTATTTCTGAGTGAGAGAAGCTTGTAGAAGATGATCTTCACTGGTGCTGCAATCTGTGTGATCAAGGAGCCCGAGATCATTTTCATTCTTTACTATCTTGTAGAACATTCTGTGTGATTCTTTGATAATCATCTTAGTAATTTCCTCTAAGTGAAAAAGGAGAAGAAGGACGTAGCTGGGATTACATCACCCAGTGAACCTTACAAATTATTGTGTCATTTATATTTTACTGTCTTATATCTGTCATTTTACGAGACAAGTAAAATTGCAAAGCGATTAAATTATCTAAAAGAACGCTAAAAATCATTTCCGCTGTGCTAACCCTGATTAAGTGATCTAAGCGTTACCCTTCTTTGGTAAATTGCTAAACTCACTAAGTCTAAGTTATCTTTACTGAAGCGCCTGACCCAAGCGCTCAGCCTTCCAAGCGTTCAGATCTTTGAAAAGTAACACGAAATTTTTGAAGTTTAAAAAGACTTCAGGGTCTATTCAACCCCCCCCCTTGTAGACCCTTTCGTATGCCACTTGGGACCATCAAGTGGTATCAGAGCGGTTGAATTAGAAACCTAAACATTTTCGAGCATAACTGCTTGTTCAGATCCATTTGTTTTTGAACTTAGTCGCCTTGAATTTTCTCTTTAAAAAAAAAAACATCTCATTATGGCTTGCAACAAAATGCCTAAGTTGGTAGAGTCAAATTATGATTCTTGGAAACTTACAGCATTCGCTTACTTGTGCTCATGCGATAGTGAAATGTGTGATGTAATTACAGGTGATCCCATTCAGATTATGAAAGTTGTAACTCGAGCCCCTGGAGCAACCGAGGCCACTCCAGATGGTTATGTCAAGAAACCTAAGTTAGAATGGACGCCTGAGGATCGAAAAAGAGCAAATCTAGATAATGTTGGACGAAGTGCACTTTACTCAGCGTTAGGAGACAACGATGCATTATTCAACAAGATCAAGCAATGTAAGACTTCCAAAGAAATATGGGATAAGCTGGCTATAGTGTGTGAAGGATCAGGACAAATGAAGGAGAATAAGCTTTCCATAGCCATGCAAAGATTTGAGCATTTCAAGATGCAGCCTAATGAGACGCTAGAACAATTGGACGAAAGGTTTACTTTGCTCGTAACAGAGTTAGCGTCATTAGACAAGGAATTGACCAACAAAGAAATGGTCAACAAGATTTTCAAAAGTCTTCCAAGCAAGTAAAGGCATTTGAGTTCGAATTAAGACTGTTTCTATGAGAGAATCACAGACATTGGAGACTCTTACTCCAGAGCATGTCTTTTCAGAGTTAAAGGCATTTGAGTTCGAATTGGGTAAAGTCAGCGACACATCGACTTCAGTGACTGAATCAGGAGCTTTAATCGCTACAACCAAAAGCAAGGGTAAAGCGGTTAGTGAGGTTAAAACTATGGAATCAAATGAAGAGAAGGAAATGGCTTTATTGGTCAAGAAATTCAAAAAATTTCTAAGATATGAAAAGAGAAATCCTCTCGGACAAACGTCATTTCAGACTCCTCTCCTTGCTCCAGTGCCTCAGTATCAAGCGCCAGTGTACTCTGCACCTCAACCAGTAGCGCCAGTTCCATACCAAGCGCCTCCATCCCCTACTCAAAATCTCTCAGCGCCAGTAGTCTCAAAGCGATTATCCACTTAACAGAAAATGAAAACTAATTTGTGTTATAATTGCAGGAAACCAGGGCACTACCAGGTAAATTGCCTTTATCCAAATGTGTCAAAGCCCTCAAGGCAAGACTATGCGGATAGAAACCAATTCAGGAGCAACCTTCGCCAACAAGGTTTGCTAGTGGAATCTGAACCATTCTCCGCACCTGAAGAGGATTTGGAATCATCAGATGAAAGCAGTGATGATGAGCCTTCAAGCGACTCAGCGTTGATTTGTCTTATGGCAAGAGATGATGAAGCGTCTGATGACTCGCTACCAGAGGTAATCAATGAATTATCAATTCCTCTTTCTTATGATGAATTACTTGACAAAGTCAAAGAATACTACAATGAATGTCAAGAAGCTGCCAAAATATATCAAAATAATCTCGCTATTATCTCATCACTCACAAGAGATAAAGTGACACTCAGAGCGGAGTTGCGAGTTCAGCAACAGTGCATTGAGAAGAACCAATCGCTTGAGAGTGAAATTATTCAATTAAAAAATGATCTTGATATAATAGTTAAGAGAGAAGCAGATCTGATCGCTAGACTTGCCAAATCAGAGCAGCTCATCTCATCATTATGAAAAGCTTCTAGAAACTTGGATAATGTGACTGAGGTAACTAGATTATTTGGTGAAAAGACCGATTTAGGATGCAATAAATTCGGTAAACAACCAAATAAATCTAATGTTACGGCAAATAACAAAGGAAAGGGTGTTCTCTTTGTTGAGAAAAGTTCACAAAGTCAAACGCTGAATGAACCGAGCAACAACGATACGAGGCCAAATGAGAAAGGCAAGCTGACTTAGCCAAGGGAAAGACAAAGGCAAATGATTCACAAAGAAAGGTTCATCCAAACGCTCAAAAGGCTAAGGATAAACCTAACCACTGTGAATCAAGCGCTAAGCGTCAAGCACCAAAAGTGCAACCGAAGCCAGCGCCAAGGAAATACCAGCGTCCATATCCAAGACAGTCAAGATCATATTATCGATACTATGATGATTATGACTATGACTATGATTATGACTACTATTATAATCGAGGATATTATTACACACCCAAAAAGCACACACAACACGATGTGAAACCTAAGAAGGCCAGTATTCCTAAAATGAAGACTAGGCAAATATGGGTTCCTAAAGTTCTAATTCAAACCAAAGTTACTAACGCTGAAGGACCCAAAACAACATGGGTACCTAAGAAGAATTAGAATTGTCCTTTAAATGCAGGTACCTAGATCCAGCATCGATACTTCAGTTTGGTACATTGATAGTGGATCGTCAAGACACATGACTGGTTCCAAAAATCTTCTAGTCAACTATCAAGCTACCAACGGTCCTCAAGTTATATTAGTCAATTAAGTGATAAAGGCTTTGAAGTAAAATTCTCAAGCGACTTCTGCTACGTTAACGACGCTAAGACTAAGTCTACTAAATTAAGAGGAAAAAGAACAAACAATGTGTATTTAGTAGATTGGGATTCTACATCTGATAACAACCCCACATTCTTTGTTGCTAAAAGTCAAAATGAATCGGGTTGGTTATGGCATAGAAAAATGAATCACCTCAACTTCAAGGCAATCTCTTAGTTAATATCGCTAAATCTTGTAGAAGGATTACCTAAGGGTTCCTTTCAGAAAAATCGCTTATGTGATGCATGCCAAATGGGTAAACAAGTTAAATCATCTTTTAAAAAGAAACCATGTCTATCTACTTCTAGAGTTCTTGAACTATTGCATCTAGATTTGTTTGGCCCTATTCAAATCATGAGTGTTAGTGGTAAAAAGTACTCGCTAGTAATAGTTGATGATTTCTCTCGCTATACATAGGTAGAATTTCTAGCGACCAAAGATGAAACTAGTGTCAAGCTCACAGCGCTAATTCGTCAAATGCAAAATTCGAAAGATCTAAGGGTGACGAGAATGAGAAGCGATAGAGGAACTGAATTTACTAACCAATTTGTTGAGAAGTTTTGTACAGATCTAGGAATACTTCATGAGTATTCTGCTCCTAGAACACCTCAACAGAATGGAGTTGCCGAGCGACGGAACAGAACGCTTAAAGAAGCCGCAAGGACGATGTTAGCAGAGTCCAAGCTGCCTCAAAGGTTTTGGGCCGAAGCCATCAACACCGCTTGCTACACTCAGAACCGGAGTGTATGATCAACAAGCAACATGAGAAGACTCCATATGAGTTGTGGAAGGGACGTAAGCCTAACGTTTCATATTTTCATGTTTTTGGTTCAAAATGTTTCATTCATAACAATGGATCCCAAAGCCTAAAGACATTTGATCCTAAAGCGGATGAGGGAATCTTTCTAGGATATGCCAAAAATGGAAAGAGCTTTCGCATCCTAAATAAGATCAAATCAAAGGTTGAAGAATCCATTCATGTTGTGTTTGATGATGCTAACCAAAAACCGAGTAAGGTTAATCCTGATGATGTAGGAATTGAAGATCTCACCCAACAAGCGTCACAAATCAATCTTGGTGATGATAGTGATGATGAGATTCGTGTACCTTTTCCTAAGGATACTCGTGAGGTTAACAATAATGACAATGTCAGAATTGCTGATGATCATGAAGAGAATGATCATCAAGAGCAGATTGGAACTATGAATGATGCAGCATCTACGCAAGAGACAAATGAGAATCAAGCGATTGATAATCAAGAGTCTCTCAACCCGTTCCAACTAGATCGAAAATGGCTTAGAGACCATCCACCAGAGCTAGTGATTGGAGATATTGAAGCACCTGTTAGAACTAGGTCCGCCACAATTAATGAGGCCATGTTCGCAAGCTTTCTATCTCAAATGGAACCAAAGAAAGTGGATGAAGCGCTTAGTGATTCAAGTTGGGTAGAAGCAATGCAAGAAGAGCTTAACCAATTTGAGAGAAGCAAGGTTTAGACACTAGTACCAAGACCAACTCACCAAGGAGTTATTGGGACTAGATGGGTTTTTAGGAACAAGATGGATGAAGATGGCATTGTTATAAGAAACAAAGCCAGACTAGTCGCTCAGGGTTATTGTCAAGAAGAGGGAATTGATTTTGATGAAACATATGCCCCAGTAGCCCGCCTTGAAGCGATTAGGATGTTCCTAGCGTTTGCTGCATTCAACAAGTTCACAGTATACCAAATGGACGTGAAGAGTGCTTTCCTGAATGGTAAACTCCAAGAAGAAGTATATGTGGAGCAACCTCCAGGATTCATCAACAACCATGGCAAGAGTATGGTCTACAAATTGGATAAGGCACTCTATGGCCTTAAACAAGCACCAAGAGCATGGTATGACACTCTCTCTATCTTCCTTATTGGTAAAGGCTTTTCAAAAGGCAGCGTTGATACAGCGTTATTTAAAATTACCCATAATGAAGATATTCTTTTAGTCCAAATTTATGTTGATGATATTATATTTGGTTCTACAAATAAGCGATTGTGTGAGAAATTTTCGAAAATGATGCAAGATCAATTTGAAATGAGCATGATGGGTGAATTAACTTTCTTCTTACGATTACAAGTTAAACAACTCACTACTGGAATATTTATAAACTAAGCTAAATATACTAGAGATATGATTAAGAAATTTGGTATGGAAAATGCATCATCCTCAAAAATTCCAATGAGCCAAACGCTTAAGTTAGATAAAGATGAAAGTGGGAAGAAAATCGATATCACTAACTATAGAGGTATCATTGGATCACTTCTTTATCTTACCGCTAGTAGACCTGATATTATGTTTTTGGTATGCATGTGTGCACGATTTCAATCTGATCCTAGAGAATCACACTTAAATGCTACCAAGAGAATCCTTAAATACCTAAAAGGCATACAAAATGTGGGCTTATGGTATCCACAGGACTCTCCTTTTGAACTAATTGGTTCTTCAGACGCAGATTTTGCAGGATGCAAAATAGATAGAAAAAGTACTAGTGGTACATGTCAATTTCTAGGTGATAGACTAGTTTCGTGGCATAGTAAGAAACAACAATCCATAGCAACTTCTACCGCTGAGGCAGAGTATGTAGCCGCTGGAAGCTGTTGTGCACAAATCCTTTGGATGAGGCAACAACTTAGAGATTATGGAACAATCCTAGGTCCTACCCCAATCCATTGTGATAACCAAAGCGCTTTAGCTATGACCCAAAATCCTGTCCTTCAATCTAGAACCAAACACATTGACATTAGATACCATTTCTTGCGTGACCATGTTCAAAAGAAAGATATCTCCATGCATTTCATTGGAACTGACAAACAATTGGCAGATATCTTCACCAAAGCTCTCAACGAACAACGCTTTCTCACTTTGAGAAGTGAATTAGGTATGATTGACTTAAACGCTTCAATCATAAAACATCATATTTATAGGCATAAAATCAAGGGGGAATCCACCTTTGTTTATGTCTAAAGAGTTTATCAAAAATCTCGAAATGAGTCATCAATTTTAGGGGGAATTTTAAAAATTGTACTTATCTCAATATATCAAGCGACTGCGATAAAAAATGACTTTTAAAATCCTAAGCATTGATCACTAGCGCTTATCTTTTATAAATCCAAGCGATTGATTTTTTTAAAGGACTTCAGCGTTGAAAGAATTCCCACTTCAACGCTAAGTAACTTTCTTTCAAAAATTCATGCATAATTTTCATCACTAAAGGAAACGTTTGGATAAGTCCAAAAGATCAGATTTGATAACTACCCACATGTGCCTATCAAATCGAACTGACGGTTATGATCCCTATCTAAACCTAGGCAGTTCAGTAATTGCATGAGTCTGAGTATGTGTCAGTGTACTATTAGGCGCGTGTATTTCACGCTGAAAATTTCAAATTTTCTCAAACGTTTTCAAAAAGTAACTGCGGACACGAAAAATATTATAGTACCCTATTTTACTGCACTTTTTGACATCCGAAGTTATGTGTACATGGTTCAGATTCCTTCTGTCATTAACTTTTGTACACGTGTCATTCATCTACCATCTGAGAATTTATTTTTGCCTCCTATTTAAACCTTTCAAAAACATTACGGTAAACCTTTATCACTTCCAAATTCTTCTACTGTAAAAGTTATTTCTCTCAAAAGGGATGAACTTCTCTCATTCGTTCAAAAGCTTCCAACTTTCAGCAATGGCACCCAAAGCTTCAAAATCTTCAAAATCATCCAAGTCTGACACCAGAAAAACTTCCCGTACTGAAAAACCAGTTACGGTTAACGCCGGATTTCTGATTAATTGGGATTACCTTTATGAGAACCAGAACTTTCCTCTTGGAACGGTTCTTCCACTCGTTAAAAGTTAACTGGTCTCTCTACGTTGTTAATCGCTTCAAGGCAGCAATGGCCAAGTCAGTAAATCCCAAGCCCTATGGGATTGTGCTAAGTAGTATTCTTAGCGCTTGCGGTTATACAAAATCTTTTAGCACAAAGATTCCAGCTTCCAAATTCTACGGCAGAAAGATGATTAGTGGAATGCTTAAACCTCGGAAACATGGTGGAGCAGCGGTTCCCACAGAAGAGCGTCAGCGACTCCAAGCCGAAGGAGTTGTTCGAAGTGATGATGAAGATCAAGCGTCTTCCTCTTCATCATCATCCTCGTCCTCTGAAGAAGTGGTGGTCAAGCGATCTAAGAGAAAGATAGTTCTCAAAGTCATTGAACCCATCCAAGTCAGCAAAAAACAGAAGCCTGAACCAAAGAAGAAGAAGCCGGAGCCCAAAAAGAAGCAAAAGATTCCTTCTCCCCCTCCTAAATCTCCATCCCCTCTTCCAGAGTTTACCTTCTCCATTCCCGAGGAAGAAGAGGAAGCAGTGGCCGAAGAAGTACCGCTTGCACGAAGGCGTACTCCTGCCTCTACTCCCGCAGCATCCTCTAGCGCTACAGCAAAACCAGCGCTTAGAGAGTCAGCGAGTGTTCCTCCTTTTGACGCTGTTCCCGAAGTCAGCTCAGATCCTCAAGCAGTTTCTCCATCTGAAAGGTTTTCCACTGTTCAGGGTAAGTATTTGCTAAGCAAATTATTCTATCCTTTCCTCGTTAGTCTCTAACGCTAGGATAAAAACTCTTTCAGTACCAAGTGAAGCAGATATTCATTATGTTCTCAACACTCTTGAAGAACTAAATATCCCAATTCATGCTGATGCAATAACTTCTTTTATTGATTTAGAACTCGAAGAAGAAGTTCAGGAGCCTGAGGAACTTGTCCAAGAATCAGATCAAGCGACTGAGATAGTCGATAATATTCCTCAGGGTAAGCGATGTAGTCCTTTTAGTTTATAATTTCTCCTTAGTAGGAATTTTTGCTTGCTTTTCTCAAACGCTTACATGTATCAGCTCAAGATGGACCTCAAGAGACACCTACCGCTGATGCCCCTCCACTCTCGGAGATTCCCGTTGAAATAGACGTGGACATGGCAACTGTTGTCGACATCGCTAAGAAAGCATCTCAAGACCTTGCTGACGCTGAAACATCATCAGCTAGTGAAGCGACTTTAAATGCTGAGAGGTCGATAGAAGTGGCCCCCATCCCAACAAAACCTATTGCCCTCGTTCCTACGCCAACAGGACCTCTTCCCCGTGTTATTGACTTCTTCCCGCGCGGATATCATCCAGGTGTTGAATTTTATTATGCCGCCCGAGAACGTGACACTCAAACGCTTGCTGAGTCGGAAATCTAATTTCAAACAACTCTTTATCGGCCTGATCTTTCAGACTCTTGCAAGTTTGAAATTTTTGGGCATTTTGCTGATCTAGGTTTATATAACCTGGAGCGTCTTCAATCACGCCTTGAATATATTCATCGTCCAGCGTTCAACAGATCCGAATTTAACGAGAAGCGATTCAATTTCACCGGTCGCTCAGACGAGTCCTTTTATCCTCTTTGATCAAACAAGATTGTTTTCAAAAACCCCCACATGGGTGATTGGAACAAAAATCCAGATGAGGAAGATCTCAACAAGCTAGGCTATTCGGCTCTCCCCTCCGTCGTCAAGTCTCCTCAGAACGCTCTCTCTTTTAATCCACTTAAGTTATGGAAAGGAAAAGGACCGCTTGTTGCGGAGCGCCCAAATCCGGTCAACTCTTGGATAGAAGATAAGGCTCGTGAATATCTTGCCAGATTATGGGCTGAGGACTATGAAGAAGAAACGGAACACTTTGAGAAATTTCTCGCCGCTAGAAAAGATCAAGCTAAAGCTATCAAACTTGGCAAGAGATGGATGATGAATACAGCCAGCTGGGTTGAAGAGTTTGTTTTGCATTTCTACACCCTCGATGAACTCCTGAAATATCCATTCCTATTTCAGTTTGGAATAGAGTACAGACGCAGAGGATATGCAACCTTCCTGCTCCAACAGCATCAGTTTATTGCAGAGAATGTTAGTGCTTTGCCACAATATCACCAACCCATCGAAAGCTACATTCGCCAGCAACTTGCCTTATACAGCCCAGGCAGACACTATGTGTTGCATCCTCGTGAAGGGTTTGTTCAACGAGTCTTTCTTGACCTGAATGAAGACACTTCATCAAGTAAACAACCAATTCTTCCAGGCCAAAGTCAGATTCGTGTTGATGTTTCGAATGAACACGCTGAGGATATACTCTTCACCCCGTGCTCTTTAGTGAATCCAATGTTCAAGTGGCCAAGATGTTATTACTAATCAAGCCAGTGAACCATGAAGCAACTCAAGCGCTCATGCCTTTGATTTTGGACTTTTTCAACCGTTATACTTCAGGGATTGCTTTACCGGAAGATGTGCAACTGGCACTCAGTCCCGAAGAGCGGAAAGACGTTGTATTCTTTATCCCACAATCCAGCCTGATCAGTCCAAGGCATGTGATGGAAGCCCTTGGCCCCCTCTGGGTCATTGGTATTAGAGAACCTTCTTCCCCAATCCAAATTATAGAAGAAGACTTTGCTCCTACTGCGGAATTCGCTCATCTTCCTGAGGCTTCTTTGCCAGATTCTTCTAGCGCCCCAGTAGTCGAGCCCCTAGTTTTTGCAGATTCAATCATGAATCAAGCGATTGAAGAAGTGCACGCTGAAATTGCACAAAAGCCTATCGAGCCCTTTATCAGAGATAAATCCAAGGGCAAGGCTGCGGTTTCTAGGTTGACATGCTAAAAGCTAACGTGCTATGATAGCAAGTGCACTAGTCGTGTGTAGTAATAAAAGTGGACGAGAAGTCCAGGTTGTCGAACCACGGAGACTTGAATTCTAGTTTATGATTCTATGACGGTAAAGAATAATTACAATAAAGGTAAATTGAATGTAAAAAGTGTATAATAAGAACAAGGTTGCACAAATGATTTTGAACAAAATATAAAGAGAGACTAAGGCACATGCTAGGTCCAAATTGATCAAATATATTTATAAAGGTTCTTGTTGGAGAGTTACTCTTATATTGTTATGGTGAAAACTCCTAGGGTAGAGAATAACCGATGTCTCGTGTTAAACCTCTATGCTTAGATCGTGATTTCCTAAATATTCCTATCCGGAAATCTAACCACTAAACATGCATTAACGTACTAGAGTTCACTAGATTTGAATCGAACAACTTCACCCGGGAATCTTTACCTATGTCTAGGGCAATTCCTCATTAGTTGCGGGTCATGATGTGAATTTCTTGCACCCTAAGTCAATTTTCTCCCGAAATATTCACCTAGGCATAAGATTTTAACATATAGTGATGAAGTATATACAAGATAGGCAAAAACACAAATTCACATCACATAACAATATAAGAATAACCTCAACAATCATCTATTATAAGCATAAATCATAATTTGGCCTTGCATGGCCCTAGTCTTACAAATTTAGTTCATAATTGAAACCATAAAAGACATAAAAGGATTCATATAAATATTCATAGACATAAATGAAATGGAAAGCTCTTAAAAACTCCCTAAATGGTGAATGATTATGGATCTTCAAGTTGAGCCTTCAATCCCCAAGCTCTTTTCCTTCCGCTCGTTTTCCCCTCTCTCCCAATGATAAAGAATGGTGATGAATGATGGTGAAATCAGATTAGGGGCTGCCCCCCTCTCCAATTTCATAATGAAGAATGCAAGAGATGATTGCCTTTATAGGTGTATATTCTCCTCCCTCCCATGTGTTGTCCCTCTTTTGTGTCCTCCATTACTCTAAAGTATGTAGTATAAAATTTCATAAAGTAAATCTACCAAGAAACACACTTATGGCAACCCCTCAACACATGTGCTAACATTTTGGCTTCAAACATTCTTCCCGAAAAAAGATGCTGAACTTTTGGCTAAAAGTAATCAAATTCCGGATGACGCGGCGCCCAGGCGTGGGTATTCTGGCACCTAGGCGCGGTTTTGCGAAGTTTGGGCAGTTTTCTTGTTTTTCTGCGCAGCAATCGTATTTCCTTCATAACTCTTTCCACAGACCTCCGATTTGGATGATTCAAGTTCCCACGTGTAAATACGACATAGAGCTACAAAGTTTTTGAAGGAAACTTCCTCAAATTCGACCTCAAAATATACATAAATTCTGTATTTGCGCGTGTTATTCCTCTATTGTAGTGATTTTCCACCTTTACTCGATAAGAACACAAATTAAACGCAAATGTGGTATAAATCATGCATAAACCAATATAAATCCAATAAATATGAGGCTCTAAAACATGTAAATTCACACCCTATCTTAGGTCTTACGGACTTCTCCCGTCCCCAGAGCGTCCTTCTTCTGATTCGGATTCTGAAAGTGATTCAGACGCTAGAGACTTCAGACAGGCAGTACGGAACTCGCTCCACAACATTGAAGGTTCCTGTTCCAAGATTTTTGAGACTGCTGATAGACATATGCGAATAATGTCTGATACGCGAAGTCGTGATATTGCAAACGCTTCAAACACAAGCACTGTTACAATCATGAAGAGCATATCACCTCTTATCGCTGAACTCTCATCCGAATTCAACCGTCACTTAGCCCAGAGCGCTTCGGCTGATGCTGACAGACATATTTCGACCGATGTCGCTGCTCAGAGCATCGCTCACCAAGTTGCTCTCTTAGTTGACGAAGTTCGACTCTTGCGAAGAGAAGTCGCTGAGTTGAAAACCTCTCTTGATGATGCCAAGCAGGGGGAAAATATAGAAAAGCATCAAGCGTCCAAAGTAATGTCAAAGACTAATAATAAAAATTGGCGATCAATGATGGAAGAACTAGTGAGCATCAAGAAGATGCTAACTAAAAAGAGAAAGCCAAGGTATTATCTAAGAAGATATCCCCTTCCGGAATTGGACGTTGACTTCTTAGAAGGTATGGGATTTCAACCTTTTGCCGGACCGCTGAGACGACCTATCAATTGGAGACCGTCAAAAGATCCAAGAAAAGATATCTATCACGATTTAATTCGTGAACTTGGAATTTCTCCAAGAGAGTGGGCGGAAAGGTTGTTAGAACTTAATGCAAGCGCCAGACTTTGTAGGCATGATTACGATGAAGTTCAACATACGACAATGATTGACATTGATCTTCTCCTGATGGACTTAGCGCTAGAAGTTCTCTAAGGTGAAGAAAGAGCTAAGCGACAGAAAAAGTGAATGAATTTCTTTTATTCTATTTTATTTATGTTGTCGCTTCCTTTTTTTTTGTTTTCAGTATAAATCATGTATGCTTATTCTTTCAATATATGAATGATTTATTGCTGAAACATCTTGTTGAAGCTAATCTAACTTTAGCTAACTTTACTAACTTTTTGAACGCTAACTTATATTCATTTGGGCTTTTCTTTTAAGTAACTCTTAAATTGTAAAAGAGTTATAAGAGTTAAAGTCTTGACATCATCAAAAAGGGGGAAATTGTTAGGAAATTTCATGTTAGATGTTTTGATGATAACAAGATAGAATTCAATGTTAGACCCCAAATAAAATGTAAGTTTATGTTTTCCAAAGATCATTGTTTAAGCGTTTAAAAGTTTGTAATTTTGTTTAGGCTTGTAATTTTTATCTTTGTAGGTTTTATACTACGTATTAGATACTGAATCACTAATAGAATTCTAGGTGAGTCTATTAGAGAAGAAGTTGAAGATCAGCGTCTGAAGTCAACCAGAGATGAAAATTTGTCTCTTAGCGTCCGTCAAACGCTAAAGGACTTTTTTCAGGATTTATGGATCAAGCGCTCAAAGCACTTAAGCGATCAATGACAAATTCACCTGAAATAAATCCTCAAGTCACGAAGGACTTAAATGCAATCATTCAAGGGACATTTATTTCCAACGGAAAATAAATTCAAATGCATTAAATGCCTGATAAGAGCATTAAATGCCTGATAAGAAAATTAAATGTGATAAGCTACTGTGACCTGTGGACAAGCCACCTTTTTGACTAGACTGTCAGAACTTCAGAGTTCATAGTTGCTACCATCTAATCGGTGCCAGCAGTGTTTCAGGAATGTGAGGCTTTAGGTAGAATCACGCGCTGCGTGAAAGGCACGCTCCTACATGTTTCCAACAGACAGATCCCAAGAATTGCCTATAAATACCTTACCTTCAGCAGACCCCAAAAAGCACGGTACAAAACATTTACAAGAGAAAATTACGTACACAAGAAAAAGCTTAGAATCTCCATAGCCAAAATTCCTTCAAGCTTTTTATCTACATTCCAGACAGTCACAAATATCTCAAACATCTTCCAAAGAAGAAACCTAAATTCCCATTGAGATATTTCAAGTTGTTTGATCTTCCCAAATACAAACAAACCCTTGTGACAAAAATCTCAACCTTTCATCTGAGTGAGAAAAGTTGTTGAAATTCATTACAGGCAGTATTTCTGAGTGAGAGAAGCTTGTAGAAGACGATCTTCATTGGTGCTGAAATCTATGTGATCAAGGAGCCGGAGATCATTTTCATTCTTTACTATCTTGTAGAAGATTCTGTGTGATTCTTTGATAATCATCTTAGTAATTTCCTCCAAGTGAAAAAGGAGAAGAAGGACGTAGCTGGGATTACATCACCCAGTGAACCTTACAAATTATTATGTCATTTATATTTTACTGTCTTATATCTGTCATTTTACAAGACAAGTAAAATTGCAAAACGATTAATTTATCTAAAAGAACGCTAAAAATCATTTTCGCTGTGCTAACCCTGATTAAGTGATCTAAGCGTTACCCTACTTTGGTAAATTGCTAAACTCACTAAGTCTAAGTTATCTTTACTGAAGCGCCTGACCCAAGCGCTCAGCCTTCCAAGCGTTCAGATCTTTGAAAGGTAACACGAAATTTTTGAAGTTTAAAAAGATTTCAGGGTCTATTCAACCCCCTCGTTCTAGACCCTTTCGTATGCCACTTGGGACCATCACCACGTTATGTGAAACTATCTAAACAAGAAAACCATATGCCTCTTTAGATGTCATACTTCGGCCGAAGATTCCTTAAGTCGATTCACTATGTAACCATAGGAGATTAACCGACTGGCTAATGTCAGAGATAGATTCCTCTTGCTTCTCACGTGTCTTACTACGTAAGACATGCATGTCTGAGTTGGCCCATATTCGATCTTCTAAAGTGATCGCGTAACAAATCAAGAACATGCGCGGTTACGCATAAGACATCCAATGGAATCTTAGGTCCATAAGGATTACTCTTATACTACAAGACCACTGGAAGTTCCACATTCGACTGGGAATCAATTTTAGGAACTTCCATGGGGTTGTTCATTTCACCCATTACCACAATGGCAACCCTCATATATGCATTGGCTTTCACCGTGCCGGTATCTATGGAACGAGATACACTTCTCCCAGAGTATGCATAATATGAGCAAGTCTTTTTGGGTTGCATCGATATCCCTTTATCTTGATGAACCCTTTTATGACTTGGAACAATGTTTAAAGATCATAGCCTTCAAGACATATTCCATCATTACCACACCCAATGTGCAATGATGTCCCATAGCTATGTGTGATCCTTTAGGATTTTATTCTAAGCCAAAGTAAAAACTAATTTAAGAATAAAGATGTGCCACACATATAAAAAGAGATTGACTTTATTTATAAGAAAACGATTGTTCAACTTTAGAGTTACTATTACAAAGAATGGCACCCAATAATTGGTGCGCCGGGCACTAACTCTAACAATCTCCCACTTGCCCTAGCGCCAATTGCCCATGTACTTAAGGACCATTCTTCCCAGATGTCCTTCAAATACTTTTTTTTGGCTAAGGGGTTTGGTGAGTGGGTCCGCTGTGTCCACGCGCTCCATTCGCACGTCGCCTCTTCCAATGATTTCTCGTATCAATCAGAATTTCCTCAGAACATGTTTGGATTTCTAATGAGACCTCGGCTCTTTTGCTTGCGCAATAGCCCAGTTGTTATCACAGTAGACCGTTACTGGATCCCCAACGGATGGAACGACCCCCAATTCTTGGATGAAGTTCCTCATCCAAATAGCTTCTTTTGAAGCCTCATTTGCCAAAATGAATTCTGCCTCAGTGGTGGAGTCCGCTATGGTTGCTTGCTTGGAACTCTTCTAGCTAACCGCTCTGCCATTAAGCAGAAATACAAACCCAGAGACCGACTTCGAGTCATCCTTATCGCATTGGAAACTCGAATCAGTGAACCCCTCTAATTCCAATTCTCCTCGTCCGTATATCAAGAACTCCTTAGTTCTCCATAGATACTTAAGGATTGTTTTCACCGAACTCCAGTGCGCCAAGCCTGGATTCACTCGATATCAACTGCACACACTCAATGCATACGCTCCCTTTGGATGTAAAGCCCTCTGGCTATTACATGTAAATCTCTTCCTCAATATCTCCATTGAGGAATGCAGTCTTTACATCCATCTACCATATTTCATAATCAAAATATGCAGATATAGCAAGCACAATCCTAATGGATTTCAGCATAGCCACTGGCGAGAAGGTTTCCTCATAGTCAATACCTTGTCTTTGAGTCAATCCTTTTGCCACGAGGCGAGCCTTATAGGTGTCTACCTCTGCATCGACTCCAAGCTTTTGCTTGTAGACTCACTTACAGCCAATGGACTTGATGCCCTCAGGTGGGTCAACCAAGGTCCATACCTTGTTGGAGTACATGGAGTCCATTTCGGATGACATGGCCTCTAGCCATTTTCTCGAATCAATGTCAGACAATGCCCTTTTAAAACTCTTCGGATCAGAGTCTAGAGAAGGATCTTGAGTACCCTCCTCTTGAAATAGGCCTAGCCATCTTTCAGGCTCCTTTGGGATCTTCTTTGATCTCCTCAAAGGTTGTGTGTATTCAGTGGGTGCCTCTAATGTAGCCTCATTGGTGTCGGGTGGGTTAATTTGTATCTCTTGACTTGATCCATTCTCATTGACCTCATCAAGTTCTACGGCCTCGCCTTTTCTATCTAGAAGGTGACCCCTTTCCAAGAAATTGGCGTTTCTCGAAACAATAACCTTTTGTTCCCTTGGGCTGTAGAAGTAATATCCAACAGTTTCCTTTGGATATCCAACAAAATAGCACAAAGAGGACTTAGGGTCCAATTTGTCTCCCACTAAATGCTTTACATAATCTGGACACCCCTATATTCTCTAATGATTATATGAGGGTGTCTTTCCACACCAACTTTCGTATGGAATATTGGGCACCATCTTGCTAGGCGATCTATTCAACAGATAGACAGCCATTTCAAGAGCATAGCCCTATATGGACTTAGGAACTTTAGTGAAACTCATCATGGATCGAACCATATCTAGCAATGTTCGATTCCTACGCTCAGCTACCCCTTTATGTTGAGGCGTGCTGGGCGGTGTCCACTGTGAGAGAATTGCATTTTCTCTAAGATAATCAAGAAACTCGGTGGACAAGTATTCTCTTCCTCGATTCGATTGAAGAGCCTTGATACTTCTACCAAGTTGTTTCTCTACTTCATTTCTGAACTCCTTAAATTTCTCAAAGGATTCAGATTTATATCTCATAAGATATAAGTAACCATACCGTGAAAAATCATCGGTAAAAGTTATGAAGTAGCTTTGGCCACCATGAGTGCTCACACTCATTGGCCCGCACTTGTCCGTATGGACCAAGTACAATGGTTTTGTGGCTCGTTCTGCTTTTCCCGAAATGGTAACTTGGTCATTTTTCCTTTAAGACATGATTCGCAATTTGAAAATTCATCTAACTCATTTACACCTAAATGTTTTGCCAATGTTCGAATTCTTTCTTTGGAAATATGTCCAAGTCTTTCGTGCCACATTTGTGCATTTACATGATTATCTTGTTTGCGTTTGTTACTTTGTTGTATATTGAGATTGGAAATTATTGGGGATATAGTATACATTCCATTTTTCATTTTCGATTCCATAAAAAGAGACGATTCATAAAACAAAAGAAAACTTTTATTACGAATCTCAAAACAATATCCTTCTCTATCAAAAAGCGGAATCGAGATAATATTTCTTATTATTTCAGGAACAAAATAAATGGAATGTAAAACTAATTTCCTATCTCCTAACTCTAAGTAGATCGTCCCCACGGCTTTGGCAGCAACCAATGCTCCATTCCCCATCCGCAGGGTCATATCTCCTCTACTTAGCTCCTTGGTTCTTTTCATCACCGGCAAATTATTGCAGATATGAACACCACATCCAGTGTCAAAAACCCAAGAAGAATCGTTAACAGTGAAGTTAACTTCAACAAAGAACATACCTCGAGCAGGAGGCTCTTTGCAGTTCCTTTGCCAGCGCCCAATTTTCCCACATTTGAAGCACTCATCAGACTTTTTAGACTTGGACTTCTTACCCTTCTTCACACCACCATTACCTTTCAGCTCCTTAGTCTTATTCTTCTTCTTGTTGCCCTTCTTGGCTTTTGAAGAGGAATTCATAAGAAGCACCGGTTTATCCTTCTTAATGGGTCTTTCAGCAGTCTTCAACATGTTCAACGGCTCAGGAAGCTTTGTTTCAAGTTGGTTCGTGTTGAAATTGACCACAAATTGATCATAAAAGTTAGGCAATGACTGTAGGACCAAATCCACAGAAAGCTCATTGTCAAGTGCCACGCCTAGACCAGCCAATTTTTCAATTAGCCCGATCATTTTAAGTACGCGCGCACTTACATCAGAGTTTTCAGTCATTCGAGCTTTGAAGAGCTCCTTGGAGAGAGTATATCTTTCTCGCCTAGTTCTAGTGCCATACAGCTCTTGCAAATGAAGGAGGATCGACGCAGCATTCTCGATCGTCTCATGTTGTCTCTGCAACTCGTTGCTCATAGAGGCCAACATGAGACATCGTACTTGCATGTCATCTTCCTTCCATTGCTGGTACTGGAACTTTTCATCATCAGATGAATCCTCTTCCGGTTCATTTTGCACAGGTATGTCAGGCAAATATTGTCTTCTTTCAGACGAAAGGATAATCTTAAGGTTACGAAGCCAATCTTCAAAGTTTGGTCCAGTCAGTTTGTCGGTTTCAATTAGGGTTTTGAAAGGATTATTGGCCATTTTCGTTTATCTACAAAAATGCATAACAGACAATCAATAACGGATTTTCAAATAAAGTCCTTATACAATTTGGTCTTTAATTGTACAAGTCTCCCACTATTTTTCTCAAATCACACCACCCTTTTGACATGATTCGAAGAAACGTTTGTTTCTTTAGTGCGCTTGAGATCTACATATGCCCCCATTTTCTGAGGTAACATACAATGATTTTGAATAGTAGCCTTACCGGACATTCTATCTTTTTAGATAGTTCTCAAGATGGTTTTCCTCATCTTCCACATGTGCCCCATTTTCTGAGCTAACACATGAGGGACGATGTTAGGCTCGACCCATCAAATATCCCATGTATAATCATCAATTTCATTACCCCCATTTTCTGAGCAAAGCAATGAAATCTACCGATTTCCACGGGGCACCGTAGTGCTTAGTAAACACTTACAGCCTACCTGGGATTCAACCCACCCCATTTTCTGAGCAAAAGGATTGAACCTTTGGCGGCGTTTCACATGGTGAATACTTATGATGGAAGGCATGATAAAAGAATTCCATTCTTATTATCACATAAGCCTAATATTTTCTCAAGAGGGAATTGTAACATGCTTATTAGGTGGTCTCATCAGATTTAATTATCTTGTTTTAGTTATCTATCATATGCATGCATTACATCACATAGTCATCATAGACAGATAAATAAAACATCCACAAAGCAGTAAAATTGAGGATGAACCACGTCGAGCCCTAACCTAGTAACCCACTCAAGCCAAAGTGGGTTTGGACATTCTAGAAAGTAAAAACCAACCTAGACTATTACAATGGTATCGCCTCAGCATACAATCTTCAAGTCTTGGCTCCGTCTTCGATTACATAGAATACCAAAAACTACTAATCTACTATACGGAAAAGTAAAGAGCAAAACCGGCTATTATTTGCAACTCTAAGATAATTGCATACATCGAAAACCAATACTACGACTATGCTCATGGTTCATCCCCTTATCACATAAACATGCCAAGCAACAAACTTATATGCGATAACGTAAATTTTACCCATTCATCATTCAAACTAGATTGCAAATATCATTGGGATAAGTTCGATATTGATTTCTAAAACCTTTCTCAAAGTTTATAAGTTTAAAACATCATAGGTAAGGTCATTGGGTCACCCACCTCCAAAAAGTACGAAAAAAGGAATTTTTTTTTTATTTAACTTTCTGTTGACCACGCCTGGGCGTGGTCATACGCGTGCCTGGGCGTGGGTTATCCCATGCCTGGGTGCCCCGTGCAGCAGCTGTTGTTGTTTGCGATTTTCAAATCAATTTTTCGCACGTTCGTGATTCTTTCAAGTTTCGATTAACGAATCTGAATTCTCCTAAGGTCTGAGTTTTATCACTTGATGATTAAACCGTCGATTCAACCATCTCGTGACACCCCACCAAAGGTGATTTCATCAAACTAAATCAAAACTTTCGAAAACAATCATATACCCAAATTTCAGATTTCATGATTTTTAAAACCAACGACTTTTAAACATTAAAATCATAAAAATCAAACAACATCCCAAATCAAAATCAATCCTAGTCTTTTGATGAACATATTGATTATCATGCTTTCGATTTTACAATTAAAACGTAAAAACAAATATGCATAATCACACAAAAAATCCGATCGAGCCAAACCATGGCTCTGATACCACTGTTAGGTTGACTCATTCCCTCGGGTGGCTCGTGGCAGCGGAAACTAAAATTTTACAAAAGTAAACATACAACCACCCGAAAATAGGAATATGGAGTTGGTTTGATCGAATTTGATAAGGAGGTAAGCGACATTATACCTTTCGAAAATTTCGTTTCACCTCTTACTTTGGATCTCAGCAACCCTGTGGTGCAAATCTACACAATTTCCCTTGGGTGAGAAATTGCCAGCCGTTTTTCGTATCTCCCGATTTAGAGTGCTGCAAGCGTTGCACCTCTAAGATGTATCCACACCTCGTTCAAGTCACCAATCGTCTTGCCTTGCGTGCTAGACAACAAATCGATTCTAAGCTTAACTTAGGCTTGATTATGTGAAGGGTAGGAATATTTTCTAAGTCGTTTAATTCAACACATGAATAGAACGACGTCTTATTGGAAAGAGAACAAGGTGGGCGATTTTCAGGTCTAGTGAGTTAGGCGAATTTTCGAGCAAATTTGATTATTAATTTTAGTCTCCTTCATCTCTTATTTATAAGTGAAGATTACGTAGAGTCCAATTAGGAAAAGGAAACTTCCATTCTCCTAAACTCTCTAGTAATCCTTATCCTATGAAAACTTGGAGGAGGGGAAAACTCTTTTGCTCCTCCACCACATAAAAAAAACGCCCCCTCCCATATGTTTTCTCATAAAAATCAGTCAACACAAGTCAATTGGACTCTAGGATTTAATTTTGACTTCTCAATTTAATTATAGGTTCAACTCATCAATTAAATACAAGTCAAATTAAATCCAACCACCTAATTCCAACATTTATTTATATAACTTGGGCTCCATCCAATTAAAAAAATACTTGGACTCTACTAGGTCCATTAATTTAATTAATTCTACAAGATTAATTAAAAGAGTAAAATTAATTGAATCCTTCAATTAATTTATATTCCATATTAGGAAAGTACTACACTTTCCTAATTCCCTCAATTTCCTCGAAATTGATTATTCACATCTATTCAAGCAGTGACTCTCTCGAGTTAGTGTGTGACCCATTAGGCTCGTTTCTATCTAGTAGTAAGTACACATTCCCACAGTGCTAGTGCACTTTCCTAAAATGCAAAGTACTAGATTAAATCAATCCTTTGGTTTAATCAAGCCTCCAATTAGTCACCAAGCTAATTCTCTGCACTTAAAATTGGCGGTTGCCCACCTAGCATAGGGTCCCGAAGACCTAGATAAAACGAAAGTAAAGATACGCCTTTTGCGATCTTGATCCTCGAATAAGTAAGATCTCTCTATCTAATTTCCCGATTGAATTTAGAGCTGTGGCTAAGGTCGAAGCTCTATTAATTCAATACTATGTTTCCCACGTTATGTGAAATCGACTTCGACTATCTAAACGAGGGAACCCTATGCCTCTTTGGATGTCATACTTTGGCCGAAGATTCCTTAAGTCGATTCACTATGGAACCATAGGAGATTAACCGACTGGCTAATGTCAGAGATAGATTTCTCTTGATTCTCACGTGCATTACTACGTAAGACGTGCATGTCTGAGTTTGCCCATATTCGATCATCTAAAGTGATCATGTAACAAATCAAGAACATGCGCGGTTACGCATAAGACATCCAATGGAATCTTAGGTCCATAAGGATTACTCTTATACTACAAAACCACTAGAAGTTCCACATTTGACTGGGAATCCATTTTAGGAACTTACATGGGGTTGTTCAGTTTGCCCATTACCACAATGGCAACCCTCATATATGCATTGGCTTTCACCGTGCCAGTATCTATGGAACGAGATACACTTCTCCCAGAGTATGCATCATATGAGCAAGTCTTTTTGGGTTGCATCGATATCCCTTTATCTCGATGAACCCTTTTACGACTTGGAACAATGTTTAAAGATCACAGCCTTCAAGACATATTCCATCATTGCCACACCCAATGTGCAATGATGTCCCATAGCTATGTGTGATCCTTCGGGACTTTATTCTAAGCCAAAGTAAAAACTAATTTAAGAATAAAGACATGCCACACATAAAAAAGAGATTGACTTTATTTTTAAGAAAACGATTGTTCAACTTTAGAGTTACTATTACAAAGAATGGCGCCCAATAATTGGTGCGCCGGGCACTAACTCTAACAGTATATCCTTTGAAAATTATTGATAATTATTGTAGGTACTTCGACTGATATCGCACCCACTCGCCAAGCTTTAGTGGGCCCGATTCGAGAGGTAAATGACCATTCTGTGGCAATTGCTGCTACTGACCCTCCATTTGTTTCACTTTCAGGTAACCTTTTTATGTAATTCGTAAACCTATTTCAATTCGAACTTTTCGAGGCTCCTTTATAGCAGCGTTATAAAACTTTTTACAACGTTACTATGTTGGTCCCAAGTGTCATACGAAAGGGTCTAGAGGGGGGTGAATAGACCCTGAAGTTTTTTTCTACTTCAAAAGAATTCGTATTAAAATTGGTTGGACGTTTGAAAAAATGGGCGCTTGACTGAGCGTCTATTGAAGACTATTTTTAGAAAGTTAACTTAGACTTCAAGATTTGAATACTATAACCAGATAGGTTTAAACGTTCAGTTCTTTGATCAGTGTTAGCACAGCGGAATAATTTTAGAGTCTTCTCATTTGAAAGCCTTAGCGTCACAGAAAGTGTATATAGTTGCTTAGCGTTCAATTGAGTTCTTCTTAACAAATATATGCAATGATATGACAATATGGAAATTGACTTTAAAGTAAAGAACACAATATTTATAAGGTTCATTGGGTGGTGTAATCTCAACTACGTCCTTCTTCTCCTCGAACACTTGGAGGCAATCCACTAAAATGATTCTCAAAGAATCACACAGAATCTTCTACAAATTAGGGAGAGATGGATGTTGATGACTTGAGCTCTTTGATCACACAAATTTCTACTACAAATCACTTCAATCCCCTTGCTTCTTTCACCCAGAAATAATGCAAGTATCCAACTTGACTTCACACAGATAGCGAGGCTTGGATGAGGTTTCTCTAAAGGTTTGTTTGATTTTGATAAAGTTCAAACAACTTGGTAATATCTCAATAGTAATGTGGGTTTCTCCAAAAGAATGTTTGAGATATTGGTTGACTGTCTCCGAAATTTTGAGAAAAGCAAAGAGAATTTTTGCTTGAATTTTTGAGAATTTAAGGAATGAGACTTCCATGCAACAGCAGTTTGGCTTGGAATGTATATGTATATATATATATATTTGGCTTGTTGTTGAAGTTCTATTTATAGGCGATCTTGGAAAAAGTGTCCGTTTGACACATGCACAGGCGTGTGTCTCCCTCTTCGGCGAGTGAATAACTTTTGTCCTTTTACCTGAAACCTTGCTGCACAAGGTTGGTGCTGCAGTCTGTAAAAGTTGACAGTCAATAGGGGTGGCTTCTCCGTACGTCCGAAAGAGCTTATCACATTTAACGCATTTGAAATAAATGCCTGTTGGCAATTAATGATCTGTGAATATTTGCACTAAACTCCTTCAGGATTTAGAAATAAATTCAGGTGAAATTAGTCACTGATAGACGCTCATTCATCCTTGATTAACTTATGTGCTATACGCAGCGCTTGATGTAGTTTGTTGTTTTTGGACGCTTCATAAATTTTCATCTTCATTCAGACTTCAGGCGCTTGAGTCTTCAGACTTGACTACTGATAAGCTCACTCAGAAATTATTAGACGCTTAGCCTAAAAATACTTAGCCTAACAATCTACAATAAAATAATACAAAGCCTATAACGCCTATACAAATCCAACGCTTCAAAGCTTATACATGATTTCTAAATGAAATCAAACTTACATATTTTGGGGTCTAACATAAAATCCTAATTGTCATCATCAAAACATATAACATAAAATTTCCTAACAATTTCCCCTTTTCGACGATGGCAATACTTACTCTTTTATAGATCAAAAGTTAGACAACCAAAATAAAAGTTAGTTTTGGTTAGATAAACTTAGTTAATGTTAGTTAAGCTTCAACCAGATGTTTCAGCTGAAAATGCATTTCATATATATATATCAATGAGAGTACAAGTATTTTAAAACAAAAAAAATTACATAAGAGACAAGAATATAGATAATGCAAAGGAAACAACAACTCTTACTCATCTTCTTCTTCTTGAGCATTGAGTCTTCTGTTTACTTCAGCCCTGATTGCTTCAGAAATATTTTCTTCAAGCCTAATCATGGCGGCATGTTCTTTATTTATCACATTATTGTTTTCTTCTTATTGTCTCTTGTTGGTCCCAAGTGGTATACGAAAGGGTCTAGAAGGGGGGGGGGGTTGAATAGACCCTGAAGTCTTTTTCGACTTCTAAAAACTTTCGCATTACTGTGAGGTATTTGAACGCTCAGAAAGCTTTAAGCGCTGGGTGCGGCGCTTTGAGGGATGATGACTTAAGCGCTAGTTTCAGGCGCTTGAGAAAAGTTAACTTAGATTCGAAGATTTCAACACTTACCAAAGTAGGGCAGAGTTTAGTCACTAAATCAGGGTTAGCACAGCGGAAATGTTTTTATAGCTTAGCGTTCGTTTTAACCAATTAATCGCTTATTAGTTTAAATGCCTTTTCAAGATATAATATGACAGTATAATGTAAGACAACAGAACAGTAAATGACACAAGATATTTGTAAGGTTCACTCGGTGACGTAATCCCAGCTACGTCCTTCTTCTCCCTTTATCAGAGAGGTTTTCCACTATGATGATTATCGAAGAGTCACACAGAGACTTCTACAAAATAGAGAGAGGTTGGATATGATCTTGGAACTCCTTGGTCACACAGATTTCAGCTCCACTAAAGATCTTCTATCCCCTTGCTTCTTTCACCCAGAAATAATGCAAGTTACACTTGATCCCGGAACTCCTTGGTCACACAGATTTCAGCTCCAGTAGTGATCTTCTTCCACACAAAAATGGGGCTTGTAAGTCAACACACTTTCTCACTCAGACGAAAGATGTTGAAAGGTTTTGTAATGGCTTTGTTTGGTTTTGGAAAGTTCAAACAACTTGAGGATATCTCAATAGTAACGTAGGGTCTTCAAAAAGGGATTTGAGATATAGTTGACTGTCTCTGGAATATTTGTGAAAAGCTTATACAGATATTTGGCTATGGATTTTTGTAAGCTTTTCTTTCAGCAAAGTAGGTATTCTTTTCTTGTGTCTTTTTGTATAACATACAAGAGGTTGTGACTGTTATTCACACTAGGATATTCAGGTATATCTCTTGTATATGTCACGGTTTTTTTTTTGCTCTGTATATTTTACTTATTTGTTGAAAGGGCTATTTATAAGGTATTGGTGGTTTTTGTCCGTTTGACACGGTTGGAATCTCGTTTCCCCAAACATTCCTTGAGTTCTGACATTCCTAACTTTGGGTATACTTAATTAGTTAGGCATGTTCTTGGTTTCATAACTTCTGACAATCTTGGTCAAATGAATGGCTTACCCATACGTTATAGTGCTTATATTTTAATAGCACCTATCCGACTTTTAATGCATCTTGTTTTATTTCCGTTGGAAATAATTTGTCCGTTTGATTCATGCATTCTTTAAGTCTTTGGATAGCTTTGGGTTTGAATTCTCAGGTTACGTTTATTGTAGGTCGTGTTGGTTTAGCCTTTTGGACGCTTGCTGAAGAGGACAGTTTTTCTCGTGCATTGGACAGACGCTTGGACTGATCCTGAGTCTCTTTTCTTTATTTCAGACGCTTACTCTTCAATCTTGTCTTTGATAGGCTCACTCAGAATTCCATCATTGACTTAGTGTTGAGTATTCGGCCTGAGTTATTCATTCGCATTTTGGGCGCTGGAGTTGTAACCTGGAATAGTCTCTAAAACGTTTTGACGGACGCTTCAAGAGATCATTATCTTCTGTAGCTTCAGACGCTTGATCTTCAACTTTATCAATTGGTAGACTTACCCAGAATTCTCCTTAGTGATTTAGTATCACATTCTTAGTCTAAGATTCTACAAAGATGAAAACTATAAGCCTAAGATAAATAAGCTTTCAGGTACTTATACACAATATTCTATGAAAGCTTTTATACTTATATTTTTCGGGGTCTAACAGGAAGTCCTATTTGTCATCATCAAAACATCTAACATGAAATTCCTAACAATTTCCCCTTTTTTGATGATGGCAATACCTATTTAGTTCAAGCGTTAGATACCTAAAGTATGAGTTAGCGTAGGTTAGTAAGTTAGTTTGAGCTTCAACGAGATGTTTCAGCTGTAAAATGCATTTTATATATATCTTTCATAGTACAAGCATTTTACAACTGAAATGAAAGAATCATAAGTAAAAAATCAAGATCGTGATTTGATCTTGTATCTTTTAGTCATTTCAGCACGGATTGCTTTAATTATCTGATCTTCTAGCGTCATCATCGCAGCATGATCTTTACTGATTATATGTTTGTTTTCTTTTACTTGTCGTGCCTTGAAAGTAATGAGCTGCTGATCCCATTCCTCTGGACTGATGCCTATGTATAGTAAGCAAATTCTGAAGGTTTGGTCAAAGTCAGACATTTTTCACTCTAAGGCTACGACTGCGGGATCAGATGGTTCTGGAATTGACGCTCTGAGAAGAGGAATATCAAATTGTTCAAGCAGTGCTCTTGAAGGTAATGGAAGATTTGGATAGAGCACTCTTGGGGTTTCTTTTTTATTGGACGCTCCCACCGAGGTAGTTACCCAAGAAGGATAGGGATACCTTGGCTCTGTACTTAGTGTGAGGGAAGTTTCAATATGTTGACGCTTGGATGGTGGAGGAGGATCTTGATCTTTAGATGTTGAAGATTTCCTCTTTTCTCCCTTCTTTTCCCCCTTATTGCCATCATCAGTCTGTATGAAATGCTGTGTAAGAAAACTGACTTGAGTAGCAATTTGAGCGACAGAGGCTTCAAGAGTGGTCAGACCCTGGTCGAAGTGTTCTTTCATTACCAGTAGTTGAGCGTGATTAGCGTCTGTATGAGAGGTCTCAAGAGCCGTGAAACGGTGGTTTAGATCATTTGTTAAAGCCACATGACTTTCCTGAGTAGCTGTAGATAGTTGCTGTATTTGAGTGAGGCATTCAGTCATGGACGCTTGAGCGTCGGGAACCGCAGTGCTAACTCGAGGCTTAAAACAGGATGTGTGTTTGAGAGATTCAATAGGTACTTGATAATTAGGATCAAATATTGTTCCTCGATGCTCTGGGGCACTGTTGGACTCGGTGGATACAGTAGAGTCGGATTCAGTTGGACTGGGGGGATTAGGCGCTTGAAGGAATTTTGGTGAGCGCTCAGGAACAGGTAACATTTCAGCTGGTGCTGCAGTAGATGCTGACTCTATACGGCTAAAGTCCATAAACTGAAAGTCCAAGCTGGCAAACGGCTCATCTGCATATGGATAGGTAGCAGTCTGTAGAAGTTCATTCAAATGTAGAGTGGGGAGATAAGTACCTTGAATGAACGTGCTGATAGGACTATCTATGGCCCTGATGTACATTGGTCCGAGGATATCCAGCACATGGGTGGGGAAGATTTTGGAAGGCGCTTGGCAGATGGAGAACAAGGCATCTGGGCAACAGTGTTGTGAGAAGCCAATTAGCCTATCTGTTGGGAGAGTCTTCGGTTTCCGAGAGTCGGGAACGTAAAGCCTGTAATACTCTTCCAAGTATGGGTAGATGGCTGAAGCAAGCGCTTGAGTTCTTTCCAGCAGCGACAAAACAAAATTATAGTGACTTAAGACTTCTTGTCGGATAGACGGAAGAAGTGGATATCCTCTGAAAGGATTGATCCGAGAGCCATTCCACTGTTGCAGATTTTCTGTGAAGATTTTGTCGAATAGGGAGACTGGAGGCATAATTGTTATCATGAGAGAAAAGTTGTCTTCACAGTGGCTAGGGGTGAAGTTCAGACAGGACAGGGGGGAAGAACCGCTGGTGGACTCTTGATCAGCAAAGCGTAGAGAAGAGTTAGCCAGTTTGTGCAACGCTTGTCTTAAACGGTGTTCAGGTTGGTGGCGGATCAGAGGCAGCTTCAGAACTGGTCCAAGTCTATGTTGGCGCTGCTTGAGCATGTATCGTGCAAATTTGCTCTTTTTATCGTGGATCCCTATTCTGAACAGATGGAGGAGCGCTAACCAATTCTTCAAATTTATACTTGTCACCCATATAAGCTTCAGCCCATTTTACCTCAGTCATGCAGTACTCAGTTCCTACATTAAGTATAGCACGAAATCCTTGGTGATGAATATCACAGATGGACTCAAAACGATACCTGTCTGGTTGGTAGTTAGTGTTCCAGACGCAGTCAAAATATGCATCGGCTTCTATTTGAATCATCTCGGTCAGTGAAGCTGGACGCTCACCGACATGTACTCCTTTATTCTTCCACAAGAGGAGAGGATTAGCTGAGTGCTTGTTTTCCATGCTATTTACCAGTGTTGGGAAGTGAGAATAGCCTTCTCTGTTTAGTAGCTTTTCCGTTGGGTTCACAAGCTTATCCTGACGCTCATAGACTCTGATGTTGTAGTCTCTGAGAGCGAAGCCAGTGGGTTTGCTTGTCCCACAGTCCAGAGAAGAAGCTTTATTAGCTGGGGTCAATGCTGGCTTAGATAGAGTGTTGCGTACAGCCAGATCAAATTTTATGAGCTTGGCGATATCATTCTCAGCATTGATAAGACTTTCTTCATTATATCCTGTAGGTATGAAGGGTTCTGCGGGCGCTGGAGGGAAATAATCGATGGAGTGATCGATGGTCTTTAAGGGATCCAGCTTGAAGAAATGTCGATGAATCACAACGTCGTTAGCATCGCTCTGACCTTCTGAGCGTGCCTCTGTTGTACTTGGTAATGCAAGCAATGGTTGAACCCCTGGGATTTCAGGTTCATCAGGCTCGAGATTTGCAGAGTCGATGGCAGCTTCATGGGCGATGGCCACAATGTTGGCCATATCAACATCCAGATGGACATCAACTGGTGGTTCAAAGGATGATATCGGAATAGCAACTATGGCTTGGTCGCTTGGTGTCGTGTGTGTAGCCTTAGAAGAAATGGCAGTAGTTGGACGCTTACGTCTCTTGAAGATACGCTTCACATTTACCCCTTCGGCTGGGGACGCTTGAGTCTGTGGAACTGCTGGTTCTCCAAAGTCGATATTTTTGAGGAACTTTTCCAGATCCTTCCGACTAATGAGGGGTATAGAGTCCTCGTCTTCTTCATCACTTTTGATAGGTTGAGCCTTGGTCTTTCGAGGAGCCCGTTTCTTTGTGACAGTGGGACGCTTCACATTACGTTTAGCCTTCTCCTGATCTGGGCGTTCAGCCTCCTCATTTGATGCTGCACGTACAACTTGGCGCTCAGAGAGAGGTCTAGCAGCACCTCCAACTTTAGGTGGATTGAAGAGATTGTTGATGATTTTTGGCCCATAAAACTTATGTTTGGCCACGGTGACTCCTGCTGAAGAGGTTCACTTTGCTCGGAAAATTAGATCACTTAAAACTAGGCCATAAGGTCTGTTTGAAGTGCGTAGACTGTCTCTGAATCGGCTGAATATATAGGGGCTCCAGATGATTTTTATCTTGAGCAAGATAGCAGTCATCATCTGGAACTGAGTTGGGCTGATTTTGTCAAAGGTTCCTACTCTGCATTCAATGTTTTTACTGCAGAAGTCAGCTAAGACTCCATACCTGTTCACTATACCTTTCTTCTCAAAGTACGATTTGTATGGAACACCATCGTAGGCGCTAATCTGAGTCCAGACTTCTTGAATTTGTTCCTCAGTGATAGTGTCTAAAGTCGCTCCGTCGTTAGGTAGACAGAAATTCTGGGCAATAGAGGTCGCAGAGAGAATGAACGTCTTTGATTCCGTTTTGGGGGCAGGAAACAAACAGGTGATGGAAGTCTCATCGTCAGACAAGCTAGCATTTCTCCAGAAAAATTCTAATTCTTCAGGAAACATATACGAGTGTTTGGTAAGAAATTTCTGAAGCCCAGCCTCTGCTACAGAGTCCATCATTTCCGTTCAATCAATTTGGGGGTTTTCATAGAGAAACTTCCAATCGATTATAAGGCCTTCAGTGACCTTAACAATAACTTCAGTGGTTCCAGCAGTAGCTTTCTTGGGTGCCATTAGTGAGAAGTAGACAGAGATTAAGAATGAAAATTTTGTTTTTGAGAGAGAGATTTTTCTTGCACGAAAGAAAGAGAGTGTAAGAGAGATTATGTTCTGCAGAAGGTGTGTTTTGAAATACTACAATTTGAATGTTTTTTGTGTTTGAAGGTTGAGATGTTGACACGTGGAGGAGTATAAATCTCAGCCATGAAAATACGACTGTGGACGTGAATTTAGATTTAATAAGCACGGTTACTTTTAGTAACAACCACATATACTATTTTGACGTCCGATTAAAAGTTTGAAACAGAGACTTTTGATATACTGAGAGTGATACGTGTGCTCGTTAACAGCGGACATGTAATTTATGAAAAACCGTTCGGGAACCGAAATTTTGAACAACTATTCAAATACCCGCCAAAATTTTGTAGGAGCGTCTGGACCTATTCAGAAGAAAATGACGCTTGAAATAATTTAGTGTGATTTTGACGCTTGAGAATCTTGAGGTTCTCTTTCAAGTAACATTTTGTGCTTTAGCGGTCATCGTAACATATAGAATTATTCTTTTCAGGATATGTATGAGGACACAGTTTCCCAGTACTTATCATTATGTCTCGGTGGTAGTGTTTTACTTTTGGTTTAAAATATTCAGCGCTGGTTGTATTCGTCTAAGATACATGGTAATTGTACTTACGCGTGTACATGTGCTGAACCATCTTTGAAAAACGTGATGAGTACCCATGGGTTTTCTTGAGCGAAAGGTGAGGAATGTCAAGTCAGCATTAATTGCATTGATTGACTAATCCACTTTCTCGTTTTAGCGTAGGGTAATGTACGCTTACTTTTAAAGGATCTTCTTACTGAGCGCTTTAGCTGGGAATAAAGCTAAGCGTTCAGTTTATTTTGAGAGGGCACAAACGCTAAAGAAAACGTTTGATAAGCGTCTGAAAGAGTTTAGCGTATAACGCTAAGTGCTTATGACCAATGTAATAATAAAACAAAAAAGCGGTTTTGGTCATTCTCACTGAAGTTCAGTTATCCCTTTTAAGGTTCCCCCTATGTAGGTTCTCCTTAATATTGATAACTTATTGAACGAGTTTATGTGTAAAAAGAATTTTATTCCCCCTAAATTTATGCTTAATGAAAGGATGATGTTTCAAATGATTAGGCATTTAGATCAATCATACCTAGTTCACTTCTTAAAGTGAGAAAGCGTTGTTCATTGAGAGCTTTGGTGAATATATCTGCCAATTATTTTTCTGTACCAATGAATTGCATGGAGATATCCTTCTTTTGAACATGGTCACGCAGAAAATGATACCGTATGTCAATGTGTTTGGTTCTAGAGTGAAGAACTGGATTTTGTGTCATTGCCAAGGCACTTTGGTTGTCACAATGGATTGGGGTTGGACTTAAGACTATGCCATAGTCTCTAAGTTGTTGCCTCATCTAGAGAATTTGTGCACAATAGCTACCAGCGGCTACGTACTCAGCTTCAGCAGTAGAAGTCGCAATGGATTGTTGTTTCTTACTGTGCCATGAATTTAGTCTATCACCTAGGAATTGACATGTACCACTAGTACTTTTTCTATCTATTTTGCATCCTGTAAAATCTGCATCTGAGTAACCGATTAGTTCAAAAGGAGAATCCCTGGGGTACCATAAGCCCACATGTTGTGTGCCTTTGAGGTACCTAAGGATTCTCTTGGTAGCAATTAAGTGTGATTCTTTAGGATCGGCTTGAAAGCGTGCACACATGCATACTGAGAATATAATATCAGGTCTACTAGCTGTTAGATAAAGAAGTGATCCAATGATGCCTCTATAATTTGTAGCATCGACTTTCCTTCCACTTTCATCTTTATCTAGCTTAGTCGTTTGACTCATTGGAATTTTGGAAGATGATGCATTTTCCATACCGAATTTCTTAATCATATCTCTAGTATATTTAGTTTGGTTTATAAAGATACCATTAGGGAGTTGTTTAACTTGTAATCCTAAGAAAAAAGTTAACTCGCCCATCATGCTCATTTCAAATTGGTCTTGCATCATTTTTGAAAATTTCTCACATAAACGCTTATTAGTAGATCCAAATATAATATCATCAACATAAATTTGAACTAATAGAATATCTTCATTATGGGTAATCTTAAATATTGTTGTATCAACGCTTCCTTTTGAAAAACCTTTACCAATAAGGAAAATAGAAAGAGTGTCATACCATGCTCTTGGTGCTTGTTTAAGGTCGTAGAGTGCCTTGTCCAATTTGTAGACCATACCTTTCCCATGGTTATTGATGAATCCTGGTGGTTGCTCCACATATACTTCTTCTTGGAGCTTACCATTCAGAAATGCACTTTTTACGTCCATTTGATATACTGTAATCTTGTTGAATGCTGCGAATGCTAGAAACATGCGGATTGCTTCAAGACGGGCAACTGGAGCGTATGTTTCATCAAAGTCGATGCCCTCTTCTTGACAGTATCCCTGAGCTACAAGTCTGGCTTTGTTTCTAATCACAATCCCATTCTCATCCATTTTGTTTCTATAGACCCATCTAGTTCCAATGACCTCTTGGTGGGTTGGTCTTGGTACTAGCGTCCATACCTCATTTCTTTCAAATTGGTTTAGCTCTTCTTGCATGGCTTCTATCCAGCTTGGATCGCTTAGCGCTTCATCCACTTTCTTAGGTTCCATTTGAGATAGGAAGCTTGCGAACATGGCCTCGTTTATTGTAGCGGCTCTAGTCTTTACAGGTGCTCCCATATCTCCAATAATTAATTCTGGTGGATGGTCTCTGAGCCATTTTCTATCTGGTTGAGAAGGGTTTAGAGCTTGATCAGACGCTTGACTACGAAAGCTCTTTCCATTTTTGGCATAGCCTAGAAAGATTCCTTCATCTGCTTTAGGATCAAATGTCTTTAAGTTTTGGGATCCATTGTTATGAATGAAGCATTTTGAACCAAATACATGAAAATATGAAACATTTGGCTTACGTCCCTTCCATAGTTCATATGGAGTCTTTTCATGTTGCTTGTTGATCATACACCGATTCTGTGTATAGCAAACGGTATTGATAGCTTCGGCCCAAAACCTTTGAGGTAGCTTTGATTCGGCTAACATGGTACGGGCGGCTTCCTTGAGCGTTCTGTTCCGTCGCTCAGCAACTCCATTTTGTTGAGGGGTTCTAGGCGCTGAATACTCATGAAGTATCCCAAGGTCTTTGCAATATTTCTCAACAATATGGTTAGTAAATTCAGTTCCTCTATCGCTTCTAATTCTGGTTACTTTTAGGTCTTTTGAGTTTTGTAGCTGACGAATTAGTGATGTGAGCTTAGCGCTAGTTTCATCTTTAGACGCTAAAAATTCTACCCATGTATAACGTGAGAAATCATCAACTATTACTAGTGAATACTTTTTACCGCTAATGCTCATGATTTGAATAGGACCAAATAAATCTAAGTGTAATAATTCAAGTACTCGCGATGTAGATAGATGAGATTTCTTCTTAAAGGATGATTTGACTTGCTTACCCATTTGACAAGCATCACATAAGCGATCTTTATTAAAGGAACCTTTAGGTAATCCCTCTACGAGATTTAGAGATATTAATTGAGAGATTGCCTTGAAGTTGAGGTGATTCATTTTTCTGTGCCATAACCAACCCAATTCGTTTTGATTCTTAGCTACGAAACATGTAGGGTTGTTATCTAATGTTGAATCCCAATCTACTAAGTATACATTGTTTGTTCTTTTTCCTTTTAACTTCGTAGATCTTGTCTTAACATCTATTATTTCGCAGAAGTCACTATAGAACTTAATTTCAAAACCTTTATCACAAAATTGACTTATGCTTAAGAGATTATGCTTAAGACCCTCAACATAATATACATCATTTATCATGATGTTCCCCCTTCGCATGATACCTATACTTTTAGTTTTATCTTTGGAATTATCACCGAATATAACTTGAGGATCATTGGTTGCACGATAGTTGATCACTAGATCCTTTGAGCCAGTCATATGTCTTGATGACCCACTATCTATGTACCATATTGAAGTGTCGGTGTCGGCTCTAGGTACCTCAGATGGTAAGTCGTTAGATGCTTCATTATCTCTTGCCATGAGACAAATGAATGCTGAATCCTTTGATGGTTCATCATCGCTGCTTTCATCTGATGATTCCAAGTCCTCTTCAGGAGTATAGAGAGGTTCTAATTCTGCTAGCAAGCCTTGTTGTCTCAGATTGCTCCTGAATTGGTTTCTATCCGTGTGATCTTGCTTTGTAGGTTTAGACACATTTGGATATGGGCAATTAACTTGGAAATGCCCTGGTCTCCTGTAGTTGTAACAGAGATTGGTCTTCATCTTTTGTTCGTTTGTTAATCTTGTGGATCGCTGGTTTAACGCTGCAGGCACTGAGAGATCTTGCTGAGAGGGAGTTTGATATTGAATTGGCGCTCGGGAGGGAGACGCAGGATAGTGAGGCGCTTGATATTGTTGTTATATTTGGGGAGACGTTTGATATGAATTTTGTCCTGGGTGCTTAGGACTGTTTCCCTTCTTTTCATATTTCAGGAATTTCCTGAATCTATTTAGAAGCGCCAGTTCTTCTTCCTCACTTATATCTAAGGTTTTTTCTTTGATAGATTTTCCTTTGATTGATGCCATTAGCGCTCCAGATTCGATCACTGGATTACTTACAGCATCACTGGCCGAATTCAGCTCAAACTCAAATGCTTTGAGTTCTGAAAAAGCATCTTCTGGAGTTAGGCTGTCCAGATTGTTTGATTCTCTCATTGCAGTTGTTTTCATCAGGAATCTGCTTGGGAGACTTCTAAAGATTTTGACCACTGTTTCTCGATTTTGTAGCTCCATACCCAGAGATGTTAGTTCAGTGACAAGAGCTGTAAACCTCATGTCTAATTGCTCTAGTGTCTCATTGGGTAGCATCTTGAAGCTATTGAATTTTTCTTTGGCAATTGATAGTTTTTTCTCCTTGATTTGTGCTGAGCCACCACAAATAATAGCCAACTTATCCCAAATTTCTTTAGTAATGTTGCATGATTTGACCTTGTTGAATAAGTTGTCATTATCTCCAATGGCTGTGTATAGAGCGTTTCTACCAACATTGTCTAGATTTGCTCGTCGACGCTCATCGGTAGACCATTCTTGTTTGGGCTTCTCCACATAGCCACGGGTGTCTCTTCTGTGGCTTCGGGCGCTCTGGTGATGATCTAGTATATTTTAATTGGCCCATCTGAAATAATATCACACATTTCATCATCACATGAGCACAAATAGGTGAACGCTTTGACCTTTCATGAATCATAGTTTGATTCTGTCAACTTAGGAACTTTTGAAAATGCCATGAAAAAAAAAATTAAAACGACACAAAAAATAAGGATCTGAACAAGCAGTTATGCTTGGAAACACTTAGGTTTCCACTTCAACCGCTCTGATACCACTTGTTGGTCCCAAGTGGTATACGAAAGGGTCTAGAAGGGGGGGGGGTGAATAGACCCTGAAGTCTTTTTCGACTTCTAAAAACTTTCGTATTACTGTGAGGTATTTGAACGCTCAGAAAGCTTTAAGCGCTGGGTGCGGCGCTTTGAGGGATGATAACTTAAGCGCTAGTTTCAGGCGCTTGAGAAAAGTTGACTTAGATTCGGTGATTTCAACACTTACCAAAGTAGGGCAGAGTTTAGTCACTAAATCAGGGTTAGCACAGCGGAAATGTTTTTATAGCTTAGCGTTCGTTTTAACCAATTAGTCGCTTATTAGTTTAAATGCCTTTTCAAGATATAATATGACAGTATAATGTAAGACAACAGAACAGTAAATGACACAAGATATTTGTAAGGTTCACTCGGTGACGTAATCCCAGCTACGTCCTTCTTCTCCCTTTATCAGAGAGGTTTTCCACTATGATGATTATCGAAGAGTCACACAGAGACTTCTACAAAATAGAGAGAGGTTGGATATGATCTTGGAACTCCTTGGTCACACAGATTTCAGCTCCACTAAAGATCTTCTATCCCCTTGCTTCTTTCACCCAGAAATAATGCAAGTTACACTTGATCCCGGAACTCCTTGGTCACACAGATTTCAGCTCCAGTAGAGATCTTCTTCCACACAAAAATGGGGCTTGTAAGTCAACACACTTTCTCACTCAGACGAAAGATGTTGAAAGGTTTTGTAATGGCTTTGTTTGGTTTTGGAAAGTTCAAACAACTTGAGGATATCTCAATAGTAATGTAGGGTCTTCAAAAAGGGGTTTGAGATATAGTTCACTGTCTCTGGAATATTTGTGAAAAGCTTATACGGATATTTGACTATGGATTTTTGTAAGCTTTTCTTTCAACAAAGTAGGTATTCTTTTCTTGTGTCTTTTTGTATAACATACAAGAGGTTGAGACTGTTATTCACACTAGGATATTCAGGTATATCTCTTGTATATGTCACGATTTTTTTTTTTTGCTCTATATATTTTACTTAGTTGTTGAAAGGGCTATTTATAATGTATTGGTAGTTTTTGTCCGTTTGACACGGTTGGAATCTCGTTTTCCCAAACATTCCTTGAGTTCTGACATTCCTAACTTTGGGTATACTTAATTAGTTAGGCATGTTCTTGGTTTCATAACTTCTGACAGTCTTGGTCAAATGAATGGCTTACCCATACGTTATAGTGCTTATATTTTAATAGCACTTATCCGACTTTTAATGCATCTTGTTTTATTTCCGTTGGAAATAATTTGTCCGTTTGATTCATGCATTCTTTAAGTCTTTGGATAGCTTTGGGTTTGAATTCTCAGGTTACGTTTATTGTAGGTCGTGTTGGTTTAGCCTTTTGGACGCTTGCTGAAGAGGACAGTTTTTCTTGTGCATTGGACAGACGCTTGGACTGATCCTGAGTCTCTTCTCTTTATTTCAGACGCTTACTCTTCAATCTTGTCTTTGATAGGCTCACTCAGAATTCCATCATTGGCTTAGTGTTGAGTATTCGGCCTGAGTTATCCATTCGCATTTTGAGCGCTGGAGTTGTAACCTGGAATAGTCTCTAAAACGTTTTGACGGACACTTCAAGAGATCTTTATCTTCTGTAGCTTCAGACGCTTGATCTTCAACTTTATCAATTGGTAGACTTACCCAAAATTCTCCTTAGTGATTTAGTATCACATTCTTAGTCTAAGATTCTACAAAGATGAAAACTATAAGCCTAAGATAAATAAGCTTTCAGGTACTTATACACAATATTCTATGAAAGCTTTTATACTTATATTTTTCGAGGTCTAACAGGAAGTCCTATTTGTCATCATCAAAACATCTAACATGAAATTCCTAACATCTCTTTTTATAAGCAACAAATTGCTTATCCCATTCAACTGGGTTAATGCCAATCATCCTTATGCACACTCTGAATGCTATACTGAAGTCTGACTTCTTTTGCTCTTTACCAATAATCATTCAGGTCAGAGGACTCCAGGATAGGCGGTTGAGAGAACGGAACATCAAACTGATCAAGCAATGCCCTTGAAGGAATTGGCAGAATTTGAAAGAAATTTTGACACTTGAGTGGAGGGCTGGAAGCTCTTAAACTAGAAGTTTTCCATTTTTCTCCTCTTCTCTATCCTTCCCCCTTATCCCCTTTAGAAAATGCTCGGTGAGTAGGCTAACTTGACTAGTAATCCGAGAGACAAAGGCTGAAAGATCATCTAGGCGCTTATCAAAATGCTCCTTCATGGCCAGTTGGTTTGCCATAGTACCATCATGCAGTTCTTGAAATTCTTTTCTGCATTCACCAACTGCCGCTTGAGCAACACCTCTCATATGGGCGACTTGAACGCTCATGTTCTGAGACTTGATCTTGGCTAAGTCAGTCTTGATCCAGTGGAGGGCTGCTGCATTCTATCTAGCATGATTGCTTACCTCTTCCAAAGTTGATTTCAACAAAGGTCCAAAAGTCTGACTCATATCCGAAGGAACCACTTGAGGAGCTGGTCGCTTAAATCTGGATGTATGCTTGAACGAGTCAAGAGAAACTTGATATGCTGGATCGAAAACTGTGCCTTTGGCTTCGATTGGGAGATCCTCAGCCATATCAGAATCAACAAGTTCAGGAGCATTAGGATTATCCTCCGGTGGAGATGCTTGAACATGTTCTTCAGCAGAAGCAGGAATACTGACAACTTTAGAGGCGGAAGCATGAGCGGACTCTTGAATCAACCTAACAGGCGCTGACTCTTCTTGGTGAAAGTCATTAAATTGGATGTTCCAATTGGCTATATTGGCATAAGAATCTGAAGCAGCTTCCAAAAGTGCAGTTAGTTGTGAGCGAGGGAGGCAAGTCCCTTGAATGAAGGTGCAAAGAGGACTATCTTGGTCTCGGACATACATTGGACCCATAATGTCCAATACGTGGTTTGGAAAGATTTTTGACTGCGGCTTGGGAATGAGAAATAAAGTATCTGGGCAGTAATTCAAAGAAAATCCAATAATCCTATCCGTAGGAAGACGCTCGTACTTGTGAGCTTCAGGCACGTACATGCGATAATATTCTTCCGAGTACGGATACACCGCTCGAGCTATGCCTTGATTGAGTTTGAGCAGAGAAAGAACGTAGACATAATGATCGCTTACTTCCTGTCTGATGGAAGGTTGGAGTGGATAACCTTGGAAGTTGCGAATCCTCGAGCCATTAGGCTTCAGCAGATTTTTAGTGAAGATCTTGTCAATGTGGGGAATAGGAGCCATGATCTTCATCATCAATCTAAAGTTGTCATCACAGTGGCTTGGAGAGAAGTTCAAGCAACACGCTGACGGACTGCCACTGGAGGACGCTTGAGTGTTGAATTGGAGAGGAGTGATGGAAAGTCTGTGCAGCGCTTGACGTAGAAACTGTTCTATCTGTTGACGAACTAAGGGTAGCTGGGCAACAGTTCCTACTCGCTCTTGACACTTCAGAAGGCAATACTTGGCGAACTGACACTTCTTGTCATGCATGCCCATGTCGAAGAGATGAGGAGCTTTGACCAATTCTTGAAAAGAAACCGATTTCCAACATACGCTTCACACCAATTCACTTCACTCATGTAGTAGTCAGCACCTGCATTGACCAACGCTCGGATGCCTTCATGGTGTATGTCCCAGATGGATTCAAAACGGTATTTGTCAATGTGATAGCTTGCGTTCCAAACACTGTCTAAATATGCATCGGCCTCGGCTTGAATCACATCGGTTACAGAAGTCGGACGCTCAATGGCATAAAATCCTTTTTTCTTCCAGAGACGAAGGGGATGAGTTGAACGCTTATTTGCTTTGTGGTTGGCTATATGAGGGAAGTGTGTGTAGCCTTCTCTGTTCAGAACTTCCTCTGTGGGATTAAGGAACTCAACAGGTGTACGCTCATAGACCATTATGTTGAAGTCTCTTGGAGCAAAACCAGTTGGTTTCCGGTGCCCCATATCCCTATAATAACCCAAATCAACATCTGCTTTGGCACTTCTACCACCTTTCCTTGCTTCTTGGATGGCAAAAGATGCAGGGCTCTAACCAGGAGTTTTACCAAGCTCGACAGCCAAGTAGTAGGCTTTCTCCACTTCGGTCAACTCTTTATCAAATAAGGTGTCCCGATGATCCTGTCGATATCAATCAACGCGGCTACTCCAATCTCAGCATTGATTAATCTTTCTTCATTATAGCAGGCTGGGATAAAGTCTTCTTCAAGCGCTGGAAGCATATAATTGATAGAGTGATCAATTGTCTTCAACGGGTCCAGCTTGAAGAACTGTCGGTGTATGGTAACGTCTTCAGCAACGCTCTGACCTTTTGAGCGTGCCTCTATTATGATTGGATCAAGGGTTGATGTTTGAACCTCTTTAGCAGCAGGTTCCTCAGCTTCTATTGTAGCAACTTTGACGGTAACATCTGACACGACAAAATCTTACGTGTATGCACAGCAAGTGTACTGATCGTGTGTAATAATAAAGTGGACGTTAAGTCCGGGTTTATCGTCTCCACAGGGACAACTACTATCTAAGTACCGAGACTACTGTATTATTCTTTTCTAAGTTAGATTGGTCGATAAGAGGTTGATTTAACTAATTATCAAAACAAGAAAATAAACTAAGGCAACTTCCAACCAAACAAAGGGAGAAAGCAATGGAGAGAAGCGATTAAGGCACATGGTTCAACCATTTATGTATTTCGATTGTGATTAAGGTTCTAATGGATTATTAGATGGATTTAGCCAAGGCGAAATTCCCTAACGTACGTACTACCCAATCTCTTGGCATAGCAACCCTACCTTAGTTAACGATTTCCTATATATCTCTATATGAAAACCCGTCTTAACAAAGATGCATTTAAGGTCTAGGAATTCCCCACGTGAATGGAAAGCCACCTAAAGAAACCGAGTCTATCTCTAGTCGGTTTAACTATAGGGTATTCAATGTTTATATCTTCCCTAGGTTATTATCTCTCGATCTCTAACCTAGGCATTTTATCGAACACTTGGTGATCAAACAAGTGAAGCATTGAGATCAACTATTGAATACATAACTAAAACCAACATTAATCCAATAAAAACCAAAGCAAGAACAATCAAAATAACATAAACGGCCTAGCCACGGCCTTAATCAAATAAGTTTAGCTCATATTCATGTCATAAGTACGGATCTGAATCATACAAATCATATTAGAGAGTTGGACAAAGTTAAGAAATAAAGATGTAAAAACTCCCGAATAATCCTGATGATTTTGATCCCTCATTGAATTCTCCATCGTCTTGCGAATCCGGGGCTTCACGGAGACGTTATGACTTTCAATCTTCTTTCCAAAGTGTTTCTCTCCTCCCTTTTGGTGTTTCGCTGCTCTCAAGTGTATGTTTTTGTAGAAATGACCTGAATGGTCTATTTATAGACAAGTCCGCCGCCTTGAACGCCGCGGCGTTGGGTGTTGAACGCCGCGGCGTTCCATTCTGCTTATCATCGCCGCGGCGTTGAGTGGTGAACGCCGCGGTGTTCCCCTGCTGCTCCGTCCAGTTTTGGTAAAATATGCATAACGTTCTCTACCGATGCCGGAATACACTGATTCAAGTTGCTGTAGAATCCTAAAACAAATATATACAACTCTCAAGAAGACACCACTATCCAAGTCTGTTGTTAAAGATGATAAACATATCTCACAAGTCACTGCATGAGAAAACTCCATCGTAAGACGTCTCGTCCGATGACTTTTTAGCCACCTTCCTTACATATCTGATTTTTGTCTTCAACATAAGAAATGTACCTTTGTCTCTTATATTTCCATTGGTAAACCAAGTGTATAATTTGGACATGGTTAGAGAAATTGATTCCAAAAACTCCAGCACTGCGCAGACAGCATTTTACCTTGTGTTGTATCTTTTTGCATGATTTACCTTCAATCCTTGTTTTTCCTCCAAATGATATGTTATTCTAGAAAATATGAGAAAACAAGGGTCCAAGTATCATATGTCATCAAATTATCAAGAAAACAATCAAAACCAAGTCAATAAATGGGGGAAAACTAGTGTAAAAATAACATATATCAACTACCCCCAAACTTAGGTTTGATCATCCTCGATCAAATACAATCAAACACACATGAAGATTGAAAATTTCATTTGTCAATTCATACACACAACAGCAAGCATTATACCTTCAAAATTGATTATGAAAAACTACACGATGCTTTTGAACATTCAACAATTTGAAAACCTCACAAAATCTTAGTTTCCATCCCTGTATCATGAACTCCCACATTCATATTCATGTCAAGAGCACACTTTAGAAAAGATTATGCAAATCAATTGGAAGGTAAAGACATTGAAACAATTCAATATTCGTTAACTCATTGGTGTGTATAAAGTGCAAAAGTCGCAATCAAAAGGTCTTTCCGGCTTGTAACGTAAGGCTAGGTGATGGCTAGGACCGGAAGATATGGATAAAGTGACTAAGTCAAGAGAGCCTATAACTCAAAATCATCGAGCTAAATTCTCATATAAACTATATAAACTTTCACAACTTATCACTTATCCCTTTTTCACTCTATTTTGCCTTTCAACTTACAACCCCCAAACTTGTTTCTTTTCATATTGGGTTGTACACAGATTTCCAAGCCAAATGATCCAATTGAGTGCCAAGATCAAAGACTAGTCGAGAGCACACTTTTTTTTCCATATATATCTCTCTCTCTCTCGACTATTTAGCCCATTGCTCAAGTTTTCATTTCATCCTCTTTTTTTACATAATACTTCAAATCTCAAATATCCCAACATAGCCAAAACATCACTATCTAACTCATATACATTCAAATCAAAACAAGGTGACTACCCATATTCAAGTCAAATGACATGAAGTTCTAAACTCTCTTGAGTGGGTGCAAGACATTGTTTTTCTTTTAGGCTAGAAGGTGGTTGTCGTGGCTTATGAAATAAAGACGAATGGTGGTTTCTAGTGTGCTTAACACACTCCATTCTTTTCAATACGGCTCAAACCAAGGTCTAGAGATTATACAATATAGAGAAGGAAAAAATGTTAGGCTAATGACAATGAAAGATGGCCTAAATCATTTTATGACTTCACAACATTAATACACACTTCATAGTCAACAAAATTGAAAGTTCAACGTTTTAAAATCTCAAAAATTCGTATAAGCATGACTAAAAAGTGCTTTCAAGTCACAACATATGACATGTTGACCACAAATAAGGGACTTTGACTTCGAGAGAGTAGAGATATTCAAACGCATTATGCTCTTATGCAAGGGTGCGCCAATTCATGAATTCTAAATCAACAAGGTTGTAAGGTTGTACCCCCAAACTTAAATTAAACATTGTCCTCAATGCTCCTGAATTAAATGCAAAGTAAGAGGGATAAGTGTTACAACTCTGAAATGGAGAGATGCGGAGTGAGCACGGTGGTGAGCTAGTACCCTGAGATCAAAACCTGAAGAAAGGAATTATCTAGAAAATCACATCAACAATAACACGGGAGAGAAAGCAAGATAAATACAAAAATGAAAAACAAGAAAGCGATAAAAATCTTGGGTTGCCTCCCAAGAAGCGCTTGTTTTAAAGTCATTAGCTTGACTTTACCGAGTTATTTCAAGGGGTTTTCGAATGAATGCCTTGTTCATTCTCCAAGTAAGGATGAAATAGGGCCCGGTGTTACTAGAAAATAAGATGAGTAGTGACCAAGCAATCATCCATTCAAATATTTTCTCATAGTCCATCACGACTTCCATCACTCTTTCTTCCCATTGTGCCGAGTGATGATTTGGACTATTCTCCAAGTTACAAGTAGATGACCGTTTTTCTTTACCCATCGAAGTGGAAAACTTGGAGTCCATGATGTAGGACTCGAGGAGACTATTGGTTCTTTTAACCTGAGAAAGCTCAACACTAAAAGGATCAAAAGCATCAATGCGTAAAGACAAATTCGAATCAATTGGATGCTTAAAAACCTCATAGCTATCACAAATAACCATATTAACTCCTGTAGTTAAAAACAACTCACCTTCACTAGAATCAATTACCTCTTTACATGTGGAGAGGACAGAGGGTGGAGAACTTTAGTGATAGGGGGGAGACATTGTAGTCCTAAATCAACCGCTTGTTCAACTTCTGTATTGAGGGAAGCCTCACTTTCTTTTGTACGATTCTCTAGGGTGCATGACTCTCTCTCCTTCCATAAGTTGATTGCTTGATCGACCAGTATGACCACTTCCCTACTATGAGCTTCTGACTCCTTTCTACGAGCTTCCATCTCCTTTATGATAGCTTCCATCTCGTATATGCTAGCTTGTGAGCTTGCACAATCTACATTCAACTGGTCCTCAAGAGTAGATGTCATCGTTGGCTCTTGTTGATAGGAACTATCATATTGTTGGGAGGGAAGGCTACAGACATGGTCAAATCCTAAGGCATTGTTGTAACTCCATGTTGAGCTTGCAGGATTTATCCAACCAGGATGGTAAGTATGCTCATAGGTTTCCATTTTCATTGGGGTTGATGAGGCGAATGATGGATCTCAATCATGTGCCAATCCTGGTGAAAACATCATTCCATCATTGTTGTAACTCCATGTTGATCTTGAATGATTTAGCCAACCGGGATGGTAAGTGTGCTCATAGGATTCCATAGGTGGTAAAACAATTGGCCCAGCTGCTCCTTGAATGTTTGGCATCATGTAATCCCTCATAAGGATTTGTGGAGATACCTCCGGTTGCTTTAGAGGGACGCACCGCTTCTGCTAGGACAGTGGGATCTATGTGTGTATAAGGAGTCTCCATCGTGGCTTGTTGTGGTTGAGTCTCCCTTTGTAGTCTTACCCCTCGAGTAAATGTGCATTCAATCTCAGGGTCCAACTCCGCTAGTCCAATCCCACTAGTACGTGTCATGCACTAATGAGATCAATCTTGCACAAAGAAAGACAAAACAATTAGTAGAAAAAAAAATGATCTAAGCTCAGAAAGAATGAGAGAATCTCAATATTAGATAAAAACAGTTGTCCCCGGCAACGGCGCTAAAAACTTGACATGACAGAATCTTACGTGTATGCACAGCAAGTGTACTGGTCGTGTGTATAATAAAGTGGACGTTAATTCCGGGTTTATCGTCTCCACAGGGACAACTACTATCTAAGTACCGAGACTACTGTATTATTCTTTTCTAAGTTAGATTGGTCGATAAGAGGTTGATTTAACTAATTATCAAAACAAGAAAATAAACTAAGGCAACTTCAAACCAAACAAAGGGAGAAAGCAATGGAGAGAAGCGATTAAGGCACATGGTTCAACCATTTATGTATTTCGATTGTGATTAAGGTTCTAATGAATTATTAGATGGATTTAGCCAAGGCGAAATTCCCTAACGTACGTACCACCCAATCTCTTGGCATAGCAACCCTACCTTAATTAACGATTTTCTATATATTTCTATATGAAAACCCGTCTTAACAAAGATGCATTTAAGGTCTAGGAATTCCCCCACGTGAATGGAAAGCCACCTAAAGAAACCGAGTCTATCTCTAGTCGGTTTAACTATAGGGTATTCAATGTTTATATCTTCCCTAGGTTATTATCTCTCGATCTCTAACCTAGGCATTTTATCGAACACTTGGTGATCAAACAAGTGAAGCATTGAGATCAACTATCGAATACATAACTAAAACCAACATTAATCCAATAAAAACCAAAGCAAGAACAATCAAAATAACATAAACGGCCTAGCCACGGCCTTAATCAAATAAGTTTAGCTCATATTCATGTCATAAGTACGGATCTGAATCATACAAATCATATTAGAGAGTTGGACAAAGTTGAATTCTACGTCGTCTTGCGAATCCGGGGCTTCAAGGAGACGTTATGACTTTCAATCTTCTTTCCAAAGTGTTTCTCTCCTCCCTTTTGGTGTTTGGCTGCTCTCAAGTGTATGTTTTTGTAGAATTGACCTGAATGTTCTATTTATAGACAAGTCCGCCGCCTTGAACGCCGCGACATTGGGTGTTGAACACCGCGGCGTTCCATTCTACTTATCATCGCCGCGGCGTTGAGTGGTGAACGCCGCGGTGTTCCTCTGCTGCTCCGTCCAGTTTTGGTAAAATATGCATAACGTTCTATACCGATGTTGGAATACACTGATTCAAGTTTCTGTAGAATCCTAAAACAAATATCTACAACTCTCAAGAACACACCATGGTCCAAATCTGTTGTTAAAGATGATAAAAATATCTCACAAGTCACTGCATGAGAAAACTCCATCGTAAGACGTCTCGTCCGATGTCTTTTTCACCTCCTTCCCTACATATCTGATGTTTGTCTTCAACATAAGAAATGTACCTTTGCCTCTTATCTTTCCATTGGTAAACCAAGTGTGTAATTTGGACATGGTTAGAGAAATTGATTCCAAAAACTCCAGCACTGCGCAGACAGCATTTTACCTTGTGTTGTATCTTTTTGCATGATTTACCTTCAATCCTTGTTTTTCCTCCAAATGATATGTTATTCTAGAAAATATGAGAAAACAAGGGTCCAAGCATCATATGTCATCAAATTATCAAGAAAACAATCAAAACCAAGTCAATAAACGGGGGAAAACTAGTGTAAAAATAACATATATCAACATCTTTGGCAATAGCCAGAACATCTGTTATCTCAACATCGAGATGGACATTGATAGATGCTTCAGTAGCAACTGGAACTAAAGATGTAGCACAAACTATCCTTTATAAGAGCAGAATCTTCTATAGATGTACGAATAGAAATGCTACGGGAAGAAATAAACTTACCCTGAGAACTCGGCTCAGCAGTAGCTTCTTTAGCGCTTAGCTCAAAAGTCTCGTGTTCTTCAGAAATAGGAGCAGCTTGAGGCTTGCTTGTCCTGAAACGCTTGAAAATTTTCTTGACGTTGACTCCTTCAACAAGATTTAGCGTCTGGGCAAGAGGAGCAGCAATTGGTTCTTCAAAATCAATCTGTTTGGTAATTCCTTCCAATTTCCTCCGCCTAACTAGAGGGATCTTGTCCTCCTCATCTTCGTCTGTTTTCTCATCATCCTTGTGAGAAGACGGAATAGCTTGAGTCTTGTGCTTTCTGGGAGCCCTCTTCTTTGTAACAACCGGACGCTTCATGACTTTCTCTTGAGCTAGACGCTCAGCTTCTTCGTCAGACGCTCCGCGTACCACTTGACACTCAGACAAAGGTCTAGCAGCACCTCCAACTCTGGGTGGGTGGAAGAGGTTGTTGATGATTGTCTTCCGATAGAATTTTGATTTGACAAAAGTAATTCCAGCAGAGCTAACACATTCTGCTCTAAAAAGTAGATCGCTGAGAATTACATTGTATGGTTTGTTTGAAGCGGTCAGGCAATATCTGAATCTACCGAAAATGTATTCACTCTAGTTGATCTTCATATCTAAGAGTATAGCCATCACCATCTGGAACTGCATTGGGTTCACTTTTTCAAAAGTACCCACTTTGTATTCAATGAACTTACTGCAGAAGTCAGCCAATAGTCTGCATCGGGAAACCATATCCTTCTTCTCAAAGTGAGGCTTGTAAGGAACATTGTCATAGGCATTGATCTTAGTCCAAGCTTCGTCGATTTGTTCAGTAGTAACAGAGTCCAATGCTACACCCTAATTCGTAGTTTGAAATTCTGGGCAATGGTGTCAGCAGAAAGGGCGAATTCTTTGGAGTCCTTCTTGGATAGAGAAAAAATGAGAGATAGACTTCTTGTCCTCTGAGAGTTTAGCGTTTCTCCAGAAGAATTCAACTTCATCAGGAAATAAGTAGGAGTATTTGGTAAGGAAGGTTTTCAGTCCAAACTCAGAAATAGAGTCCATGATCTCCGTTAGATCAACTTAGGTCTGTTAGTACAGAAATTTCCAGTCCACAATAAGACCTTCAGTGACCTTGATAGTGGGCTCAACAGAAGTAGCAGTAGATTTCTTGGGTGCCATTTGAGATTTGTGGGTAAGATGAACAGAGATTGCTTTTGCTTTGAGAGAGAGAGAGATTGAGTAAAATTTGTAGAGAGTAAAAGTGAATTGTTTTTCAGCAAAGATTGTGTTTTAAATGACACAGTAGGAAAATTTTGAAACTTGTGCTTTCTCCGTCTTAGAAAGATGTAGACACATGTAAAGTTATTTAAATCTCAGCCATGAATATTTTAACTGCGAACGCGAATTTTGGGCAAGAGAGAGAAGTTACATTTAGTAACTCCCATATATAAAGATTTGAAATCCGAGTTAAAGTTTTAAAAACGTTTGGGATTTTCAAAGTGTAATGCACGCGCCTGATGGTACACTGACACGTACATAAACACGTGCTATCTCTGAACCGTCATTTTGAAAAGTGTTTGATTGCCCGCCAGTTTGATGTGATAGAAGCGTGTGAATATAGTCCAAAATAGCCTTCTGAGTCTATCCATTAATTCAAGAAGCGTGTAAAATTTATGCATGAATTTTATAGAAAATTTTATATTAAGTGTTGAATTGAATGAGTTCAACGCTTAACATATCTCTTGTAAGATTTATGTTGATGCTTGAAATCAAAAACTTTTTATGTTTGAGCGTTCAACATATCATGCACAAATAATACTAAGCATTGATGATCTATGTATATGAAAATCTTTTATCATTGACGCTCGCAGATATGTTCAAGTACAATTTTAAGATTCCCCCTAAATCTAATAACTTGTTAACAAATTCAAAAATCTTTTAGACATGGATAAAATATGATGTTTTGATGATTAAGCGTTTAAGTCAATCATACCTAGTTCACTTATCAATGTGAGAAAGCGTTGTTTATTAAATGCTTTAGTGAAAATATCAGCCAGTTGCTTGTCAGTTCCAATAAAGTGCATGGAGATATCTTTCTTTTGAACATGGTATCAAAGAAAATGGTATCTAATGTCAATAATTTTGGTTCTGGAATGAAGAACGGGGTTTTGGGTCATGGCTAGGGCGCTTTGGTTATCACAATGAATAGGGGTTGGACCTAGGATTATTTCATAATCTCAAAGTTGTTGCCTCATCCACAATACTTGTGCACAACAACTTCCTGCAACTACATATTAGGCTTCAGCTGTAGATGTAGCTATCGATTGTTGTTTCTTACTATGCTATGAAACTAACCTATCACCTAAAAATTGACATGTACCACTAGTGCTCTTACGATCTATTTTGCAACCTGCAAAATCTGCATCTGAGTAACCAATTAATTCAAAAGGAGAGCCCACATTCTGTGTGCCTTTTAGGTATTTAAGGATCTTCTTGGCAGCAATAAGGTGTGACTCTTTAGGATTAGCTTGAAATCGTGCACACATGCATACCAGAAACATGATATGAGGTCTACTAGCAGTAAGATAAAGAAGTGATCCAATGATACCTCTATAATTAGTGATATCAAGCTTCTTCCCACTTTCATCTTTATCTAACTTATGCGTTTGGCTCATTGGAATTTTCGAATATGATGCATTTTCCATACCAAATTTCTTAATCATATCACGAGTATATTTCGCTTGGTCAAGAAATATGCCATTAGGGAGTTGTTTAACTTGTAATCCTAAGAAGAAAGTTAATTCACCCATTATGCTCATTTCAAATTGTTCTTGCACCATTTTTAAAAATTTCTCACACAGACGCTTGTTAGTAGAGCCAAATATAATATCATCAACATAAATTTGGACTAAGAGAATATCTTCGTCATTTGTAATTTTAAATAACGTTGTATTAACACTGCCTTTTGCAAAGCCTTTACCAATAAGGAAAATAGAGAGAGTGTCATACCAAGTTCGGGGTGCTTGCTTCAGCCCATAAAGTGCTTTGTCTTGTAAACCATACCCTTACCATGGTTGTTGATGAATCCTAGTGGTTGCTCCACATATACCTCTTCTTGGAGTTTACCATTCAGGAAGGCACTCTTCACGTCCATCTGATACACCGTCAACTTGTTGAACGCTGCATACAGGAGCATATGTCTCATCAAAATCAATACCCTCTTCTTGGCAACAACCTTGAGCTACGAGTCTAGCCTTGTTTCTTATCACAATGCCATTCTCATCCATCATGTTTCTATAAACCCATCTAGTCCTAATAACTCCTTGGTGAGTTGGCCTTGGTACTAGCGTCCAAACCTTACTACGCTCAAACTGATTGAGCTCTTCTTGCATGGCTTCAATCCAACTTGGATCGCTTAGCACTTCATCCACTTTCTTAGGTTCCATTTGAGATAAGAAGCTAGCGAACATGGCCTTATTAAATGTAGCGGCTCTAGTTCTCGTAGGCGCTTCAATATCTCCAATAATCTACTCAGGTGGATGATCACTTAGCCATAGTCTATCACACTGGAAAGGGTTAAGAGGTTGAACAAGCGCTTGACCATCCTCTTGCGTAGGTGCTTCAACTTCACAAATCCTGGTTTGTTCTTGATGGTTAGTCTCTTCATAATCATCAGCAATTCTTACATTGTTATCCAAAGTAATCTCACGAGTAATCTTAGGAGGTAGCACTGAGATCTCATCATCGTCGTCACTATCATCATCAATAGTAATCTTAGACGTTTGATGACACAGATCTTCAACTCCTACATCATTCACATTAACCTTACTCGGTTCTTGGTGAGCATCATAAAAAACAACATGAATAGATTCCTCAACCTTCGATTTGATCTTGTTTAGGATGCGAAAATTCTTTCCATTCTTGGCGTAGCCTATAAAGATTTCCTCATCCGCTTTAAGATCAAATGTCCTTAGGCTCTGGGATCCATTATTATGGATAAAACATTTAGAACCAAAGACGTAAAAGTATGAAACATTTGGCTTACGTCCCTTCCACAATTCATATGGAGTTTTCTCATTCTGTTTGTTGATCATGCACCGATTTTGAGTGTAACAGGCAGTGTTGATAGCTTCGGCCCAAAACCTAGGAGCAAGCTTGGATTCTGCTAACATCGTCCTATCGGCTTCCTTGAGCGTTCTGTTTTGGCGCTCAACAACACCATTCTATTGGGGAGTTCTGGGAGCTGAATACTCATGATGTATTCGATTCTCTGCCCAAAACTTCTCGACAACTTTGTTAGTAAACTCAATACCGTGATCGATTCTTATTCTTGCAACCTTAAGATTTTTCAAAGTTTGAAGTTTCCGAATAAGCGTTGTTAACTTTTCAAGTGTCTCATCTTTGGATGAAAGAAATATCACCCAAGTATATCGAGAGAAATCATCTACTATCACCAAGGTATACTTTTTACCACTCACATTCATAGTTTGAACAGGTCCAAATAGATCCGAGTGAAGTAGTTCAGGTATTCTAGAGGTAGATAGATGAGTTTTTCTCTTGAAAGATGATTTAACTTGTTTCCCATTTGACAAGCGTCACAAAGGTGAACCTTGTGAAATGGTCCTTTTGGTAATCCGTCTACAAGATTTAGATTTCTAAGTTAAGAGATTGTCTTAAAGTTGAGTTGATTCATTTTTCTATGTCATAACCAACCCGTTTTAGATTCATTTTTAGCAACAAAACATGTTGGGTTGTTCTCAATTGTTGAACCCGAGTTTTCCCTTGTTTATCGACTTAGTTTTGATTGTTTCCTTGATAATTTGATCACATATGATGCTTTGACCATTTTTTTCTCATATTTTATAGAATAACATAACATTTGGAGGAAAAGAACAGGGATTGAAGGTAAATCATGCATAAAAATACAAACTGTCTGCGCAGTGCTAGAGTTTATGGAATAGATTTCTCTACTCATGTCCAAATTATACACTTCTTATACCCATGGAAAGATAAGAGGCAAAGGTACATTTCGTATGTTGAAGACAAAGATCAGATATGTAGGGAAGGAGGTGAAAACGTCATCGGAAGAGACGTCTTATGATGGAGTTTTCTCATTCAGTGACTTGTGAGACAATTTTGTCATCTTTAAAGTTTGATTTAGGCCCTAGTGTCTTCTTGAGAGTTGTAGATATTTATTTTGGGATTCTACAGCAACTTGAATTAGTGTATTCCGACATTGGTACAGAAAGGTATACGAAGTTTACCAGAACTGGCTGGAGCAGCAAGGGACGAACGCCGAGGCGTTCGGCGTTCATCCACGAACGCCGCGGCGTTCACATGCAGTAGCCAATGCCGCGGCGTTCAACAAATGAACGCTGTGGCGTTCGAGGCAGCGGGTTGGTCTATAAATACCTTTTAGCCATTTTTAACCCTAACTCAACTTAGATATCAGCAGCCACACGAAAATAGAGAGAGGGAGAGCTTAGAAGAGAAGATTGAAGGTCAAAACATGGAGAATTCAAAAAGGAATCCACATCTCTACAAGAATTAGGGAGTTTTTACATATTTATTTCTTGAATTTGTTCAAACTTCTTATGACTTGTATGATTTATATTTGCACTTCTGACATGAATATGAGCTAAACTTATCTGATTGAGGCCATGGATAGGTCATTTATGTTATTTTGATTGTTGTTTTGTTGTTGTTTTATTGGATTAATTTTGGTTTTAGCTATGTATTCGATATTTGATCTCAATGCTACATTTTCTTGATCACCAAGTGTTTGATAAAATGCCTAGGTTAGAGATCGAGAGATAATAACCTAGGGAAGATATAAACATTGAATACCCTATAGTTAAACTGACTAGAGATAGACTCGGTTTCTTTAGGTGGTTTTCCATTCACGTGGAGAATTCCTAGACCTTAAATGGATCTTCGTTAATCGGGTTTTCATATAGAGATATATAGGAAATCGTTAACAAGGTTAGGGTTGCTATGCCAAGAGATTGGGTAGTACGTACGTTAGGGAATTTCGCCTTAGCTAAATCAATCTAATAATCCAATAGAACCTAAATCATAATCGAAATGCATAATTGGTTGAACCATGTGCCTTGATCGCTTATCTCTATTGTTTCCTCCCTTTATTTGGTGTGACGTTGTCTTAGTTTATTTTTTATTTTTTATTTATTAGTTAATCAACCTTTCTATTGACCGATTTAACTTAGAATTGAGTAATATAGTAGTCTTGGTACTTAGATTATAGTTGTCCCTATGGATACGATAACCCCGGACTTATAAATCCACTTTACTACTTACGTGACCTAGTTCTCTTGCTAGGATTTTGTCGTGTCAGGCAGCTCGATAGTTGATAAAAAGATCCTTAGAACTAGTTATGTGCCTTGACGATCCACTATCGAAGTACAAAATAGATGTATCAGCTCTAGCTCTAGGTACCTACAATCACAATGGAAGTTCTATTTCTGTTTAGGTACCCATTGTTGCTTGGGTCCTTTAACATTAGTAGCATTGTTAGTTTAAATTAGAACTTTAGGAACCCATATTTGCCTAGTCTTTATTGTAGAAATACTGATCTTCTTGGGCTTCACATTGTGTTGTGTGTGCTTTTTGGGTGTATAATAATATCCTTGATTATAATAATAATTATAATCATAGCCATAATTATAATCATCATAGTAACGATAATATGACCTAGACTGCTGTGGATATTGATGCTGCTATTTCTTGGGCGCTGGCTTGGGTTGCACTTTTGGTGCTGGGCGCTTAGCGCTTCATTCACAGTGATTAAGTTTATCCTTAGCCTTTTGAGCGTTTGGATGAACCTTTCTTTGTGAATCATGTGCCTTTGCCTTACCCTTGCCTGAATCAGCTTTGGCTTTCTCAATTGGCCTCGTACCGTTGTCACTCGGTTCATTTTGTGTTTGACTTTGTGAACCTTTCTCAACAAAGAAAACACCCTTTCCTTTGTTCTTTGCAGTAACATTAGATTTGTTTTGTTGTTTACCGAATTTAATGCATCCTAAACCGGTCTTTTCACCAAATAATCTTGTTACCTCAGTCACATTGTCTAACTTTCTTGACGCTTTAGACAATGATGAGATGAGCTGTTCTGATTTAGCAAGTCTAGAAATCAGCTCAGCTTCTCTCTTGATTATTATATCAAGATCACTTTTCAACTGGTTATCTCACTTTCAAGAGATTAGTTTTTGTCAATGCATTGTTGTTGAACTTGCAACTCTTCTTTGAGCGTTACTTTATCATTTGTGAGCGACGAAATGATATTAATGTAATTTTAATATAATTTGGCGGCATCTTGACAATCATTATAATATTCTTTGACTTTGTCAAGTAATTCATCATATGAAAGAGGAAGAGATAATTCAGTGTTTACCTCAGGGGACACTTCATCATCTCTGGCCATGAGACAAATAAGCGTTGAGTCATCCAGTGGTTCATCATCATCACTGCTTTCCTCTGAAGACTCCAAATCTTCAGGTGCGGATGCTTGTTCTGATTCCGCTAGTAAACCTTGTTGACGAAGGTTGCTCCTGAATTGGTTTCTATCCACGTAATCATGCCTTGAGGGCTTGCACACATTTGGATAAGGGCAATTTACCTGGTAGTGCCCTGCTTTCCTGCAATTATAACAAAGATTAGTTGTCATCTTTTGTTCATTTGTTAAGCTTGCATTGTGTGGGTTTGAGACCAGGGGTGTTGAGAGATTCTGTTGATTAGACGATTGATACTGAATCAGCGCTGAAGGAGGTGTAGATTACTGAGGCGCTTGATACTGTTGTTGTACTGGAGCGGGTGCTTGATATGAACTTCGTCCTTGATGCTTAGGACTGTTTCCTTTCCTTTCATATCTCAAAAATTTTCTGAATCTATTCAGAAGCGCCAGTTCCTCTTCCTCATTTATATCTGAAACCTTTCCTTTATTACCTGATTTACCCTTGATTGACGCTACGAGAGCTCTAAACTCAATTACCGGACTGCTCACAACATCACTGGCTAAATTCAACTCAAATTCAAATGCTTTGAGCTCTGAAAAGGCATCTTCTGGACTTAAACAATCCAACATATTAGATTCTCTCATCACTGTTGTCTTCATCAAAAATCTACTAGGTAGACTTCTGAAAATCTTAACCACCATTTCTCTATTTTGCAAGTCCATTCCCAATAATGTAAGTTCCTTAACAAGGGATGTGAATCATATGTCCAATTGCTCTAGTGTCTCGTTAGGCAACATCTTATAACCATTAAACTTCTCTTTGGCGATTGAAAGTTAGCTTTCCTTGATTTGTGCTGAACCGCCACAAATTATGGCTAACTTATCCCATATTTCCTTGGTAGTGTTACAAGATTTGACCTTGTTGAATAAGTTGTAGTTATCACCAATAGCAGTGTACAAAGAGTTCCGACCAACATTGCCTAGATTAAATTTCCGACTCTCATCTGTGGACCATTCCTGCTTAGGCTTCTCAACATAGCCACCTGGAGTCTCTTCTGTGGCTCCAAGGGCTCTGGTGATTACTTTGTAAATCTGAACAGGTCCATCTGAAATGACATCACACATTTCATCATCACAGGAACACAAATAAGTAAAAGCTTTGACTTTCCATGAGTCATAGTTTGACTCGGTCAACTTAGGAACTTTAGAAAATGCAATGAAGAGTTTAAAATCAACTAAATTTTGAAAAAGGATCTAAACAAGCAGTTATGCTTGGAAATTTTGAAATTTCAACTTTAATCGCTCTGATACCACTTGTTGGTCCCAAGTGACATACGAAAGGGTCTAGAAGAGGGGGGGGGGGGTTGAATAGACCATGAAGTCTTTTTCTACTTCAAAATAATTCGTATTAAAATTGGTTGGACGCTTGAAAAAATGGGCGCTTGACTGAGCTTCTATTGAAGACTGTTTTTAGAAAGTTAACTTAGACTTCAAGATTTGAATACTATAACTAGACAGGTTTAAGCGTTCAGTTCTTTGATTAGTGTTAGCACAGCAGAATGATTTTAAAATCTTCTCGTTTGAAAGCTTTAGTGTCACAAAAAGTGTATTTAGTTGCTTAGCGTTCAATTGAGTTCTTCTTAACAAATATATGCAATGATATGACAATATGGAAATTGACTTTAAAGTAAAGAACACAATATTTATAAGGTTCGTTGGGTGGTGTAATCCCAACTACGTCCTTCTTCTTCTCGAACATTTGGAGGCAATCCGCTAAAATGATTCTCAAAGAATCACACAGAATCTTCTACAAATTAGGGAGAGATGAATGTTTATGACTTGAGCTCCTTGATCACACAGATTTCTGCTACAAATCACTTGAATCCCTTTGCTTCTTTCACCCAAAAATAATGCAGGTATCCAACTTCAACTTCACACAGATCGCGAGGCTTGGATGAGGTTTCTCCAAAGGTTTGTTTGATTTTGATAAAGTTCAAACAACTTGGTAATATCTCAATAGTAATGTGGATTTTTCCAAAAGAATGTTTGAGCTTTTGGTTGACTGTCTCAGGAATTTTGAGAAAAGGAAAGAAAATTTTTGCTTGAATATTCTAGCTTTTCTGACAATTTAAGGAATGAGACTTCAATGCAACATCAATTTGGCTTCGAATGTATAGATATATATATATATATATATATATATATTTGGCTTGTTGTTGAAGTTCTATTTATAGGCGATCTTGAAAAAAGTGTCCGTTTGACACATACACAGGCGCGTGTCTCTCATTTCCGCGAGTGAACAACTTTTGTCCTTTTTCCTAAAATCTTGCTGCACAAAAGTTGGTGCTGCAGTCTGTAAAAGTTGACAGACAATAAGGGTGGCTTCTCCGTACGTCCGAGAGAGCTTATCACATTTAATGCTCTTATCAGTATTTAATGCATTTGAAATAAATGCTCGTTGGAAATTAATGATCTGGGAATATTTGCATTAAACTCCTTCTAGATTTTGAAATAAATTCATGTGAAATTAATCACTGATAGACGCTCATTCATCCTTGATTAACTTCTGTCCTATAAGCAGCGCTTGATGTAGTTTGTTGTTTTTGGACGCTTCAAAATCTTCATCTTCATTCAAACTTCAGGCGCTTGAGTTTTCAAACTTAACTACTGATAAGCTCATTCAGAAATTATTAGACGCTTAGCCAAAAAATATTTAGCCTAACAATCTAGAATAAAATAAAGCAAAGCCTATAACGCCTGTACAAATCCAACGCTTCAAAGCTTATACATGATTTCTAAATGATTTCTAACATAAAATCCTAATTGTCATCATCAAAACATCTAACATGAAATTTCCTAAGACACTATCCGTGAAGAATTTGGCCATTCCTAACCTACCGTCTTCGATACGGCCTCTATCTATTGCTTCGTTAACAGGGACATCTATGATTTTTGTAGATCCTTCCATGCTGAGTGGCCTCGAAGTGAACCCATTAGGTGGAGTTCATTTTCGGACTTCACCTGGCCCGTCTCGAATCGCTGCTCCCTCAGTCCAGATTGAAGAAATCGAGCCTGATCAGACTTTGGCTCTTCCAATTGAGCCAGCTTTGGATCCATCTTCTTTGAGTTCGGTGGTTCCCACAACTCTTGCCCCATCCGAAGGTAAGCTTTTTTTTTATAATTGTCGCGCCTCCTGTGTTTTCCAGGATTGACCTAACGGAAGTGCTTCATGATATTAGGCACCGTCCTAATGATTCTGCTTTGCTGAAGAAACTTTGTTTTCTTCTTGACGAAGCGCACTCGAGGGTAGCCAAACCATGACTGCCTATGTTTCAAGCAGCCCGCCAGGTGTTGGAAGTTTGCCTCGCCAACCTTCATGATTTTGTCGATCAGGGAATAAATTCCCTAGAGGAGGAGATGTCCCTCGAGCACTCTCGGTAGATAAGCCAACTTCACGATCAGGCTCTTGTCTTGGAAAATACTAGGGCGGACTACTTGGCTCGAATTGCTACTCTGGATGCTCAAATTGCTAACCTTCAAGCAGACAAAGATCAACTTGCCAACTTGGCCGATCAAGTCGAAGAGGATATCGTAGCCCTCAACGACCAGATTGCTCAACCAACCAACGAGTTAGTGGTTAGGTCAGCCCTGCTCGAGAGGGATGCTTTTGATTCGGCACTTGAAGTATTAGTTCATTTTTTACATTTTATCCAATTCTAGGATGTCTCTTAGCGATGTACTTTTGACAACGTTTAATTTCAATGTAAAAATTTTTTGCCTGTTTCGGGCAGTCTTTCAAATATAATGGCTTCATTTTCTTTCCATATACTTAGTGTATATAACTTTACGTATTTCGTATTTATAGCTCTTCCATATTCGCCTCCATTTAAATATTAAAGTTTAAAGGAATTTCCTGATAACTTATGCGAAATAAAAAATGGTCCTTCCTACTTAGGTGACCATTTTCCATAAAAATGGTCCTTTGACCCTTCAGGTAATATCATTTTCCATACCAAGTCTCCTATTTCGAAAGATCTTGCCTTTATTTTTTCATTATAACTCTTCTCAATCTTCTTCTTTTGGAGTTCAATTTGTTGCAACGCCATAATCTGCAACATTTCGTGGTCTAACTTTTCAATGTTTATACTTTCAACATATTCTTCGGCTATAAGTCTTTCTTGTTTTAGAATTCTTCTAGACTTTACGTTAATTTCCATTGGAATAACCACTTTGTGACCTTATACTAATTGAAAAGGGGATATTCCTAGACTATGTTTTTTGATTGTCCGTAGGGCCCATAATGTATCGATTAATAATTCATGCCAATTTCTAGGGTTAAGGTTTATCATTTTCAAGATACATCCCTTGATTAATTTATTTGATGACTCAACTTGCCCATTTGCTTGAGCATAATATGGTGTTGAGTTCATCAATTTTATCCCTAATTGATCGAAGAATTCAAGCATTTCTGCACTGTTAAAGATTCTAGCTTGATCAAAAGTTATGGACTCTGGAATTCCAAACCTAGTGATAATGTAATCTTTAATAAATTCAACTACTTGTTTCGAATTTATGCTCTCGAAAACTTTGGCTTTAACCCATTTGGTAAAATAATCCGTCGCTACTAGGATATAACTATGCCTTTTAGATGAGGTTGGTTTAATTTCTCCAATTATATCCATAGCCCATGCTGGAAATGGCCAAGGTTTCACAATGGAATTTAACTGCACTGTGGGTTATCTCAGTATTTTACCATATTTCTGACACTGCTGACAACCTTTAGCATAATTTACACAATCTCGTAATACAGTGGGCCAATAAAATCCATATCTATGTATCCGCTATCTCCTTTTATGCCCTGCTTGATGGGCCCCACATATGTCTTCGTGTGTTTGTGCCATTATAATCAAAGCATCTTCTAAATTGAGACATTTTAATAAGACCCCTTGAGAGTCCTTCCTATATAAATCTTCTCCATCATAGAAATAATGATGGGCCATTAATTTTAATTTGTTCGAGAATTCTCATGTAGCTAGATTTTTAAGATAATCAATGATCTCGAGGCGCCAGTCCTCCTTTTCTATTAAAATATAGATTCTATTAACGTGTATTGTTCTTTGCTCGAAGGGTAGCATCACTCTTGGTTCGAGTTGAATAACTGACTCGAGCATCTTAGAATCGATTTTATATTCTGATGCTAATTGAGCTAAGTCATTAGATATTCGATTCTTTTCTCTAGATACTTAAGAAACTTTCATTGTTTCGAAATGTCTGAATAACTCATGTACTCGAGCATATGAGATCACCGCTAACTGTCTTACACACTTGAATACTCCCCTTACTTGATTTATAATCAATTGGGAATCTCTTTTTATGTCGATATCTTTAGCATTCATATCTCATAATATTTCCAATCCTAAGATAAGAGCTTCATATTCTACTCTATTATTAGTGAAGTCACCTTTGATTTTCACATACATTTTGGTAATTAATTTGGATGGGGATATAATATATATCCCAATCCCTGCACTATCTCGAGTACTTGACCCATCAAAATATAATAGCCAAGGTACTAAACCTATGACTCTAATTTCAAATTTTTCTAGCATTTCATCTCCTTTCGAGGGGTGATCAGCCAAACAATCAGCTAATGTTTGACCTTTTATGGCCTTTTGAGGTACATAGACCAAGTCGAACTGAAGTAAACTGAGATTCCATTTGCTCAATCGACCTTTTACCAAAGGCTGATTAACCATAAACTTAATAACATCAGTTGGTGATACTACTTCGATAGAGTATGACACAAAATAGTGTCTCAATTTTACTGATGCAAAATATAGAATAAGACACCATTTTCGATTGAAGTTTATCTTTTTCGGCATCATTTGGCAATCTGCTTAGGTAGAATACGACTTGTTCGTATCCCCTATCATTTTCCTGTACCAGCAAACATCCTATGGAAAATTCGGCTGCAGATATATAAAGCCTCAACTTGTTTCCTTTTCGAGGAGGAATTAATACTGAAGGTTGGGTTAGATACCTTTTAATATTTTCGAAAGCTTTTTTTTCTTTGTCTCCCCAAATAAACTCGTCCTCATCTTTCATTCGTAATAGAGGCGAGAAAGCTATAGTTTTTCCAACCAAATTAGTTATAAATCTCCTCAAAAAATTAACTTGCCCTAAGAAACGTTGTAACTCCATTTTATTTCCAGAGGATTCAGCCTCCAAGATAGCCTTTGCTTTGCTTCGATCTAGTTCGATGACTTGATTGTAGATTAAGAACCGTAAGAAGTTCCCAGCTTCTACACCGAAAGCACATTTCAAAGGATTCATTTTTAAATTATAATACCTCATTCGTTGGAATGCTTCGACTAAGTATTGCATATGTTCTTTATGTGTTTGAGCTTTAACTACGATATCATCAATATAGACCTCTAACGACTTTCCAATAAGATCATGAAACATGTAGTTCATGGTTCTTTGCATGGCTATGGAGAGCTTGTTCTCCTTCATTTGTGCTGAACCTTCACACACTATAGCGAACTTATCCCATATTTCTTTGGAAGTCATACATTGCTTGATCTTGTTAAACAATGCATCATTGTCTCCTAACGCTGAGTAAAGTGCACTTCGTCCAACATTATCTAGATTCGCCCTTTTCTAATCATTTGGTGTCCATTCTAACTTGGGTTTCTCGACATATCCATCTGGAGTGGCTTCATCAGCTCCTGGTGCTCGAGTTATCGCTTTCATGATCATAATGGGGCCATCTGAAATTACATCACACATTTCATTATCGCAAGAACATAGATAAGCAAATGCTCTAAGTTTCCAAGAATCATAGTTTGACTCGACCAATTTAGGAATTTTGTTAAAAGCCATAATGAGATGTTTAAGAGAAAATTTTAAAGCGACTAAGTTTAGAAAAATGGACCTAAACAAGCAATTACTCTCGGAAACGCTTAGGTTCCTACTTCAACCGCTCTCATACCACTTGATGGTCCCAAGTGGAATACGAAAGGGTCTAGAGGGGGGGGGGGTTGAATAGACCCTGAAGATTTTTTCGACTTCAAAAATTTTGTATCACTTTAAAGTTTAGAACGCTTAGGAAGCTGAGCGCTTAGGTCAGGCGCTTCAGTAAAGATAACTTAGACTTAGTGATTTTAGCAATTTACCAAGGTAGGGTAAAGCTTGTATCACTTAATCAAGGTTAGCAGAGCGGAAATAATTTTAAAGCTTTTGCGTTCGTTTTAATTGAATAGTCGCTTAGCAAATTAGCTTGTCTTTTTCAGAATAAATAATATACTATAAAACAAGACAATAATGAAAGTAAATGACACAAGATATATAAGGTTCACAAGGTGATGTAATCTCAGCTACGTCCTTCTTCTCCTTTTTCACTTAGAGGAAATTTACTAAGATGATTATCAAAGAATCACACAGAATCTTCTACAAGGTAGTAACATAGGTGAAAAATGATCTTGAGCTCCTTGATCACATAGATTTCAGCACCACTAAAGATCTTCTTCTACAGCACCAATATGTTTGAGATATTTGTGACTGTATGGAATGTATGTAAAAGGCTTGAAGAATTTTTGGCTATGGAGTTTCTAAGCGTTTTCTTTGAAAGAAAATATCAGCAAAGTTTTTCTTGTGCATGTACGTATATCTCTATATATTTAGGGTTTGCTAGAGGTAAGGTATTTATAAGCAATTCTTGGGATCTGTCTGTTGGACATAAGTAGGAGCGTGCCTTTCACACGGCGCGTGATAGGTATGAGATTTACATGTTTTAAAGCCTCATATTTATCTTATTTACATTGGTTTATGCATGATTTATGCCACATATGCTTGTAATTTGTGTGTTTATTGAGTAAAGGTGGAAAATCAGTGCAATTGAGGAAAACTGGACGGAAATGCAGAATTTCAGAGTACTTACAGACTGAGTTGGACAAATGTTTCTTCTACAAAGTTGTAGACCTGTGTCTTAGCTTCAGGTGGCAGCTTGAATCACCTAAATCGGAGCTCTGGGGAAAAGGTTATGAAAGAAACAATATCGCTGCGCGAAAGAGAAAGTGCTAATGCATTCAACGTACGGACGTTGGGTACCTCACGTTCGAACGTTGGAGTCGGCTGGACGATTTTTGGCAAGTTTTGATACCTAATTCAACTAGGAGACTTGGGGGATCCTCTTCAATAAATACCTCCTCTTATGACAACCAAAGGGTTCGAAATTTCAGCTTTGGAAGAGAGTTGGAGCCAAGAAACGAGCAAGACGAAGAGAACGACGATTCTACCGAATTCATCAATTCGTAATAGGGAGAATTTTATTTTCTAGATTATTTGTCTATGAATAATTCTACGATTTTAGTTTTTTTCCAATTATGAGTATGAACTAATTTACTTTAACTAGGGCCATGTGAATGTCAATTTTTATGAGTTTATATATATGAATTGATTGCTCGTCTTAATTCTAGTATTGCTTTGTGTATTGATTTTGTGTGTTTATTCCAATCGTATGCCTGATCAACATATGCTTGTTAATTAGCCTAGTTTATGATTCGAGAGAATATAAATTAGGGTTCAAAGAAATCATCACATCATCCGAAAAACATAAGGAATTGCTCCTAGAGATAGGTATAGATTTCCGGGTGCAGTTAGCCGGATTACTCCGGGCAAATTCTAAAACGTGAATGCATGGTTAATAATTTGATTCTCGGATAGAATTGTTTAGAGAACCGTCACGTAATCATAGGATTATTACGGCCGAGAGATCGGGTAGTAATTAATTAAGATTTTTTCCACCAAAGCAATAGTAGTCTAATAATTCGAATAATCACTCATATATATTAACGAGTAATAACGGTTGAAGCATGTGCCTTAGTTGCTTTCTCACATAGGAATCTTAATCAATTTGTTAAGTTTCGTTTTCACTTTTTCATTGTCAATTAATCATCCTCTTTTGATTTAATTTTAATCGCTTTAAATTTTGTCAATCTAAAATACGAGTCTCTGTGGGTTCGACATCCTGGACTTAAAATCCAATTTTATTACTACACACGACCAATCCACTTGCTGTGCAAACACGTAAGGATTTTTTGTGTCAAGTTTTTGCCGCCGTTGCCGAGGACTTGTTTTTTTAAGTTTTTGTTTTCATTGCAAGTATTTAGTTTTGCTCTTTTTTTCTTTCTTTCTTTGTTTTTGTTTTTGTTTTAATTTTTATTTTTTGTTTATTAATTTTAGGTACCAATGGCGAGATATCGTCTGTCCCCGACTCTGGAAGAACGAGAATGGGTTCGACAACTCATACACGACTTACAACTCACACTAGATGATTTGGATCAGTCGGAAAATATGAAATTGGTACACAAAGCCATTGATGCTTTGTATGAAGGACCTATTAAGAAGGCTCTAATGATCGTTGAGGAAATAAAAAATGAGAGGATTTCTGTTAAAGTGTCAACACCTCAGCGTCGCACACCTAACGTTCAAGCATCCGAGACATTGGGAAATCTTCCGTTTCTGACCCCGGAGCAACAAGAATGGGTTCTAGGACTCATTCAAACTATGCAACTCACTCTCGAGAATTTGGATTGTCCGAGAAATAGGCAATGGGTGTCTGATGTCGTTCAAGTATGTTATGCACAAGGGTTCTTTACCCAACATTGTCAAGTGAGAATTCCTACTGAGGAGGAACAACACGACATCACCCTTGGAGAGCTTCGCCTTATGATAAAGGATGTATGTCTAGGAATAAAGGAGATCGATCATCAAATCGAGCAACAATCGAGCATCACCTATCAGAGAACACCTACTGAGGAGGAACAACACGACATCACCTTTGAAGAGCTTCGCTTTATGGTGAAATATGTATGTCGGGAAATAAAGGAGATGAGTCGTCAAATAGAGCAACAATCGAGCATCATCTATCAGAGAGAACTTGAAACATTGTTGAGTGACACTGATGAGAATTTGAAGGAGGAATACAACACCGTGACGTGGAATGAAGAAAAGTCGAAAAACTCAAAAATTTCGCCTCTGCACATCACGTTTGAATGTGCAGGTCAGGATGTTCCAACATCTGCGGCAGACTCCTCCATCAATGAGTATTCGACTCCTATACTTTCTAAGCCGGTTGAAGTTCCTTTACCATCTCCCATAGTCACAGGTAAATCGGTATTTGATGCCGACAATGTTAAGTTGTCATTAAATGTAGAAGATGACATGGTTAATTTTGATAGCTATGAGGTTTTTGAGCATCCACTTGATTTTGATTTGAATTTACACATTGATGCTTTTGATCCTTTTAGTGTTGGGCACTTTCAGGAAAAACGAACCAATGATCTTCTACATCCCTACATCGTGGACTTCAAGTATGTCAAAGTGACGGGTGACGAACAACGAGACATTGTCTCTAACTTGGAAGAGAGTCCACACCACCATCTGAAGCATGGGGAAGAAAAGGTAATAGAGGTATTGAGGGACCATAAAAAAACTCGTGAGTGGATGATTGCTTGGTCAGTGCTCATCATATTTTCTACTAACACCGGGCCAAATTTCATCCTTACTTGGAGAATGAACAAGGCATTTATTCAGAAACCACCTTGAAATAACTCGGTAAAGTCAAGCTAGTAACTTTAAAAGAGCGCTTCTTGGGAGGCAACCCAAGATTTTTGTTTTCTTTTTGTTTTTGCTTTCTAGTAGTTTAGTTGTTTTTGGTTTGTTTTTTTAAAAAAATAAAAATAAATTATGCTCGATAGTTGTGATTTATTAAGTGCATGATTGATGATGACATACTATGGAGATTGGAGTGCACCATTTGGAGCCACACTTGCAATTTATGCATGAGACTAGGTTCGGTTTTCACCGACCTATGAAGTTAAGTGTTTCTTTTCACTCTTTTTGTGCTTTATGAGAGACAACATTGAGGACAATGTTGAGTTTAAGTTTGGGGGTGTGAGAAGCGCTTAATTGTTCAGTAGTTATTGAATATATTGGTGATATGCATGTTTCCAAGTTTGGGGGAATTAGTATGCTATCATGTTTAGATGCTTTTATGTTGAGAAAATCAACCATGAATTTTATTTTTTTAGCCACCAACTAATGCAATGGAATGATTAACTTGAATTTGATGGCTTAATTTCTTGACTTATATTCGAATTTAATGGAAAATACACATATCTTTACTTTGCTCGTGGGACCCTAGATTAGAATAGATTCTCCTTAGATGAATCACAAATGCACAATAAGTTGAGGGTAGAGGAGTTAAGTGGATAATCATTCTGAAACACTTAAGGAATTTCTCCCAGAAATATTGACTTAGATTTTTCTTAGGGTCATGAGTTGAGTAGTTGCTTCATATGCCTAAGCAGTTGCTTCATATGCCTAATGAATAATGAATAAGGTTGATGAAAATTGGTATGACTATAAAGTCAGACTGATATGTACTGGGGGTGAAAAGTTACATGCCTATAAACTGTACTGTTAAGCTAATTTGAGCTTTGCTCAAGCCAATTAAAGTTGAAAGTGAATGAAAGGTCTAGTTTTATTTCGTGGCCTTTGGCACTCGAGCGATTAAATCCGTAAGGAGTGTCTGGACACTTAATGCCCTAAAACTATCTAGTTTGGAAGTCATTGATCCAAAGCTCGATACATGGGTGTCATAGAAAGCCTAAGGGAATAAAACATTGCGCATGACCTAGCCTTAATGAATTTAAATGGAAGTTTCATGCAAAGTTAAAGTTTGAATGTTTAAGTAATGAAATGTACATGGATATGATGTTTTCTATGAGGATTGTGCTTTAGGATTGATCGAAGGTTAATAGATATGGGAGAAAATCTAAAATTTGGTAAGGGTGCCACTTGACTATAATGTCGTAGACTTACAATCACTACACCCTTTGGAGATCTTTTCGAGTCTAGGTGTAACATGAGCAAGTCTTTGATATGTGTACATAAATTTGAGCTTTAACGGTTGATTTTGTGCCATTAATTCTTGTTAATTTTGTTGAGCTGTCTTAATTGGATGTGGTTGAAAATGTTTGATTTTGTGGGTAAATCATCTGCAAAACCTCACGAGACTATACTCGTCCTCTCTGGTAACTTTGAGGTTTAAAGGCTTGTTGCACACGCTAAGTGCAATCGTGCTCTCTACGAAAGTGAGCTATCTTTTGTTTTTGTTTTATCCCTTATTTTGGTGCTGTTTGAGTCGTAATTTTCTTTTGTTTACTTGCTCGGGGACGATCAATGTTAAGTTTGGGGGTGTTGATAGGTGTGAGATTTACATGTTTTAAAGCCTCATATTTATCTTATTTACATTGTTTTATGCATGATTTATGCCACATATGCTTGTAATTTGTGTGCTTATTGAGTAAAGGTGGAAAATCAGTGCAATTGAGAAAAACTTGACGGAAATGCAGAATTTCAGAGTACTTAGAGACTGAGTTGGACAAATGTTTCTTCCACAACGTTGTAGATCTATGTCTTAGCTTCATGTGGCAGCTAGAATCACCTAAATCGGAGCTCTGGAGAAAACGTTATGAAAGGAACAATATCTCTGCGCAGAAGAGAAAGTGCTACAGCATTCAACGTACGGATGTTGGGTACCTCACATTCGAACATTGGAGTCGGCTGGACGATTTTTGGCAATTTTTGATACCTAATTCAACTAGGAGACTTGGGGGATCCTCTTCTATAAATACCTCCTCTTATGACAGCCAAAGGGTTCAAAAATTTCAGCTTTGGAAGAGAGTTGGAGCCAAGAAACGAGCAAGACGAAGAGAACGACGATTCTACACGAATTCATATATTCGTAATAGGGAGAATTTTATTTTGCTAGATTATTTGTCTATGAATAATTCTACGATTTTAGTTGTTTTTCCAATTATGAGTATGAACTAATTTACTTTAACTAGGGCCATGTGAATGCCAATTTTATGAGTTTATATATATGAATTGATTGTTCGTCTTAATTCTAGTATTGCTTTGTGTATTGATTTTGTGTGTTTATTCCAATCGTATGCCTGATCAACATATGCTTGCTAATTAGCCTAGTTTATGGTTAGAGAGAATATAAATTAAGGTTCAAAGAAATCATCACATCATCCGAAAAACATGAGGAGTTGCTCCTAGAGATAGGTATAGATTTCCGGGTGCAGTTAGCTGGATTAATCCGAGAAAATTCTAAAACGTGAATGCATGGTTAATGATTTGATTCTCGGATAGAATTATTTAGAGAACCGTCACGTAATCATAGGATTATTACGACCGAGAGATCGGGTAGTAATTAATTAAGGTTTTTTCCACCAAAGCAATAGTAGTCTAATAATTCGAATAATCACTCATATATATTAACGAGTAATAACGGTTGAAGCATGTGCCTTAGTTGCTTTCTCACATAAGAATCTTAATCAATTTGTCAAGTATCGTTTTTAGTTTTTCATTGTCAATTAATCATCCTCTTTTGATTTAATTTTAATCGCTTTAAATTTTGTCAATCTAAAATATGAGTCTCTGTGGGTTCGACATCCCGGACTTAAAATCTAATTTTATTACTACACACGACCAGTCCACTTGCTGTGCAAACACGTAAGGATTTTTCGTGTCAGCGCGTGATTCTACCTTTTCTCTGACATTCCTGAAATCCCGCTGGTTCCGATTGGACGGGAGCAGCTTTGAACTCTGAAATTCTGACAGTCTAGTCAAAAAGTGGCTTATCCACAAGTCATAAAAGCTTATCACATTTAATGCTCTTATCCGGCATTTAATGCATTTGAATTTATTTCCCATTGGAAATAAATGTCAGTTTGAAAGATTGTATTTAAGTCCTTAATAACTTGAGGATTTATTTCAGGTGAATCTGATACTGATCGTTGAAGTGCTTTGAGCGCTTGATCCATAAATCCTGAAATAGTCCTTTAGCGTTTGATAGTCGCTAAGAACAAATCTTTATCTTCATTTGACTTCAAACGCTGATCTTCAACTTCTTCTCTAATAGACTCACCTAGAATTCTATTAGCGATTGGGTATCTAATACTTAGTCTAAAATCTATAAAGATAAAAATTACAAGCCTAATCAAAATTACAAACTTTCGAATGCTTATACATTGATCTATGAAAACAGAAACTTGCATTATATTTGGGATCTAACATAAAATCCTATCTTGTCATCATCAAAACATCTAACATGAAATTCCTAACATTGATGAATCCTGGTGGTTGTTCCACATATACTTCTTGTTAGAAACATGCGGATTGCTTTAAGACGGGCGACAGGAGCATATGTCTCATCAAAATCAATACCCTTTTCTTGGCAATAACCTTGAGCAACAATTCTGGCCTTGTTCCTTATCACAATGCCATTCTCATCCATCTTGTTTCTATAGACCCATCTAGTCCCAATAACTCCTTGGTGAGTTGGCCTTGGTACTAGTGTCCAAACCTTACTACGCACAAACTGATTAAGCTCTTCTTGCATGGCTTCAATTCAACTAGCATCACATAACGCTTCATCCACTTTCTTAGGTTCTATTTGAGATAGAAAGCTTGCAAACATGGCCTCATTAAATGTAGTGGCCCTGGTCCTAATAGGAGCTTCAATGTCTCCAATAATATGCTCAGGTGGATGATCACGTAGCCATAGTCTATTAGGTTGGAAAGGGTTAAGAGGTTGAACAGGCGCTTGATTCACTTGCTCAAACGCTTGTATTTCCTCTTGCGTAGGTGCTGCAAGTTCACAGACCCTTGTTTGCTCTTGATGATCACTCTTTTCATGATCATCAGCATATCTTACATTGTTATCCAAAATAACCTCACCAGTAGTCTTAGGAGGTGGCACTAAGATCTCATCATCGTCATCACTATCATCATCAATGGTAATCTTAGACGCTTGATGACACAGATCTTCAACTCCTACATCATTCACATTAACCTTACTCGGTTCTTAGTTAGCATCATCAAAAACAACATGAATAGATTCCTCAACCTTTGATTTGATCTTGTTTAGGATGCAAAAATTCTTTCCATTCTTGGCGTAGCCTAGAAAGATTCTCTCATCCGCTTTAGGATCAAATGTCTTTAGGCTTTGGGATCCATTATTATGGATAAAACATTTAGAATCAAAGACGTGAAAGTATGAAACATTTGGCTTACGTCCCTTCCATAGTTCATATGGAGTTTTCCCATGCTATTTGTTGATCATGCACCGGTTTTGAGTGTAACAGGCAGTGTTGATCGCTTCAGCCCAAAACCTAGGAGCAAGCTTGGACTCTGCTAACATCGCCCTAGCGGTTTCCTGGATCATTCTGTTTTGGCGCTCAGCAACACCATTCTGTTGGGGAGTTCGGGGAGCTGAATACTCATGATGTATCCCATTCTCTGCACAAAACTTCTCAACAACCTTGTTTAAACTCAATACCGTGATCACTTCTTATTCTTGCAACCTTAAGATTTTTTAATGTTTGAAGTTACTGAATCAGCGTTGTTAACTTGTCACATGTCTCGTCTTTGGATGAAAGAAATTCCACCCAAGTAAATCAAGAGAAGTCATCTACTATCACCAAAGTATACTTTTTACCGCTCACATTGATCATTTGAATAGGTCTAAACAGATCCATGTGAAGTAGTTCAAGTATTCTAGAGGTAGATAGCTGAGACTTTCTCTTGAAAGATGATTTAACTTGTTTTCCCATTTAACAAGCGTCACAAAGGTGATCCTTGTGAAATGGTCCATTTGGTAATCAATCTACAAGATTTAGATTTATAAGCTGAGATATTGTCTTAAAGTTGAGGTGATTCATTTTTCTATTCCATAACCAACCCGTTTTAGATCACTTTTAGCAACAAAACATGTCGGTTGTTATCAATTGTTGAACCCCAATCAACCAAATACACATTGTTTGTTCTTTTACCTTTCAATTTGGTAGATTTAGTCTTAGCGTCGTTTATATAGCAAAAGTTGCTTGAGAACTTGACGTCAAAGCCTTTATCACAAAATTGACTTATGCTTAATAAATTATGCTTTAGACCCTCAACAAAATAAACATCACTTATCATGATGTTCCCCCTACGCATGATACTTATACCTTTGGTTTTACCTATGGAGTTATCACCGAATATAACTTGAGGACCGTTGGTTGCATGATAGTTGACCAAGAGATCTTTTGAACCAGACATGTACCTTGATGACCCACTATAAATGTACCAAACTAAAGTATCGATGTTGGTTCTAGGTACCTGCATTTAAAGGGCAGTTCTAATTCTTCTTAGGTACCCATTTTGTCTTGGGTCCTTGAATGTTAGTGACTTTAGTTTGAATTAAAACTTTCGGAACCCATATTTGCCTTGTCTTCATTACGAGAAGATTGGCCTTCTTGGGTTTCACATTGTGTTGTGTGTGCTTTTTGTTCACCTTGTGTTGTGTGTGCTTTTTGGGTGTATAATAATATCGGGTTGTTCTATGCTGGGTCTCGGCCCAGCTCAGCCATTGAATCCCCCCAATAGGGGGGGTCATTTAGCAATTTAACCCCCCCCCCATGTGGGGGATCCAACGGCTCTCGCTAGGCCGAGACCAGCATAGAATTTCCCAATAATATCCTTGATTATAATAGTAATCATAATCATAGTCATAATCATAATCATCATGGTAGCGATAATATGATTTAGACCATTGTGAATATTGACGCTGGCTTGGAGTGCACTTTTGGTGCTGAACGCTTAGCGCTTGATTCATAGTGGTTAGTTTTATCCTTAGCTTTTTGAGCTTTCGGATGAACCTTTCTTTGTGAATCATTTGTTTTCGCCTTTCCCATGCCTGAGTCAGCTTTGGCTTTCTCATTTGGCCTCGTACCATTGTCACTCGGTTCATTTTGTGTTTGACTTAGTGAACCTTTCTCAATAAAGAAAACACCATTTCCTTTGTTGTTCGCCGTAACGTTAGATTTGTTTGGTTGTTTACCGAATTTATTACATCTTAAACCGGTCTTTTCACCAAATAATCTTGTTACCTTAGTCACATTTTCTAGCTTTCTTGACGCTTTAGACAATGATGAGACGAGCTGTTCTGATTTAGCAAGTCCAGCAATCAGCTCAGCTTCTCTCTTGACTATTATATGAAGATCACTTTTCAGATTGATTATATCACTCTCAAGTGATTTGTTCTTCTCAATACATTGTTGCTGAACTTGCAACTCTACCTTGAGCGTCACATTATCACTCTTGAGTGATGAAATGATATCGAAGTGATTTTGATATATTTTGGCGGCATCTTGACAATCATTATAATATTCTTTGACTTTGTTAAGTAGTTATTCATAAGAGAAAGGGTAAGGTATCTCAGTGTTTACCTCAGGAGACGCTTCTTTATCTTTGGCCATGAGACAAATAAGCACTGGGTCATCCAATGGCTCCTTATCATCACTATTCTCCTCTAAAGACTCCAAATCTTCTGGTGCGGACACTTGTTCTGATTCCGCTAGCAAATCTTGTTGGCGAAGGTCGCTCTTGAATTGGTTTCTATCCAAGTAATTTTGCCTTGAAGGCTTAGATACGTTTGGATCAGGGCAATTTACCTGGTAATGCTCTGGGTTCCTGTAATTAAAACAAAGATTAGTTTTCATCTGTTGTTCATTTGTTAACCTTGCAGCGTGTAGTTTTAAAACCACGGGCGCTGAGAGATTCTGTTGAGTAGATGCTTGGTACTGAATCGGCGCTAAAGGAGAAGGTGCAACATATTTAAGCACTTGATACTGTTGTTGTACTGGAATAGGCGCTTGGTATGAACTCTGTCTTTCATGTTTAGGGCTATTTCCTTTCTTTTCATATCTTAAGAACTTTTTGAATCTATTCAGAAGCGCTAGTTCCTCATCCTCACTGATATCTGAAACCTTTCCCTTGTTATCCGATTTCCCTTGATTGATGCTATAAGTGCTCCAAACTTAATTATCGGCCTGCTCACAACATCACTGACAGAATTCAACTCAAACTCAAATGCTTTGAGCTCTGAAAACGCATCTTCTGGAGTTAAAAGATCCAACATATTCAAATCTCTCATTGCTGTTGTCTTCATCAAGAATCTACTAGGTAGACTTCTAAAACTCTTAACCACCATTTCTCGGTTCTGTAAATCCACACCCAAAGATGTTATTCTGTAACAAGAGCTGTAAATCTTATGTCCAATTGCTCTAAAGTCTCATTGGGTAACATCTTAAAACTGTTAAATCTTTCCTTGGCAATGGAAAGCTTATTCTCCTTGATTTGAGCTTAACCATCACAAATTATGGCCAACTTATCCCATATCTCCTTAGTACTATTACAAGACTTGACCTTGTTGAATAAGTTGTCATTATCACCAATAGCCGTATATAGAGCGTTAAGACCAACATTGTCCAGATTAGCTCTTTGACACGCTCATCAGTGGACCACTCTTGTTTTGGTTTCTCAACATAACCATCCGGGGTTTCTTCAGTGGCTCCAAGTGCTCTGGTGATAACCTTCAGAATTTGTATTGGTCCATCTGAAATAATATCACACATTTTGTCATACATGAGCAAAGATATGTAAATGCTTTGACCTTCCAGGAATCATACTTTGATTCAGTCAACTTGGGAACTTCAGAAAATACCATGGAAAAATTAAAAGCAACTAGATTTGAAAAGGATCTAAACAAGCTGTTATGCTTGGAAATTTTAACCGCTCTGATACCACTTGTTGGTCCCAAGTGGCATACGAAAGGGTCTAGAGGGGGGGTTGAATAGACCCTGAAGTCTTTTTCGACTTCAAAAATATTAATATTAAAATTGGTTTGGACGCTTGAAAATGTAAGTGCTTGACTAAGCGTCTACCGAAGACTGTGTTTATAAAGTTAACTTAGATTTCAAGATTTGAATACTATAATCAGATAGGTTTAAGCCTTTAGTTCTTTGATCAGTGTTAGCACAGCGGAATGATTTTAAAGTCTTCTCTTGAAAGCTTTAGCGCCATAGAAGGTATCTCAGTTGCTTAGCGTTTGATTGAGTTTTACTTAATAGATTTATGCATTGATATGATAGTACGAAAATTGACTGTAAAGTAAAGAACACAATATTTGTAAGGTTCGTTGGGTGATGTAATCCCAACAAAGTCCTTCTTCTCCTCGACCACTTGGAGGCAATCCACTAAAATGATTCTTAAAGAATCACACAAAATCTTCTACGAATTAGGGAGAGATGAATATCGATGACTTGAGCTCCTTGGTCACACAGATTTCTGCTCCAAGACACTTCTATCCCCTTGCTTCTTTCACCCAGAAATAGTGCAAGTATCCAATTGCAACTTCACACTGATCGCGAGGCTTGGATGAGGTTTTTCTAATGGTTTGTTTGATTTTGATAAAGTGCAAACAACTTGCTAATATCTCAATAATAGTGTAGGTTTCTCCGAAAAGAATGTTTGAGATATTGGTTGACTGTCTCAGGAATTTAGGAAAAGCAAAGAGAATGTTCGCTTGAATATTTTGGCTTTTTTGAGAGTTTGAGGATTGAGACTTCAATGCAACAATAATTTGTCGTGGAATACGATTGTTGTTTTTGGCTTGTTGTTGAAGTCCTGTTTATAGGCAATCTTGGAAATAGTGTCTGTTTGACACATGCGCAGGCGTGTGTCTCTCACTTCTGCGAGTGAACAGCTTTTGTCCTTTTTCCTGAAGTTTTGGTGCACAAAAGTTGGTGCTGCAGTCTGTGAATAGTTGACAGTCCAATAGGGTGGCTTCTCCGTACGTCCGAAAGAGCTTATCACATTTAATGGTCTCATTAGCATTTAATGCATTTGAAATAAATGCCCGTTGGCAATTAATAATCTGGGAATATTTGCATTAAGCTCCTTCTAGACTTAGAAATAAATTTAGGTGAAATCATTATTAGACGCTCATTCATCCTTGAATAACTTCTGTCCTATAATCATCGCTTGATGTAGCTTTTCGTTTGGACGCTTGGAATCTTTATCTTCATTCAGACTTCAGGCACTTGAGTCTTCAAACTTAACTACTGATAAGTTCACTCAGAAATTATCAGACGCTCAGTCTAAGAATACTTAGCCTAACAATCTAGAATAAAATAAAGCAAAGGCTATAAAGCCTATTACAAATCTAACGCTAAAAGCTTATACATGATTTCTAATAAAATCAAACTTACATATTTTGTGGTCTAACATTGAATCCTAATTGTCATCATCAAAATGTGTAACATGAAATTTCCTAACAAGTTTCCTTAGGATACTCGTAAACACAGGACAAGAGGATCTCCAATCCTCAACTCCTCCCACTATTTGCTTGAAATAAGCAATACCTCTCACATCCTTGATGTGCGTGGTTTACATGTCAGATCTGATCCATTTAGAATTACACTCATTATTCTATGTCCAATAGGTTACGACACGGCAGGGATACAGCTATACAATATATATATATATATATATATTATTAGGACAAATGTCACTTATAGTTCCTATACTATTACGTTTGTCTCACTTATGTCCCTAAACTAAAATTTGTTATGCTACCGTCCCTAAAGTTATAATTTCGTCTCACTTTAGTCCTTTCCCATGGTTTGTGACCGGATGATAGTTTCCGGTAGTCCCCAAAGTATCAAATTTGTATCACTTTGGTCCCTCAACCCAAAAAAAGCGGGATTTTTTATTTTTTGCAATTTTACAATCTACTTTATTTTTAATTATTATTATTTAACTAATATACATTAGTATATACTTATAGGTAATGTCGAATAGAAAGATAAAAAATTATATATATATATATATATATTAATAATTAATTCCTAAATAAAAGAATAGAAACAACTATCTTATTTTGATTGTTATTATTTAGCTAATATATATTGATGGTCAATGTCTAAATAAAAAGATAAAAAATAATGATTAGTTTTTACTCCAATAATTAAACGATTGCTTAATCATTCAATTAATTAATTTTAATTAATAAATAATAAAAAAGAAGGCTATGGGGAAAGATCCCAGACCTGGCTCGAATTCACAAATTACAAGATAATTATAATTGAGTAATTTAATTTCTATAATAAGTAAAATATTTTAGCAGGATAACTAAAATTTATTAACTAATAATCAATTAAATATTTATTACAATAAGAAATTAATTATCTATTATAGATAATAACACTTAAATTATATTTTTATTAATTGCAAAAAATTAGTTATGATCTCAAAAAATGATATTCTTAAAAATAGAAAAAAAGAAAGAAAACAAACCATAATAAAGGAAAACGCCATCTCCATATATTCAGACATGTACTTTGCATTATGATTTTTGGTCACTTCAAAAGCAATCAAACTACTAACAAATTAGTTTTTCACAATGAATGCTAGAAAAACCAATTCAGTAATTTATCCATGCTATGTTGAGAAAAAACTTTTATACGTATGGTTGTGTACAGGTACGCATGAGGTTCTTGTGTCTGATATATATTAGCTAAAAAGTAACAATTAATATAAGGTAGTTGCTTTTATTCTTCAACTTAGGAATTAATAATCAAAATATATTAAAAAATTTATCCTTCTATGAGACATTACCTATAAATATATACTAACTTATTTTAGTTAAATAATAACACTTAAAATAAGGTAGATTGTAAAATTGCAAAAAACAAAAAAAATTCCGCTTTTTTTGGTTTAAGGACCAAAGTGATACAAATTTCCCCTTTATATTTATATACTTTTATGCATTAATAATGTACAAACAAATAAAGTAAGAACTAATCATTTTACACATAATTCCACTATTAGGCATTTTATCAAACACTGGACGTATGATGCATTTTTATGACTTTCAGACATAATTTCTACATTAAACTCTTAAAATCTTTAAATTTACCTGATATGGTGCTCTTGTAACAAAAAAATTGAAGTAACCGGAACAAAAATCGAATTTCCAAAGTGTGATAGAATTTTAGAAGTAAAGTAGTAATTCCAAGTCCAACCCCTTAGAATTGAATTACAGAAGAATAAAAGATAACTTTGAAGTTGGAACTATTATCTCAAACTAAAGGTAATTTAATGGTGAAAAAAGAGCTTGAATTGCACTTTTGATTTTGATTGTAGAGCTAGAAGTAGTAGGAAGGAAAAGAGGGTTTCACATAAGCTGATTTGGTGTGAATCTGATTTTTGATTTAGTTAGATTATTCCTATTAATAATTCAGGCCCCCTAAGTTTCAAAAATATAAAATTCAACCTCACTGTGTCCTAAAACTTGTCGGACACTTCCCTAGCCGTGTTCGACACCGTGTCCCATCTTTTTTGCCGTGTTCTAAAACGTGTCGGATACTTCCCTAGCCGTGTCCGACACCGTGTCCCGTTCTTTTTTTCCAGACACTCCAGGTGGCGTGTCCTAGGCGTATCCATGTCCCCTAAGTGTCCGACACTGCATTATGTGATTTTTAGGAGTATATGTACATTATAGCTTGACAGCTAGATCAATGTATACATTTGTTGTGTTCTATGAGTAAAATGTTATGAAGATAGCATATTAAAATAATTAATTGTAGAACCAAAAATAATAAAATGCATTTTAATAAAAACATTGAATCTCCACCCATAAACCAAGGTAATGAAAAACATGCTTCATAACATTAATTCAAAACATGATAAAACATTCTTCAAAAAATATTGTTTCATAATTAAAAAAGATAAATAAATGATTTTGCGTCCTTCAGCCTGTTAGGATTATGCCCTCAGATGCCATAGAGGATAGAATGATACGGCATCTATCTTGTAATTAACTTATTTCGATATTATTAATAAAGGCGTTATTTAGTTTTCACTTAAATCTTATTTGCATCTATAAGTAGTGTAAAACGTTTTGTCTGTATTTTCAGTGCGATCCCTCTACTTCCTATGGGATAGGAAGAGTGGCACTCGAGAGATCGATCTTGATTACTAAAAACAAGTTCGCAAGTAAAGTGAAGTCTTTCATGGACAAATAAAGACTTAGAACACTTGTACAATATTATCTTTGACATGGGAGTGCCTTTCTGGTACCATGGGATGGTAGGAGATTAAGATTGTAGGCACATCAGTGGAACTGATATGCTCGAACACGACTCGCATCGGTTCTGTCACCTGGGTTTTCACTCTGTGACTGTCAATGACAGAACTGGTTATGCGTAATAGGTATAAGTGAGCCTTTGACCTGAAACATCATGTTGAAGATGCATTTGTGACGCCAAGTATTTCATTAGAGTAGTTAGACACAATTCACCCGTTGGTTGGGTCGACCTCGAAATGCGGCTTGATGAGAAAATGGTAGTCTTAGCTGATATCTAATTGGGATTTATTCTCTCATAAGTGAGTGAGAAAGTACCCAATGTGATTATAGATAAATAGATATCAAAATCTTTGGCCAAAGCAAAAGGAGACGATTCTGCTAGGCACTAAATCGATCTCATATTATTATAATTAATACATATGATCAACTCCAGTGAGTTTGACATAGCCATGATTCTCACTTGACTGGGGTACACGAACAAAGGGTTTATACTTATACGGTATTTATGATTGGAAGGTTGCGGAATGATCCTATCATTCGTTTTCGTTTGGGCTACGAAGTGAGCCACGTGACTGGCTAGGTGTTACCCACTTCCTTTGATTTCTTCTCATTGCCAAACGAAACGAACCTAAAGAGTCGCGCTAAAGGATTGATAAAGAAAAATAAAAAAGGAGTTTGTATTTTTCTTCTAGGAGTTTTAATTTATTGGATAAATTAAATTATTAATTATTCATTAGATGACATAATTAATTATAAGGGTAAGATTAATTATTAATTAATTTCCTAGGAAAATATATTAATCAATTAATTTATCTAATTAATTTGGTTGTTTAATTAATTAATTTATTTATTGGATATAATAAATTATCAATTGAATAAGAAATTAATTAAAACAAAACAATTTTCGGGGCTTAAAATAGCGTCCAAATGGACGCCTATTAAGGCCTCATTGCGCGTCCAAGTGATGCTCAATTTTAGGGCGTTTTGGTTTTTTGACTTGTTCAATAAGTCATGAAATATATAAGGACTCTTTGACTTAGAACAAGCGTACAAATTTCATAACTCTCCTAGAAAGAAAGAAGAAAAATATTTCTCCCCTCTCTAATACACTAGCCGCTGCCCCCTTTAGAGTTTAGTGGGATATTTTTCGTCTATCGATCCGTGCGTGACAATATAGAGATAACGTACTTTCGTTGTTCGGATCAAGTTGAAGATTTGAAGATTACACAAAGAATTGAAGATTTAAAAGCTTCAAATTTTTTACTTTTGGAGGAAGAAGAAAAGTCTCCAACAACTTCCCTTTTTTTTTTGGAACAAAGTAAGCGCATTTCATTTAATCAAACAACTTCACAACTACTCCAAGCATACGTGGGCTTCTATCCCATCAAATTTACAGTGAACATATTGCCAAACTCTTTCTACTATACTATTTGTATCCTTTCTATTAACGCAAAAAGTTCTTCTATTTCGCTCAATCCATATCAAGAAAATGATAGCTGCAGAGATAGCCCGTTTTTTACTGCTGCCAATAGTTTTCCCACGACTCACCTTTCCAATCCAATCCATCGCCTTTTCCCATTGAAAATGCTTGAAGGTAATTCCCATTCTTTGCCAAACAGCCTTGACAACTTCCTGCGTGTATACACATTGAAAGAAAATGTGATTCCTAGTTTCATCCTCTTGTGCACATAAGACACATTTAGGGTCATCCAGCTCTTACCAAGCAGCAAGTATATCCCTTGTCTTAAGCTTGTTTTGAATTGCCAACCATACAACAAACATGTGCATTGCGAACGGGCCCTTTCCCCACACAACTTTTTTCCATGTAACTTCCTCCCTATGCTCCATTACATGGTCATAAGCCTGTTTTATAGAGAACCTCCCCCCTTTCCATTTATTCTGTATAACATCCACAGCATCTAGGAAGATATCCCTTATACTGACCAATCTTTTCCAAAACCAAGAACTTGAGCTTTTCATTTTTACTGTCCACATACTACCATATTTTATATAATATTCATGAACCCACTTCACCCACATAGAATTAGCCTTGGTTGCAATATTCCATATTTGTTTAAATATCCCAGCTATATTCCACTGTCTAAAGGCATTGATCCCCAGCCCACCTTCCTATTTGGGTAAACAAACAGTTTCCCACTTCACAGTTGCCTGATACCTCCCTGTCACTTTTCCTGTCCACAAAAAGGTCCTACACAGCCTCTCAATTTCAGCAATAACACCAATAGGATTCCAAAAACCACAGCTTTAATAAGTAACACTCGGCCAGCAAAAGACAGAAATCTAGTTGTCCAGGATGTTACTCGATTCATAATTTTTTCAATTAAACAAGTTCAATTATTCACAGTTAGTCTAGAGGATATAAGCGGGACTCCAAGACACCTCATAGGGAATTGTCCCTCTACAAAGCATGTACTCTGCAGTATAATATTCTTCATATCTTCCCCGATACCTCCACATAGAATGACTTTTCCCTTGGTTGGCTTGTAAACCGGTCACTTCAAAAAAATGGTCAAATTTCTGTTTGAGGAGCATGATAGAACCCACATCACCCTTATAAAAGATCATTAAATCATCTGCAAAGCAAAGATTTATGAGCCCTACCTTTCTGCATTTGGGATGAAATTTAAATCCAGGGATACTATGTAATTGTTTGAAGCCTCTAGTCAAGTATTCCATCACCAGGACAAAAAGATAGGGAGACATAGGATCTCCATGTCTAAGTCCTCTCCTTTCTTTAAAGTTCCCAAATACTGCCCCTTGTAACATTATAGAATATCTGGCATTGGTAACACAGAGCATGATCAATTGGGTAAACTGAGGAGGGAACCCATATGCCAACAGTACCTTTTCCAAGAATAACCAGCTAACTGAGTCATACGCTTTTTGGATGTCAACTTTCAGGACAGCTCTTGGAGAAACATTCTTCCTTTTATACCCTTTGACAAGTTCGTGACAGAGAACATCATTGTCAACTATGGTCCTGCCTTTAATAAAGGCCCCCTACGCCTGATTTACCAGTAAAGTCAGTACACCTTGCAATCTATTACAAATCAATTTAGTGATGATTTTGTACAGAACAGTGCAGCATGCAATAGGTCTGAAATCCCCCACTGTAGTTGGGTTAGCACATTTTGGGATGAGGTGAAGTAATGTGTGGTTAAGTTCTGATATCATTTTCCTCTTCTCAAAAACCTCAATCACTACTCTGGTAATTTTCTTACCCACGATAGGCCAAGATCTTCTATAAAACCCAGAGCTAAACCCATCAGGTCCCGGTCTTTTATCCTCAGGAATATAGAAAATAACTCTTGTGGCCTCCTCCGAAGTTACTGGCTTATTTATACACTCCCAATCTGCATGAGTTAACACATAGCCTTTCTGAATCACCGCTTCTTGGATAAGGGCAGTGGCATTGCTCTCTGTCCCCAACATACCTTGATAGTACCCCAGGATTTCCTCTTTGATTTCCTCGGGCTCAGTAACAATCCTTCTACTTCTTGTTTTTAAGGTACTGATCCCTCCTTGCTTCTTCTTTGCTTTTATTCTAGCAAAGAAATATTTGTTACATTCGTCACCCTGCTGGTAGAATTCAATTTTAGCTCTTTGTCTAAGGAATTCAGTTTCCATAAGCATCAGTTTCCTTAAATCTGCATATTTCAGTCTTTCCTATTCTATCAATCTAGTGTCAAAGGGAGAACTATGTAACCCTTCTCTTATTTCTCTGAGCTAATCTTTTGCTATAACAATCTATGTAGCAATCTCACTATAATGCCCTTTATGAATATGCTTCAACCTTGCCTTGATAGCTTTACTTTTCTGGAGAATCCTATACATTTTGCAACCCTAAATCCATTTCTCCCATTCCTCCTGTATCATTTCAGAGTAGCCAGGATGGAGAGTCCAGCCATTTAGAAACTTAAAAGGTGGTTTTCCAATTTTTAGTTCATTCATGGTCAAAATCGGGGGCCAATGATCTCAAAATCCCTTATCATGCACCTCTACACTGCATTTATCCATATTCATTATCCAATCAGTGTTTGGCACAATTCTATCAAGCTTACAATAGATTCTAGTATCACTCTCTTCATGGTTACGCCATGTGTAAAGTGGTCCTGTGAAGGGGATATCAGTAATACCCAACTGCTCAATACACCTCTTCATATCCTCATTCCCCCCCTGTGTAACTCCCATCACTGTTCAATTTTTCTTGTTGGTAGAGTGTTGCATTCACTACAAGAAAAATGGCTTTATACTACAACACAAAATTCATAGCCAAATGTAAAAATTCGTAGCATATAAGTTTTTACTACGACTTTCCTACGAATTTAGCGTCGTTCCAAATACGGCAGTTACAAAAGCTTCGCTACGAAAAAATGGCATAGCAAATACTTTTTGCTACGAGCAAAATAGCTTTTAGGACGCCTTTCAATTCATAGCAACTAAGTGGGAAAAAACCCCAACCTTTTGGTACGCTGTATGCATCATAGCAAAAGGCTAGCTTTTGCTACAACAATGTTCTTGTAGCATTTAACTTAGAATATATCTTCACCCAAGTGTTATGCCTACTTGAGCGTAGTAAAAACTTATACCATTGTTAAGTAGCAAAATTACTTTTAAAATTGTAATAAATATCATTTTTCAAATAATTAAATCTTATATAGACAGACAAGAATCCATAATATTTCATATGATATACAAAACCCATAAAATTCTAGTAGAAAATAATGAAACATAAGCAAAATTAACACTAACAACCCGAATTTTGTACTGGCATCCCATAGAAATATTAGAATTACTACAAATAACATCGAAAGAGTTTAGTTACGAAATCCTACACTAAAATATAAATACAAATGTGCGTCATACAACTTGTTCAGGCTGCAAAAATATTGACATTTAACAAAGTCTCCTAAATTTCCATCACCTGCGATATAGCAAAAAGAATAATAATTAACAATAGCATAAAAGTCCATATAAAAAAAACTCAAGAAATATAGTAAGGTAAAATGCAGTCAAGTTTACGACATACATCAACGAACTCCCAATAGATGCATTTGTGAACTGCTTCTCCTATGACTCTAGCACTTTCATGAGGTCTACGTAACTTTTCACTGGGTATTAAGGCCTTTTCAACATACACCTTCACAAATGCATGATCATCTTTCCTTTCATCATCAACCACAGAAACAACAAGACCTTGTCCTACGATGTTTTTTGGTATTCCATGACAAAACAAATGAACTCGAGTCCCAATCTACAAAAAGAATAATAAAATGACAATCTATAAAACTTACAGTATTATTTTTTGAATAATTTCAAAAATTCTCGTACCTTAATAGAATTGACATAATAATCTTGCACAATCTTTTGCTTCTTCGTCTTTCCACCAACAATCTACATATAGCAAATTATTCAATCGAAACCACTTAAAGTGCTAAAACGATCAAATCACACAGTCCCAAAATAAACAATCAAATAAAAAATCTTAGAAAATTTAGAATCAAACAAAGTAATAACTCCAATTTACATATAGAACTTACTCCAATATTTATACATATAAGAAATTCTCGCCTCACGAATCACATGCACATACTATGACAATTTAAATCAACAATCTTTACAACTCTCCGTGAAAGTCTATGAGGAACTAACCAAATATAGTCAAATCCAACCATGATGCAAATTCGTAGCCATATTAATCTAAAAAAAATCGTATAACACCATTGATCAACAAGCATCAATAGAATCATCAAAAGGGGGAAAAATCAATAAATTAAAGAATAGATGAATAAGAAATATCGCATTATTCACGATTGAGGATTTGTCTATTAAATGAGTACCTGTTCTTCAGGAGATGGAGGATTTGGAGAACTAGTGAATCCATTAATAACTTGTCCATGAGAGCATGATGCATCTGGAACCTATACAGTTTACAATGAATTAAAGTTTGACATTTTTAATAGTAGTTGATAAATCAATATAAAAACTTACTTGAGCACTATGTGACATGGCAGAAGATATAGCAGGAAATTGACTTATGAACATTTCCAACTTCTTTGTAAGATTATTCACTTTCTCCTTCTCTATGAGCAACTCATTTTTTTCACGATTAAATCATCTTTCGTATACTCCAATTTTTCTCTTTCCTCTTTCATTTCATTATTAAGTTTTTCCATCTCTTCTTTATCTTCTTGTTGTTGAAAGGTTGTTGATGCCAATGCAGCCAATGCAACACGTTTCCTTCTTCTTTCTAAGCTTCTTACACGACTGTTATTCTTCCCCATAGCATTTTTGAAAATTGTTTCCTTAAACTCTCGTGTTCTCTCCAACTCTGGCTTTTTGGACAATTCTTGCTTAAAATAATTCTGTTAACAACTTATTTATATCAATTAGATTTTCTACATCCAAATACAAGTCGTATATATATATAATATATGGAAACACATTGAAACACATAAATATTTATAGAGAATATCTAAGCAATCTTAACTTACATATAACTCTGATGTGTCATCGTCATCCTCAACTCCTTTTCCACGAGCTCGAGACTCCATCCAAATATCAAGCTCAGTAGGATTTGTTCCCTCCATCATAAACTAAAACACAAACGAAAATCAATTGAACAAAAAACAAACAAAGTGTTTTATATTTTAATGGAAATGATAATAATTAGAGAAGTCCCAAAAGCAAATCTTACCTCTTGTTCCAAAACAGCAAATGGGATTCTCCCAGTCCTATGACGACACTCTGTTTTCCCAACATTGTCTGCATTTTTCACAGCAATTTTCTACCAAAAAAGTTGCAAATTCATCATCTCTAAAAAAACAAAAAATCATATATTTAGGGCAAGATGATGCATATTTTATAATTATAGATAACCTGTACTTCCTCGTCTTGCCAATATTTCACCAAGTCCAACCATTGATCTAGTTCAATACGATCCGTTGGCAACTCTGACAAATAGTCTTCATCATCTTCGTGCGGTAGAAAATAATCTACTTTGATCTTATGTTTCCATTTCCTCCAAATTTCATTGAGAGCAGACAATACCACACTCTTAGCTTTAGGAGGGAGGGTGGAGTTGAACTAAATCATGATTTTTAGCCAAACATCAATAACAATTATGAAAAAAATATTTAAGATCACAACACATAAAAGAAGACATAGTAGCGTGAAAATGAAGAGAAAGCAATTAATTATCTAACCTCCACCTCATCCCAAGCCATATCTCTCAGATATTGTGGAATTTATTGGAACTCCACATAATTCAAGGGTAATTTAACCCCAATACGAGCTAAACATCCAAGTGCAGATTTGAATTGAATGACATCAGGTCCAATCACTTCTCCTTTTCTATTCAGTGTAACTTCAAGTTTCTTCGTCCCCGAGCCCCAAATCTTTCGAAATTGTGCAGGGCCTCTACCTTTTCTGATGGTAGTTGAGTGCTTCACAGTTGAATTGGTTGCACATGGTACTGCCCAGAACAAAAAAGTAATAAACGTATAAGTTTTGAAAAGAGAATTCACATGTTTAGTAACTTCCACAACATTTGAAATCATTGACACGTTTAACGCATTAAAATAAATAAAACTATTTACCTCTACTTGAAGTTGCATGCATTGGTGATTGGGAGATAACTTTCTCTTGATTTAATCCTTGAGAACGTGCATATGGCCTATTCAGTACATTATTTTCTTGTGACTTACTCGGAACATGTTGATGGGCTCGAGTTTGTGGACTGCTCGGAGAGTCTAGCTGAGAAGAAGACATATTCAGAGTAATGTGTTCCTTTGATCTATTTGCTTGCTTTTTCATTTCAATCATCTCTTTCATAGTGCCGACTAGTCTTTGCTTTCCCTTAGCCATGCCTGTATATGTGAAAACAATAATTTCAATAGTTAGAAAATACAATAATGATAGAAACATTATGCACTATATTTCATGGATAAGTATAAAATTTCTAAATATACTCATGCAATTAGAGAATCACAAAATGTAGTATTGTAGCATTAAAAACTAGTATTCACAATCTTTATACATAAAAGTCTAAGAAGTAGTAATTTTCACGATAAATAAATAATTACAAAAACTCAATCATCAAGATCTTCTTCCATTTCGACATCATTTTCAGCTTCAATATTTTTTGTGGCTGCAACAGTCTCATCAACAATGGTTCCTTCAACTCCTTCCCTTACCCAGCAAACATCCTCATTTCGATTGGGGACACGGTCATCTAGTTGTAGCTTGCTATGTGGCTCTGCCTCAACTGTTGAGTATACTTCATAATTATCTCTATTTGACATTGTCACCACCACATTCCAATTAGGCTCTACAGGGTCAGCAATATACCATACTTGTTGAGCTTGATTTGCTAAGACAAAAAGCTCATCAGTAGGTAAATTCTTATCATACATCAGATGATTAAAGTTCACAAGCGTAAACTTGAATTCATCTTGTTTCAATCCCTTTTCATTGTCAATCCAATCACATTTAAACATCAAAAACTGAGAATCCTTTGTATACTGAATCTTTATAATATCTGTTAAGACTCCATAATAAGAGACATTCCCAAAACGAGGATTCAAATCTTTTACACTAGCAAAGCTTAATGTATCAGCATTGACAACAATGCCGCTGCATTAGGTTTTCTTATTCAAATCTTTACTTGTCACGCGATATCGGTATCCTCCCACAATGCATGCATTGTATCTCTTTGCATGTTGAATGGGGCCATCAACTAGAGCAATCAATTCATTGGAAACTTGTGACTGAGATGCTCGTAAATTTTAGACCTATATCAATGTTACTTTTTTAGTTAGAAATTAATTTACTTTACTAATTTAAACTAACTATTAAATTTACTTACATAAGCTTTAAGCCAAGCATGAAAACTCGGGTTATGGATACGCTGGATTTCTCTAGGAGTGGCTCGTGGTTCTTCCCTTCTAACACTTGCTTCATGTATTCTACATATTTGTTGATAGATATTTAAAATTTGTGTACGGTTGCAAATATATATATTAGTATGACTAGTTAAGACTACTTACTTTCGGTAAGGTGCTACTATGTCAGTATTTGCCAACACATAGCGATGTATCTGAAGCAATGTATCCTTATCAATTATGCATCTTTTCCCATTGTGCAAACCCCGGCCCATGTGATTATCTCCATCATAATTGCGGGGTAGTCGATTCTCTTTAGTTTCTATATCATTAAGATATCTAGAACAAAAATTCATGCATTCATCCATCAAGTACCCTCTGGCGATTGAGCCTTCAGGATGTGCTCGATTGCGCACATACTTCTTAAGGGTAGATAGATACCTAAATGATGTAAGAAAAGTTGAAGACATAAAATAATGATTCAAACGTTTATAGTATCGACAACTAATATGTTAGTAAGATGCTTAATCATACCTCTCTATAGGATACATCCATCGAAATTGAACAAGCCCAGCTATTAATGCCTCTTCCGCCAAATGTATAGATAAGTGTTCCATTATGTCAAAGAAAGATGGAGGGAAAATCTTCTCAAAGTGACAGAGTGTAAGGGCAATTCTATCTTAGATTTTCTCTAAATCAGATGTTGAGTTCACCTTAGAGCATATTTTCCTAAAGAAGTTGCTTAGTTCAATTAGAGCATCAACAACATTCTTAGGGAATGCTCTACGTGCAGCAATTGGAAGTAATTTTTGCATGAGAATGTGATTATCATGGCTTTTTAGACCCCAAATGTTATGTTTGTCTAACTGCACATGACAAGAAATATTAGACGCATATCCATCAGGAGGTCTTAAGCTCTTTAGCACGCTAAAAAATATCTTTTTTTCATTACTACTCATTGTAAATGATGAAGCAGGCAAATAGAAACCACCATTAGGTCTTTGAATTGGGTGTAAAGGACTTCTAATTTTCAGAAGCTGGAGATCCTTCCGAGAATTTAGATTGTCTTTTGTTTTACCTTTGGCACCTAATAGTGTAAAGAGTATGTTGTCGCACACATTATTCTCGATATGCATGACATCAAGGTTGTGTCGAACAAGATTTCCAACCCAATAAGGTAACTCAAAAAGGATACTTCTCTTCTTCCAAGGAGATTCTGCGTTTTCATCAATTTTTCTTTACTTTGCAGAACGCTTGTCATTTTTCTCCATCCACCACTTTTTTAAATCCTTCTTTTTATATTCAGTGGGCACATGCTACAGTTGTTGTAATAACTCCATCTATGAAAGTGGACTAGGCTTCTGACTTAGTTCCATTGACCTATCAAATGAAACTTTATCCCGACGTAACTTATGCCCGGTGGATAAGAAACGACGATGACCACAATAGCAAAATTTGTGCCCATTCTTCAAATATTTGGATTGTGTCTCAAGACTACAATTAGGAAAAGCAAAAACACCTCTTGTACCCCAACCAGATATATTGCCATAGCCTGGAAAATCACTATGTCCACAATAAAGAAGCATGCAATTGGAAAAGTTGATCACTTGAAGCGTCATAAGTCTGGACTCCAGTATTCCACAACTCCTTTAATTCATCAATTAAGGGTTGCATGTACACATCAATTTTATTTCCTGGTCCTTTGGGTCCATCAATAATAATAGATAAAATAAAGGAAGGCTGCTTCATGTAAAGCCAGGGAGGCAAATTATATGTCATAAGCACAATCGGCCAGATACTATGACTAACATTCATCGTTCCAGATGGATTGAATCCATCTATTGCTAAGCCAAGTCTAACATTTCGGATGTCATTTGCAAAATTTGGATTTCTCTCATCAAAATTCTTCCATGCTCGGCTATCAGCGGGGTGCCGGAGTACTCCATCATCTGTACGTTCCTCAGCATGCCATCTCGTAAGAGATGATGTTTTTGATGACATGAACAATTTTTGGAGCCTAGGCTTCAAAGGAAAGTACCTCATCCGCTTTGTTGCCACTTTTACGGCATCATTCTTATATCTTTATTCACCACAAATTTCACATTTTTTTAGTTTCCCGTATTCTCCTCTAAATAGCATGCAATTATTTGGACATGCATCAATGATCTGACATGTGAGGCCTAACTCAGTTGTTATTTTGTTAGCTTCATAATAGTTAGCCGGTAAATTACATCGTCAGGGAATGAGTCCTTCAACAACTCAAGCAGTAAGTCCACCGAATTGTTAGACCAATGGCAAAGCACCTTTAGATGCAACAATCGAGCAATGAAGGATAATTTTGTTTGCTTTCTACATCCTGGAAACAATTCAGTCTCCGCATCTCGCAATAATTTAAGAAACCTCTTTGTTTCTTTATCAGCTCCATTCAAATTTTCAAAGTCAGATTGCTGACTATTATTCATATTTACATCTTTGTCGGGAATTCTTAGTGCATCACGCAACATACTTTCCATGTCATCTCTAGAATCTGACTGCGTAAAATCTACACCTTCATTTCTATGAAATGGGATATAAGTTTCACCATGACAAGTCCAATTCTTATAGGTAGGATCAAATCCGTCCCGAAGGCAATGTAACTTCACATCTTCACGAGTCTTGCTAAAACGATTACGACATTTTTTACAAGGACAACATATTCTAGAACCATCTTGCTTACCCAAGAATGCAAAATCTAAGAACTTTACAACTCCATGAACATACTCATCAGATAGACGATTAAATAAATCAATCCACTTTTTGTCCATTTGAAGAGCCTTTACTTGTTAACTTCTACAATTCACACACATATACAAGTAGTTGGAATAATAGAGGATTTGTATTCTTCAGTACCTGACAAATTACAAATTCATACTTTTTATCTTTCTCAAATGTTATTTACTGATAATAAATGTCAATCTTAATAGAAAATAAACATTCTTATACCGTAGTAATGCATATATATTTTTCACATGAAACTTGTTTATGCTTTTATGTCGCTATCTATTCTATATAGGACACACACTACAAATAATATGGATTTCATAATCTGAAATATCTTAGTATTACCTAGTGCACTGTCAATTATGGTGAGATATTTGTTGCTCCAATTTAGTATGCGACGAGCCTTTCTCTCTTTCAAATACGAAGTAGGTTAAGATCCTACATTCAGTTACATCATTTAAGGAGCAGTCTAAAAATAAATAACTAAAAAGTATTATTACTATACATGAATTAGGTGCTATATGGAGATCGAATTAGCGAATACAATTACCTGCAAAAAACAAAAAAACAAAAAAAAATGTCAACCTTGGAAGCCAAAAGAAGAACCTCTTCAATTCATGATCATGGGATTACTGAAATGTTTGAGACATTATATTACTAGTAAAGCAAAGAGATTAAATAAAGGGGGGTAAATGTAAGTTTTTATAATAATTTCAGCTACAAGGGAAGTTGTCAGTAGATTAATGTGTCTATAAAAATCGTACTTGTCAAGTTGGTTAGGAAAAAGGATAGTTTTTTCTTTCTTTTGTTTCTTTTATCTTTACATGCCACCCCCCGAGATTTTAAATTTCCGCAGTCGGATACCTGTGATTTTGCTACAAGGCCCCCCAAAGAATATATAATTTAATGTCCTGACTAAAAACAAAAACCACTTGCAGTAGAGATGGTGGGCACCTTCATCTTCCATCCATAGGTCAAGAGTTCGACTCTTAATGGTTACGTTGGCTTTAATTGCATTTTTTTATTTATTTAGAGTTTACCTGAAATGCTCTTTCTTTTTATGTAGAGTTTATTGTTTCTACCGTAAATTTTCTTTTACACATGATAATTGTCTTTATTACTTATATATTGTCAAAAAGAATTTACTTTAATGGTAAGTCGGCCCCCCAACAGAATTCCTGGATCCATCCCTGACCATCCTTATACTCAAATGCTACTAACATAGGATACAGGAAGGTGTTCAAAGTGTGGTATCATGTCTAGTATTAGTATTACTTTAAGTATCTTACAAAAGGAGTTAAGGATGAAAAAATGTGATTTTGCTTGCTGGCTTTTAAATAATATTGAAGCAGACCATGAATGTGGTTAGGTAAAATCTTTGGTTATTAAAGTATACAAACAAGAACATTTCATCTCTCAATTTGTTCTCCAAATAATGGATGTACAGGAAAGATATCAAAGATGCAATATAGTATAAAAGCATCAATTTATCTGAATTTCTGACAGATGATTGTTGTTATGTAAATCTAAATGTACATAGTCAGATTTTACTAACTATGGTGCATCATTCTTACTCATAAACTGCCTAAAATATTCAGAATCCTGCTCACAGTATTGAAAAGATAACTTTTGCTAGCTGTTTTATGAAGATGTTTAAAAGCCTTACCCTTTCTGTAAAAAATAACATGTAAAAAACTTTGCCCACCTTTTGTTCAATTAAGCCAGTAGTTACGCAAAAGTTTGCAGGGGAAGAAGTTTGCATAACCTTCTTCCCTTCCAAAATTTATAAAAAGACAAAACCCTAGTAGGATATTCCCCAAAACCAAACAAGAAATACAGAAATAAAGAAATAAAGAATGAGAATTAGATTTCAATTCCAATGGTTGGGTGAAATAGAAAATCAAATACATACCTTTCAATGAAATTTTAGATAGAAATTGCAAGACCCATTTTCAATATCTTGACATGTGACCAATTTTAGATGGAAATTGCAAGACCCATTTTCAACATCATGACATTTGACCAATTTTAGATGGAAATTTCAGAAGTTAAACAATTTTCTATAGAATCAGAAGAACTTCGTTTGAGTGACGAGGAGAACAAGGGCTCGAAAATGTGAAAGAGGGAGATGAATAGTTGGAAAAGTTCCTTTTTGTCTTGGGATGCAAAATTAGAATAAAAAAAGAAAAAAAAAAGAGAAAATGGAAAGAAATGGCGGCAAATGAAAATGTGGAATTAGACATGCTTTTACTATGAGTGATTCAGCGTAACAAATAAAAACTTTTTGTTACGCGAGATACGTGTAGTAAAAACGTAAAGCTATGTCGTTTCGCTACTTCTTTTGCTATGCCCTGAAGTATGTAGCAATTGGCATGCATTTGGAACAGCTTATTTGGTGTAGTAAAAAGATCCTTAATAAAAAGCCTTTTTTCTTGTAGTGATTCCAATCCCCCATGAGCAACCAAGGTTCTTGAATTTGCAAACTCTCCAATTCTGTCCACAAGCTTTTCCTCCCTTCCTCATCATTCAACGCATATATCATAGTTAAGACAAAGGAGCAGTTCTTAATATTCAATCTACAAGTAACATATTGATTTGTCACTTTAAGGACATCCCCTGTAACTTTGTTCCTATCCCAAAGCACCTAAATCCTACCATTATCAGTAGCAATATAATTATTAACACAAGTCCATCCTACCCCAAAACCTCTTATCACTTTATTAAAATTATTAGGTCTAACTCTAATCTCCATAATACCCATTACTTCTAACTTTTGAGCCCTAATCAACTGTCTGACAGCCAATTGCTTATCACCAGTGTTAAGGCCCCTAATGTTCCACACACCAAACTTCATATATCAGGGGGTTCAGATGGCCCCTCACTCCCCCTTCAACCACATTACCTACTTGACTCAAAACCTGAAAAAGATTGGACAGTGCATGTTGGACTTGTATATTTGTGGCTTTATCCACCCGTGAGCTCCCTTTCTTCTGCTTGGAACCTCTTACTTCTTGCCATTCCTGTACTACATTTGTTTCTATTTCTGCTTGGCTCCTCTACTGTGTTGGAGTAGTGATCCTCTGCCTCTCGTTCACTTTCCACAATCTGAACTAGTACTTCTATGCTTGTGCCCTCCTTGCTGGTCCCAGTAGCTGGCTACTTAACTTGACATTGCTGAACTACTGGTTTCTTACACTCCATTTCCTTATGTCCCCACTTATGGCATCTCTTACATTGGATGGGGTTCCATTCATACTTAATCTTTTGTTGTATGACGTTTCCATTCACTCCATTCCTGATAGTTAGCTCCTGTGGTAGATCATTTCCCACTTAAACTTGTACCAAAAGTTGTGCATACTCAATCTTCAATTTCTTCGTTGTTAGCTCATCAGTATACATGGGCGCTCCAATCTTGCTTGCTATTTTGCTCAAGCTTGAAGCACCCCAAATATCCAGAGGAAGCTGGGGCAATTGGACCCATACAGGTACACTAGTCAGTTCCTCCTCTACCACCTGTCCCTCCTGCCATTTATTCAAAATCATGGGTTTAGAGTAGAAGAATTGCACTCCTTTATTCAAGGCTGCCTGCATATCCCCTTCTTTCTTGAACCTCAACACAAAAAAGCCTCCATCCTGTTTCACCACTCGGGGCATAGCCAATCCTTTCCAACGTGATTTAAGAAACCCAACCATTATAGAGGTAGGTATATCCTGGCCAAGGATGCGAGCAACCAACAAATATCGCCAATATTCAATTTCAGGTTCAATATCCTCTTTAGTGAGGCAAATTTCGTCCCCTGTTTCCTGAACCTTTGCCAACTTCATTCCATTCGTACCATCATGATTACCCAGAAACAGTGAACTCCACAATCTATTCCCAGCCGTTTTCTGCATTTCAGGTGCAGGTTGTGGGTTTGTACCTATCAAATCCAGCATCGCCGGAGGTGGGAGCACTTCCGTAACCTCCTCCTCATACAGAATTTTAGTCTGAACGTCTTCATCCCCTTGATGTTGTGCCCTAATTTCTCGATTAGGGCTCGTCGTCGACGTACTCGCCTGAGCCGTCACCATGCCGATGGGTGTATTTTGAGTTAATGGTGCATTTGCAGGTGGACTGGATTGCACCGCCACCGTTTTTCTCACTTTCCTTTTCGCCATTCAAGGGTTTTTGGCACACGTTAGTTATCCTGTGCCGAGAGCATATATCTCCAACAATTTCGCTCTAACGGGTAAGTGATTATTCGTTAAGTGTATTGATCCATCTGAATATGCGATCATTGAATTCAACTTTGGGTTTTAAAATAAAAATTTTTGAAATCCTTCCGATGCGTTTATGTTATTTTTCGCGAAACCCAACACAACCTCAGTTGTGAGAAAACGCCTCCTTGGCATCTTAAGGACCATGACCTCATTTCTTTGTTCCTTGCTTCTTCTCACCATATGCAATCCATTGCACAAGTGAGTACCCTTACAGTGTCATAACACTTTAAAAAGCACAGTTAACTAACAAGTTAACTTTACAACAAATGTACCTTTAGTGCGCTTACGAGAAGGCTCTATCATTGATCTTTCCAGTGTCCCTTGTTCTTATAGTTAAAGCACTTCCTATCTTTCTTGATACCGACATTTGCTTGTATTTTGTTGCCCTTCTTCTTTTTCTTTCTCCCTATGCTTTTCTTCATTTCAAAAGCAGGAGGTGAAGAAGTGCCAGCAAGCAGCACAAGTTTAGCCTTCCTGACCATTGCCTCAGCCATGCTCAACATGTCCAATAACTCTGGAAGAGTGCCAACCAATTGGTTTATGTTGAAATTCACTACGAACTGATCGTAGGCAGGAGAGAGCGACTGAAGGACTAAATCAATAGAGAAGTCAAGATTTATCGGCACCTCCATATCGTTGAGTTCGTTTACCAAGGCAGTCATTCTCAACACATGGTCAGTGACCGATGTTTCATCAGTCATGCGAGCTCTAAACAACTCGCAAGAGATGGAAAACCTCTCACCGCATGTCTTAACGTCGTTCAGCTCTTTCAGTGTAGCAACAATTTCTGAGGCGTGTTCCACAGTCTCAGACTGCCTATGCAACTCATCAGTCATGGAGGTCAGAATGAGACAACACACATATATATCATCTTTGCGCCATTTCTCATGCGTATCACGAGCAGCCCTTGGAACACTTGCCTTAGGTAGAGGCTCAATAGGCTGAGTTAAGACATAGTCAAGACTTTCATATTGTAGCACAATCTTGAGGTTGCGGTACCAGTCAGGGAAGTTTGGGCCATTTAGCTTATTAGTTTCAAGGATTACCGAGAGTGGAGATTTAGTCATTTGACTGTTACTTTGCCAAAATGGAAAAACATCAATCATAGATCATATCCGCATGAAATTATGGAAATTTTAGCTTCATGTGTGCTCCCACTGCTTTTTGAATTTCTATCACCCCACTGATAGAAGACGGGAAATGTGACAATTTCTAGCAGGCTCGAGCGTCAAGTGTCCTAACCACATTCCACGACTCATGAGACAATGGACGGAAACATTTGATCAGGCGCGATGGCCCCATCCACATCCAGGTGGTTCTCGAGATGTTTGTCTCACATTTCATGTATGTCCCGAGAACGCGATGCAACCGTACACTAGTTTGCGTTTAAGTCCGACCCATCAAATTCTCACAGTATAACAGTAGTCAAGTGGTCTCACGACTCATGGATGACTCCTTAGAGAAACTAAAACCCGTGTGTTCTTCTAATATAACATCATTGTTATATAGAATTCTTAAATGTGAGATTAGTACACTTAACTTGTCACCATTCCACGACTCGTGAGACAAAGATGACAAGCCTCGCGCTATTCCCTTTCACATTTAGTGATGGAAGGTACTGAACCTAATCAAGGAACTTTCGGGCCCCCGATTTATCCATTTATGGACTTAATATTTTAATATGGAGTTTTCACATACAAGGTCTTACCATTTTCAGTTATTTATCTTTCTTAGGTGATCGTGCAACACAACACATCATATATAAGATACTAACGATAAATAACAATGATCATGCTATACAGAAAGCGGTAAATGTGATCCTAGTCAAGCCAATCCTAAAAACACCCGAGCCATCAAGGTGTCGACCAATCTAATCTAAAGATCTAGGCCCTATACTAAGGTCTTCACAGCTCCTCGAGCTTGAACATCTCCAACTTCGTCTTCAAGATGTCTTCATCTTCGTCTTCAAATTACAACAATACAAGAGAAAAGGAAACCTCACCCTCTCAAGTACAAAAAATGAAAACATGGCACGCAGGCCTCAAATTAAAACGATTAGTCTATGGCTCGACCCGGATCACCACATAATTTGCTTTCATAAACATAAATTTATCGACTTTAATTAAGGGTAATCTAATTAAATTAGTGGAGCAATTAATTATTTTTCTAAAAATAAATTTCAGAAAATCCCATGGGAAATTATAATTCTCCATTAATCCGAAAATAAATTCAATTTTCAAAACTCTATTATTATTCTGTTCTAGGAATCAATAATATCTTATTAATTTTCTAGGAACTAAATAATAAATACATGTTTTGAAAAATCAAAGAAAAAAGTGTACTTTTCATTTCATCCGAAAAGGCCCAATTTCAAAAATCACTTATTTTATTCAATTTTCAAAGTCCACAAAATACTAATTTTATCTCATACTTGAAATTCTAATAAAACTCATATTCTTTGAAAGTCCACGAAGAAGTCCACTTCTTCATTTAATCACAAAGGCCTCCAATTTCAAAAAAAAAAAACTCAATTTCATTTTAATATCGAACGTCTATAAAATACCAATTTTATTTCGTCATTTCAAAATTCAAATGAAAACATATATATTGAAAAACCCATGAAGAAATCCATTTCTTCAAAGGGGCCAATTTCAAAAAAAAAATCGATTTTATTCTAATTTCGAAAGTCAATAAAAATACCGATTTTATTCGTCCTTTCAAAATATAAATAAAAGCACATGTTTTTTAAAAGTCCATTTTAGGCCCAAGCCCAAAATATATTCAATTGCATTTTAAACTCAAAACATAAATTATAAAATAGCCCCACAGGGCCAATTTGTAATTTATCAACAATTGCAAAAACCCTAGGGTTCGGCCCGTTTTCGATTCACGGGGCAGCCACGCGCTGCCCCTGTTTTTCACACGTCGTCGCGTATGGCAGGGGTACCCAAGGGCTGCCAGCGATGGCCTAACGGTGAGCAGCAGCAGCTGTTTCACCACGGCGAACAAGCGTCGTCCTTTGACGGTGGCGGATCTGGGTGTACTCGCGATGGCGCGTGAGCGCAATCGCGGGCTAAAGCCCATTCGATCTACTACCTTACACGGATGTCTCGTTCTTCGATTTCTTGAACCAAAAACATTGGAATCCAAGTCTTACAAAAAATGCAATTTCTCAGATTTCAAAAAATTTATTTTTCAGATCCAAATCAATTTTCAGATTTAAACGATTTTAATCGGTCCAAAATAAAATCAAAAAATACAATCCATTTTACATGCGATAAAACAAATTTAAAGCATATAACATAAACACGTACAAAGAATCTGAGCCATGTCAAAATCTTGGCTCTGATACCTATGTTAGGGTCGGTACAGCCCCGGGGACACCGGCGCAGCGGAAGACATGGATATTTAAAATTAAAGTGGCTTCCCCAAATTAGGGCTAGGTAGACATGGTACCATTGGATTCAAAAAACTTTCTTTTAAAAAACTATCCTAAGAGAAAGTTTTCTCGTGTCTACTTCTTGAAGAACTTAAAACAACAATGTCTTTTTAAGCTACTCCCTACTACACCTCTCCGCATTGGATTTGCCCTACGGCCCCAAGTGTTGCGCCTCTAAGTTTATCCACACCTTAGCTCGTATCCTCGATTATCTCTACCAGTGCTAGCCAAGATAATATCAAATTTTGGCTTATGAGAAAAGGGGTAGGAATATTTTTGGTGTTCTTTGTACTCAACACATGAGTTGGAAAAAGTTCTTGTGAAAGAGATGGAGAGAAAAAGAACACTCTACTCTTAGTTGTGATAAGTGAATTAATTAATTCTACCAATTTTATGTTAATATATACATATATATATAGGTCACCAAATTGGTTACCTAAACGCACACACACACGGCACCTATATAAAAGTATATATTGCGTGTGTATGTGTATATATATATATAATATTAAATAGAATTCTTTCTTTTTCAAACTCTTATTCATCTTCCTTAATTAATTTGATACTTTCCAACTAACTACATATTTCCATATATTTGATATCATATCAAATATACCATATGTTTTCAAATAAGATCTTTCCATATAATTAGTCAATTAATAAATTAAATAGATTTTACCATATCCACAATATCTATCCTAATATATTTATAAGATCTTTCCATATCAATTAATCATCCAATTAATTAGAATAGATTCTATCAAATATATTATAACATATATTAAATATATATATTTATAGACTTGGTGAACAAGATAAAATCCTCCACCAAATCCATACACATACACACGCCCATACATGTGTATTATATATATATATATATATATATATATATATTTTCTTCGTTCACACACTAATTAATTAACCAGTCTTTCCCAATTTAATATTCCAATGTTAAATTATAAGACTATTATTTAATTAAGACCACTTAATTAATTTATTCCTTTTTCCCGATTAATTAATTCGAATTAATTAATTTCTCCATTGATTGATAAAGAATTAACTAGCCAATAGGTACTACACTAAGTTAGTGTGTGACCCCTTAGGCTCATTAAGATTCTAGCAATAAGTCCTTCCATAGGCTAGATTAATTATTCATAATAATTAACTAGGCCTTGGATTAATTTCACCAATTAACCCAAGGCACCTATCGGTCGTGCTTCGATGTCTAGCAACGTCGCCACGACTTCCTAGATGTTAGCGATGAAAAGCAAACCTATCCAGATTTCGATCTCTGTGTGAGTCGAATCCCTACATCTTTTTCTCGTCTAAGGCTTAAGATTTGGCGACGGTCGAAACCCTAGTAACCTCGGAAACTATGACTATGTTGGTTCCACTAATGATCCGATCTTCTAAGCAGGGATCACCAATCCCTCTTATAAGACTATGTTCTGGCCAGAGACTTTTATTGATCATTCAGTTTCACTCAACAGCATAGAAAATACCTGGTACTCGTGACCTTGGATGGATCCCTTGACAACTGCCACTTGCTTCGCTGTACTACCAGACTATACAAAACATACACGCCGTATGACTCTGCTGGAGTGCATGTGCATATCAAAGTATAGTGGGTAGCACCCTTTCCAATGACATCTCAAGTCTAAGGATTATCTCACCCTACGAGACCCAAGGACTCCAAGTTCGACTGCACCAACGAGGAATCCTTAGCGGGGCCATTCAATTTCATATTCACCCAAAGTATAAATCTTCATACATGTATTGCCATACAAGCCATCGACAATGAAACACGTCGACTTCTTGGAGAGTTACATGAATGAACAAGTCTTGGCGAGGCCAGTGATATCCCACATCTCACAGTCTCTATGACTTGGAACATAATTTAGGATTACGCTCTTTGAGAGCAATTCATAGGTATCCCGACCACTACCCAAACCATATGTAACCCATGGGATCTTTATCTATACTCCTAAGTAGTCGACAATAAAGAAGCATTCCTACAGTTTTGATACAATCTAAATGATAAGACTGTCATAGTGTTTATGATCCAGTATTCAAGCCAACAGATGGCTCGCCGGGCATACAACACTATCACCAAGACAAGGGGAATTTTATTTCATACAACATGTTTTCCGAAAATTTCCAATCAACTCGGTCATAGGCTTTCTGAAAATCAATCTTTGCAACAAAAAACCTTTTTTTCCTTTCATAGCATGCACTGTGAATAACTTCTTGCGTAATAATTATATTGTCAATATTCTGCCGACCCTTAATGAAACTACTTTGGTCTTGAGGTGTAAAATTATCCCTCATAGTTTTCAACCGGTTAGTCATGGTCTTAGTGATGATTTTGAGAATGACGTTACTTAGACTGATTGGACGAAATTTGTTAAATGTGTTAGATTACTTTCTTTGGGGATTAACAAAATAAGAGATTTATTAATACGAGTATCAATCATACTTGTACAGTGCCTGGCTTGTCGTACGTGTCATCGACTCACCAACCGACTCCCAACATTTTTGAAAGAATATTGGTTGTGTAGCATCTGGCTCCGGTGATTTTGTAAGATGCATATCCCAAACTACGCGCTTCACTACCTCTTTAGTAACTAGTCATTCGAGGTCATCAATTTGCTAAGAGCCCAGTGTCAGGAAATTGGTTGTGCGTGTGTATGCACTCATCGGCGTGCTTGAGCCGTACAACTTTCAATAGAAACTGACCGCATTTTGCACATATTCTGTTCATTGGTTTCCCATTCGCCATCTTCCTGAAATAGCCCATAGATCCTGGCCCTGTTTTGTTTAGCGATGGCTGTTGTATGAATGAACCCACCGAATACGTGAGCATATCTTGATATTGTTTTGAAGCTTCGCTTTTAGTTTCTGTAGATATCGATTGAAGTGGATCCCCTAAGTTCTTTGAATCCCTCTAATTCGTGCCACCAATTCCCATTTGTTGCGAAAATGTTTCCAAATACTTCTTTGTTCCAGACGTCAGCACTGGCTCAGATTTTCCTAAGTTCCTCATAGATGTCATGATCGTCCCCCTTAGGCCATTTATCTTTAACCATATGCTGAAACCGAGCATCTTGAAACCAAGTAGCCTGCATTCTAAGTATTCGAATCCTAAGGATCCGACCCTCATTAGCTAGAAGATCCACAAGTAGAGGTAGTGGTCGGACTTAATTCGAGGTAGATGAGTCACAGTCGATGCTGGAAAAGCAATTCTCCACTCATTGTTGCAAATAGCTCTATCCAACCTCTCTTGTAATGTCGAGTACCCTCCTTTTTCCCAGTTGTAGGGTGGTCGAGAATTTCATGTCAATGAGACCAATATTATCCACAAAATCTATGAATTGTCTGCACTTATACAAATCAATGGGTGCACTCCTGGATTTCTCTGAACTGAGAATTACAACATTCATATTACTCGCCAGTATCCACGAGCTCTGAATACCATTTGCCAACTATATTCATAAGAGCCCTAAGACTATCATGAATCTCCACCTATGAACTACCATAAATGGGTGAAAGGATCCAGTCCATAGTAACCGGCTAACGAACAATTGTTGTGACACTTTGGTCACTAGCTTCCAAGAACTCCAAAGAAACTTCTCCTAAGCTCCAATAGATCTAAATTCCACCCAAAAAACCTCGAGCTTCTACCTTCTCAAAACTATCAAAGCGGCTTTGTCTCACAATAACCGCAGCTTTATCACCATGATTCATAGTTTCCATAAGAACAAGATTGAAGGGTTATGATCCTTGAGGACCTCCATCAATGCATTAATGAAGCTAGGACTGCCAGCTCACCTGCAATTCCAAAAAATAATCTTCATAAGAAATAATTCAAAGTGGAGGGTAGATAAGTAATCTAACCTCAGGGGGATATATGATCCCCCATTATTCTTCCAGCCAAGGTATCGGACATCTCTATATCAACTGTACGCGGCACTGAGCTAAGGGCTCAAATACCCACGATTACTGTGACCCTGACTTTGTCCCCTGTCATGTCACGCACGTTGTGATCCAATACTATAATAGGGGTGTCCGTTTCCGTGTCTTCTGTAAATTCCGTGGCATCCTGTCTTTGTGGGCGCACATCTTGTGACAAAACAGTGTGTGGTGGGGGGGTTGGTCCGAGTCTATAGTAGACTAGACGTGTGAGCTTGTTGTGGATGTGTGTGACACTTTGTTAGTAGTTATGGAACTGTTCTTAATTTAATATGTTGTGCCTTTATTAATGAGTGTAACCTGTGTGAGGTTAATCGATAGGTTTGGGTTGTGATTCTCTTTTGCACCTGCCGCACGTGGTGGCTGCTTGTGTATGGTTCTTGTTCTTAGATGTCTGTTTGGTCTTCGTCCCACTGCTTGAGCCAACATTCGGTGATGTGATTTTGTTAATAGTAATATCTCCCTCAATTTCCTCTTCATCTACCAAAACTATGAAACGCGAACCACCAGAGTTCTGACCCGATTTTGTGTCGTTAACATTATTATCGTTAGATGCATTTTTTACCCTCCCTATGTTTTTCCTTGAATCCATGACCTGGGTCCCACGTTTTCCCACAACCGTAAAAATCATAAAAGGATTTTGTTTATCTTGCATGTGGCCCTTATCTATCGAGTTCGAGATCTCTTCTCCGTTAGGAGTGTTTCTTGGTTGTCGTCGCTGGCAGGATGGTGCCAGCATCCAGGGTCCATTGGTCGAATCCTTACGCGGTGGGAAAGAACTATTTTGTGGTGCGGTGGTCGTAGAGGTAGCTTCGGTGGGATTATGGCTATGATCATTTTCTTTACCACATGTCTCTTTTCTATGTCTATAAGCCCCACATTTGAAGCACACCAAGTGAAGTCCCTCATACTCCACTGCCTGAGGGCGTCCATTAATGCTCACAAATTGTACCAACGGTTTAGACAGATCTATCTCGATGCACACCCTAGCAAACTGCCCTCGAGTGGATTGTTCAGTGTTCTTGTATACTTTTATGACTTCTCCGATCAATGAGCCCAGCCTTTCCAACACCTCGGGATGAAAAAGTTCAATGGGTAGGTTAGGGAATCATAATCATGCAACTGTTGAAGTAATATATGTTGTTGCAGGCTGAAAGTCAGGATACCATCTCCTCATTGTAAAGTAATGTCCCATAACAATCCATGGACCTCCATTCAACACCCTTTCATAATCGATTTTAGAGAAAAACTGAACCATATAGAAATCATTGCCTAAGTCTACCGGGTTCAAGTTGTAATTCACTTGCACATTGGTTTCATGCATTGGCGCTGTGTCGTGTAGCCCACTGTCAGCCCCAAAACTTTTACCACGAGGGCTCGCATGTGCAACATGGCGTATTTCTTCCATTCACTTTCTGTCACATTCATGCTCTACCATGGAAGTGTGCCTACTTTCGATTCATCCATCGGTTCTGGTATTGCCAGTTTGTGCTCAGGACCATCGCTATTGAGTTTTCCTTTACCGAAGTAGTATGGTGGTAAGGGTTTAGTTGTGCGACGCACCTCTTTCGAGAGGCCTGCCTGCCATTGATTAGGGTTAGGGTTGGCTGCGTTTCACAATCTTCTCCTTGATCCATGTCTACTGCATCTGTTTCTTTGTCAGTGGAGCGAGTATATTCTCGTTCCTTGCCCTGAATACCTCGCTTGAATTTTTTAGTGGTTCTGTCGTCGGCGGCCACGCCAGAGGCTGGTGGCTGGAAGAATTGTCTATCATATGTGTCGCCTAGGGTTTCCCTAGAATTATTTTTTAAGATACAATAACTATATACTTATTTTATATATTATTTTCACACATAGAAATTAAGAAACAACTAGAATTATGTTTAATCGCTAATACTTTTATAATAAGAACATATTCATACACCGATAATAAAATAATGAGAGTTCATAAAGGCACTTCTAATATTAATAAAGGCAATCTATTTTCATTTTAAATTCATCACATGGACAAAAGTAACTAATAAATATAGAATTAAATAATGGAAGACCAAATTTTCCCTTATGGAAAAGATAAGAGGCATAAGACATGTCGAATTGTTTCTATATTATTTTTACACAAAAGGAAGTATTTTTATCTATATGGTGAAAATTACACAAAGATCCCTCATTTATTGTGTAATTATCAATACACCTCCTCATTTATTGCATAATTACCAAAATTTCCTCACTTTCTGTAATTAAACTTACCCCCTCAAGGGATCTATTTGTTAGGTTTATAGGTGAGTAAAATTGTACGAACTCTTAAATACACGGAGGTATACTTGTAAGAAATGCCTAAACATGATCAAAATTTTATGTAATATCCAAAAAATGAGCTTTTATGATAACTACACAAGGATCTGTGTGTAATTTTCCCTAACATAAAAAATATATTGGAAAGATATACATTTAAACCTAAGCATTTCCGTCCCCTTGGTTTTTTTATGTAAAAAGTACTTGCTAAATATAGTTTTCTTAAAATCCAACAATGAAAAAGCAAAATTGCATTGATCTTCTGAACTTATCAGCTATGTACACATTTCTATGTTTTTGACCCCTGGCCGGCAAAGATTGTCCCATTAGCCTTTAATGCTCCTCCTATCTTTAAAATAGAATATATATATATATATATATATATATATATTGATGATAATATTTATCAGATAGTAAATGTCACGTAATTGACCACGTGGGATGAAGAAACCGATCCAACTCACGACAAACTAGGTTGGGGGTTGATGAATGTATAGACTGCACTCGCTCTAGGCGAGCTGCCTACATACCCACTTTAGTGGGATCAAGTCAATTCGTAGTTCTGTGTTAGGATTATTCTCTATGATAGCCAACTACTTTCTCTCTAGCACTCTTTTTGGTGGGGAGAGCAGATAATGATCCACCTCCAGCTCCTTTGAGGTATTTATAAGCAGCTGGTTATGGGCTATGGGCCCTATCTTGTCATAAACCCAATAGGCTTGATTTAATTAATATTATTATTAGGCTAGAGGAGTAACCTTGTTATGCTTAATGGGTTGCTGGCCCTTTTTAGGCTTGGCCAATCCTTCCACCGCGGGCTTTGACCCATGGCGGGCGGCTCGACCCGCCTCGGGGACGGGTAAATTACTAAAATACCCATGTACATTTTTTGCCCTCCTCATATGCCCCCCACTCCCGCATTTTTCGGGTGGGATACCCGGGAGTAGAAATGATCTCACTCAGGTAGTGCCATTTAGCCAAGGAGATAACTTGCTCTTCTGCCCCTATTGATTTAACCTATGACCTCTCCGCCCTCAAGGAGCACTCTTATAAGGGTCGTTGGCTTTTATCTGATGGAGCGGCAAGTGTCACTTAATAAATAAAGGAGAGGGTGCCAGGAGACGACCTTGGCCTCGCGATGGGTCGTGCTGGTCGCGAGGCACTCGGTGCCTTATGGCTGGTCGAGCTGGGCAAAGTCCTTAGCCTCTATTGTGAATGGGCGAGGTTTTTTTCTTTGAGGTGAAGTGATGAAGTCCCTCATTGCAATGGTAGATCTATTTTCTATGATCTTTTATGCTCGTTGGATGTTTTCTTATGAAACACCCATGGAGCAGATATGATCCCATGTCAACTAAAATTTGTTAACTCACTAGGCAGGATATTCCCCGTCTTCGAAAGGAATTTTAGTAGTGGGCGGATGTATCGCCCGTACGTGATAAGAGAGGTGCTTCGTATCTACCCCCAGTGGCCCGGTTCCCCGCGGCTGAGTGTCGCGAGGCCGTCGGGCCCGCAGCTATGTGACGCAAGGCATTCGGCCCCATGGCATGTTATCTTTGGGATTCTCCTCGAGGTTTCTTGCCTCCGGGTCATTCCTCGTGGTCGTCTTTACTTCGATTCATTCTTCCCCTTTTAAATCTTGCGGTATATTTCGTAAGTCTGCTACTAGGAGATAAGGAGCGTATTATACCTGTGGTTCTGTTTGCTCTTGCGGGGTGTTTTGTACCCCTTGGCTTCATGAGCACTAGTGGGGTACTTAGTCATTTTATGCGCTGTTAGTAGGATTTCATGAGTGCTGAGAGTATTAGCCCTTCTGGCTTCTTGCTACTCTTGAGCATCACTTACTAGCATCCTTACTTGAAAGACACTAACATCTTGCTAGCTTGTTTAAAGGCACCAACTTGGGGGTACATTATATTGAGATTTGTATCCCTCTAGGTAGATGTATATCCATACATAGGGGTTAAATAGAGGTGGACGTTAGGCCTCACAATAGGAGTGGGGGTCGTCATCCAGAGAAAGTTCCTCACATATGCGTGTGCCTCGCGGCTGGGCGCGTGGCGTGTGCCTCGCGGTTCCTCTCAGTTCCGCAGGGCATCCTCTTTTGGGGGTGTTACCCCGGGGCTTGATGCCTCTGGGGTCTTTGACGGGGGCGACCTGTGTCATTTTTATATGCATTAAGTTCGTATCCGTTTACTTTATCTCATGGTCGCTGCTTGTTTGTACGACTATGAGCTAGTCGAATATTAGCAGCATTCTTCCTTTTGACTTAGCACATTTGCGAGCTACTCCTTGGCCCTTAGAAGGCTTTGAGTAGGTCTCTTGTTTTCCTAACCCCGTTGTTTCATGAGCTTAGTCGGGGAGTCAGCGTTGGTGTTACTTGTTAGCACCGAGTGATGCCAATGGATGCCAATGGTGGTGTTAGGAGTTTCATGTTAGATGTTTTGATGATGACAAGATAGGATTTGATGATAGACCCCAAAAATGTAAGTTCATGCTTTCATAGAAATATTGTATAAGCGTTTGGAAGTTTACTTATTTTGTTAGGCATGTAAATTTTTATCTTTATAGATTTTAGACTAAGTATTTAATACCAAGTCATTGATAGAATTCCGAGTGAGTCTATCAAGGATGAAGTTGAAGATCAACGTCTGAAGTCAAGAGAAGATAAAGATTTGTTCATAGCGTCTGTCAAACGCTAAAGGACTTTTTTCAGGATTGCTGATTCAAGCGCTCGACTGATTCAAGCGCTCAGCTGTTTCAAGCGTCCGACTCAATCGTCCGAGCGACGCAAGCGTCCGAGCGACTCAAGCGTCCAGCTTTCAGATTCACCTGAAGGATAAAACCCAAGTTATCAAGGACTTAAATGCAATCACCAACGAACATTTATTTCCAACGGGAAATAAATTCAAAATGCATTAAATGCTTGATAAGTGCATTAAATGTAAACAAGACAGTATGACTTGTGGACAAGCCACCCTTTTTGACTAGACTGTCAGCTTTTCAGAGTTCAAACCTGCTCCTGTCCAATCGAAATCCGCCGAAATTAAGGAATGTCAGAAAAGGGACTATTTGAAGCTCTGCGTGAGGTACACGAGCCTGACTTGTGTCCAACGGACAAATCCCGAGATTCTCTATAAATAGTACCCCCTCAGCTATCTATGTGAGAGTGTGAAAAAGACGTAAATGTGAAAGAGAGCTGAGAAATAATTTGAGAGAAAAGCTAGCAAACTCCATAGTCAAAATCCTTCAAACTTCTCAAATACATTCCAGACAGTCACCAGATATCTCAAACCTCTTCCAAAGAAGAAGCCTAAATTCTTACTGAGATATCCCAAGTTGTTTGAACTTCCCAACATCAAACAAACATGTTACAATAAACCCTCAACACCTTTCATCTAAGTGAGGAAGATTGTTGACTTCCACAAGCAGTATTTTTCAGCTGAAGTCTGTGTGATCAAGGAGCTCAAGACCATCTTGGAGAAGATCTTTATTGGAGCTGAAATCTGTGTGATCAAGGAGCTCGAGATCGTCTTTCCAGAAGCAGAGGATTGAAGTGGCTTGTAGCAGAAATCTGTGTGACCAAGGAGCTCAAGTCATCCATATCCATTGATAAGAGGCGTTCTTACGTGTTTTAAGACTATGATTTGACATTTTTAGATTTATTTATTACCTAAATCATACCAAATTTACGTTTAATCGAGGTGTTAAGTGGTTTCAGGTGATAAACGAGAGCACACGAAGAAAAGGGCGAAAAATGATGCAAGACACAATTTTGAGCCTGTTAACCGCGCCCAGGCGCCAGTATGACCACGCCCGGGCGCCGAGTAAGAAGCAGTAAGTTCTTCAGCCTGTTGTCCACGTCTAGGCGCCTTATTGTCCGCGCTTGAGCGCCGTTCTCACCACGTCTGGGCGCCGCTGGACTTATTTCCCAAGAAAGATACTCCATGTAGGCTGCACCTAGGTGCCGCACAGTCTGCGCCTAGGCGCCGGCGTAACCGTTTTTCAAGTGTATAAAAGCCAGATTTCAGCAATGAAGAGGCGTTCGAAATCTGGGACATTGGAGGTGATTTGCTGGGTTTTGGGCCATTCTTCATCAACTCTTAGAGGCTAAGAAGGAGGTTTAGCTTGGGATTGAAGCTCTTGACTCGGATACATCATCGATCAAGCAATATAGGGAGTTTTTATATGTTTTTCATTACATACTTGTCTATGATTATGTATATGACTACATTAGGCTCTTTTATGTTATTGATTATGAGCTAAATTTGTGAGACTAAGGCCATGTGAAGGCCGAATTTATGAGTCATTATATATGAAGTGATTTTTGTATTAATTCCCCTATTGCTTTGTGTGTTAATTCTATACTTTCATTCCAAACATGTGCTTGATCAACATATGCTTGTTATCTTGCCTAATCTAGTCGTTCGAGAGAAGATAGGTTACGGTGCAAGGGAATTAACGCATCATCCGAAACTAATGTGGAATTGCCCCTAGAAATAGGTAAAAATTTCCGGGTGCTGTTAGCTGGATTAATCCGGGGAAACTCTAGAACGTTAATGCTGGGTTATTGATTAGATTCTTGAATAGACATATTTAGAGAATTGTCAATTAATCATAGGATTATTATGAGCCGAGACATCGGGTAATAGTTAGCTTAGGAGTTTCCACCAAAGCAATAGGAGTCTAATAATTAAAGGAGTAACCATATATAGTGGCGAGTAGATTCGCTTGTAGCATGCGCCTTGGTCATTTTATCATACATGAGTTTTAATCTATAGTTCATTCCTCTTTCATCCTTCGTTTGTTCAATCAATTCTTGCACGTTACTTTATTTATCTTTTCTTTTATTGAAAATCTAAAGCTAAAATCCAAGTCTCCGTGGTTCGACAACCTGGACTTATTTTGTCCACATATTACTACGCACGACTAGTATACTTGTTATCCAAGCACGTTAGGTTCTAGCGTGTCATCCATCTCTTCCTTTATCCTTAAATTGTAGAAGATTCTGTGTGATTCTTTGAGAAACATTTTAGTGGATTGCCTCCAAGTGATCAAGGAGAAGAAGGACGTAATTGGGATTACATCCCCCAACGAATCTTACAAATATTGTGTCATTTACTTTACAGTCAATTTTCTTATTAGATCTTCTCCAAGATGGCCTTGAGCTCCTTGATCACACAGACTTCAGCTCCAATAAAGACCTTTCTTCAACAAGCTACTCTTACTCAAAAATACTGCTTGTGGAAGTCAATAATCTTTCTCACTCAGATGAAAGGTGTTGAGGGTTTATTGTAACAGGTTTGTTTGATGTTGGGAAGTTCAAACAACTTGAGATATCTCAGTAAGAATTTAGGTTTCTTCTTTGGAAGAGGTTTGAGATATCTGGTGACTGTCTGGAATGTATTTGAGAAGCTTGAAGGATTTTGACTATGGAGTTTGCTAGCTTTTCTCTCAAATTATTTCTCAGCTCTCTTTCACATTTACGTCTTTTTCACACTCTCACAGAGATAGCTGAGGGGTACTATTTATAGAGAATCTCGGGATTTGTCCGTTGGACACAAGTCAGGCGCGTGTACCTCACGCAGAGCTTCAAATAGTCCCTTTTCTGACATTCCTTAATTTCTGCTAATTCCGATTGGACAGGAGCAGGTTTGAACTCTGAAAAGTTGACAGTCTAGTCAAAAAGAGTGGCTTGTTAACAAGTCATACTGTCTTGTTTACATTTAATGCACTTATCAAGCATTTAATGCATTTTGAATTTATTTCCCGTTGGAAATAAATGTCCTTTGGTGATTGCGTTTAAGTCCTTGATAACTTGGGTTTTATCCTTCAGGTGAATCTGAAAGCTAGACGCTTGAGTCGCTCGGACACTTGAATCAGCCGAGCGCTTGAATCAGCCGAGCGCTTGAATCAACAATCCTGAAAAAATTCCTTTAGCGTTTGACAGACGCTAAGAACAAATCTTTATCTTCTCTTGACTTCAGACGTTGATCTTCAACTTCATCCTCGATAGACTCACTCAGAATTCTATCAGTGACTTGGTATTAAATACTTAGTCTAAAATCTATAAAGATAAAAATTTACAAGCCTAACAAAATAAGTAAACTTTCAAACGCTTATACAATATTTCTATGAAAGCATGAACTTACATTTTTGGGGTCTAACATAAAATCCTATCTTGTCATTGTCAAAACATCTAACATGAAATTCTTAACAATTTTCCCCTTTTTGATGATGTCAAGACCTTAACTCTTACAACTCTTTTATAGTTTAAGAGTTCAAAGAAAAGCCCAAAAATAATATAAGTTAGCGTTAGAAAGCTAGATTAGTTAGCTAATGTTAGATTAGGTTTAACAAGATGTTTCAACGATAAATCATTCAATCATGTATATGGAATTGAAAGCATATATGATTTATACTGAAACGATGAATACCTGCCTTTTCTTTCTCTTCTCCTTAAACTGCTTTTCTTTCTCTTTTTCCCCCTTCTTGGCATCATCAAGGGAAGACTGCAGTTCAAGCGATACTCGCTAGAGGAGGAGGACCAGTTGGTGTGGGGAAAAACTCGGCCACTTCTATCGACCGCTCAGCGTCTACCGTCGTATCCACGTCTGGACGGACAATGTAAAACAATCTTCTAGTGATTTCCACAGTGACATCCACGTCTGGACGGACAGTGAAAAATTCTCTAGCGATTTTCACCACTATTGATACCACTTGTAGATATCACTTGTTGATACCACTTGTTGGTAAATCAACATCCAACTATGTCTGCCCCTAGTTTTTTTTTTTTTTTTTAAATATGAATGAATTTTAAAAAAATTTCTGTTAAGTGTTGAAGGGAATGTGTTCAACGCTTAACATATACCATTTGTTGAACTGATATCACTTGTTGTAAGATTTATGTTGACACTTGAAATTAAATTCTTTTTATGTTTGAGCGTTCAACACATCATGCACAAATAACAATAAGCGTTGATGATCAATGCATATGAAAAATGGGTTTTTGATCATTGACGCTTACAGATATGTTCAAGTACAATTTTAAGGTTACCCCTAAATTTGATAACTCGTAACAAGTTTGAAAGCGCTATTAGACAATATAATAAAGTGAATCCCCCCTACATTATATGTCTAATGAAAATATGATGCACAATGATTAAGCGTTTAAATCATTCATACCTCGTTCTAGAATGAAGAACAGGATTTTTCATATCTTAGAAATTTTTTGAATTTCTTGACCAATAAATCCATTTCCTTTTCCTCACTCTATTCTGTTGCTTCCGCCTCACTGACTGATTATCCCTTGCCCTTGATAGTAGCGATTAATGCTTCAGAATCAGTTGAGGTGTCGCTGAGTGCACCCAATTCGAATTCAAAAGTCCTTAGCTCCAAAAAAACATGCTCTGGAGTTAGAATTTCCAACATCCGTGATTCTCTCATAGCAGTTGTCTTCATCAAAAATCTACTGGGAAGACTTCTGAAAATCTTGTTGATCATTTCCTTATTAGTCAACTCCATGCCTAGTGACGCTAACTCTGTAATGAGAGAAGTGAATCTCGCGTCTAATTGTTCTAGCATCTCATTGGGCTGCATCTTAAAACAATTAAATCATTCCTTGGCAATAGAAAGCTTGTTTTCCTTTATTTGTGTTGAGCCACAACATATTATAGCCAACTTATCCCATATTTCCTTAGTCGTATTACATGACTTAATCTTGTTGAATAAGTTGTCATTGTCACCTATGGCTGTATATAGAGCGTTCCTCCCAACATTGTCCAAATTAGCTCTTCGACGCTCATCTAGGAACCATTCATGTTTAGGTTTCTCTACATAATCGCCAGGTGTTGCTTCTGTAGCTCTAGGCGTTCTGGTGACGACTTTGAGAATTTGAATTGGACCATCTGAAATGATATCACACATTTCATCGTCACACGAACACAAATAAGTAAACGCTTTGACCTTCCATGAGTCATAATTTGACTCGGTCAACTTAGGAACTCTAGCGAATGCCATGAATTTTTTTTTAAAGCAACTAAATTTAAAGGGATCTGAACAAGCAGTTACGCTCGGAAACTTGAAAATTTCAACTTCAACCGCTCTGATGCCACTTGTTGGTCCCAAGTGGCATACGAAAGGGTCTAAAAGGGGGGGGGTCGAATAGACCTTGAAATCTTTTTCAACTTCAAAATATTTCGTATTAAAATCGTTTTAGACGCTTGTCTGAGCGTTTACTTGAAATCTATTTTAATAAAATTAACTTGGACTCAAGATTTGAATACTAGAACCAGATAGGTTTAAGCGTTCAGTTCTTTAATCAGGGTTAGCACAACGAAATAATTTTAGAGTCTTCTCTTTTTGAAAGCTTTAGCGTCACAAGTTGTTTCTTAGTTGCTTAGCGTTTGATTGTGTTTTACTTAATCAATCTATGCAACTAAGAAACAACTTGTGACGCTAAAGCTTTCAAAAAGAGAAGACTCTAAAATTATTTCGTTGTACTAACCCTGATTAAAGAACTGAACGCTTAAACCTATCTGGTTCTAGTATTCAAATCTTGAGTCTAAGTTAACTTTATTAAAATAGTCTTCAAGTAAACGCTCAGACAAGCGTCCAAAACGATTTTAATACGAAATATTTTGAAGTCGAAAAAGACTTCGGGGTCTATTCAACCCCCCCCCCCCTCTTTTAGACCCTTTTGTATGCCACTTGGGACCAACAGGTGGCATTACTGTGCTCATGGCACGTTTCATTTTTCCTATCCCCATGTTTAGATTTGGTGGGTGGATAATCTTGAAGAGTGGACTTAGCACCTCATGAGGTTCCCTGCCTCCCACTCCTTAGTGTATTTGCATGATTAACACCTTAGAGAGTAAGGATTGTATGGGATAAATGTTATCTTTCGCTAGTAGATGGCTATCTTAGAGCTTGGTCTCGCCCTTTATTTATGCCATTTGAGTAAGTGGCGTTTGATTGTGTCTAGTAAGAGTATCTTTTGCCTGCTCATTTTGGCATAGTACCTTGTGCTTCATGAGCAGTAGTTTAGGTAATTAGCCATTTTAACCCTTCGTTGGCGGGATTCAATGAATGGTGGGGGTGATGCCTCTTGGGCATTTTTGCTGAAAATTGCTTGGCCTTGAAATACCAAATTCCCATGGCCTTTGCGTATTAGCTAGCTATTTATTCACTAGCTAGTCGCTTCCTGCTACTGGTTAGCTATTCATTCACTAGCTAGCTGTATGTTTTTTCCATTCCTACTTCCCCACTACTTGCCCCCTACTCTTTAGTATGTGAATCATATTTAGGAGTAAGTAATCAAGTAGTGTTCCTTTGACACCAGGGGGTTAGGGATGGTTCCTTGATGATGATAAGAGCTGTAGGCTCTGTTCGTCGAATGTCGACCCCGGTGATTTGCAAAGTAATGCCCTGAGGTCTCGGACAGGCACTAGCGTTGATATGGGGTGAATTATCACCTTAGATTGTATGATGGTATGAGGAGAGTTCTCACCTTAGATTGTATGAGGTGGGGTCCTCACTTTCGTTATATAGTTATGATATCGGTCCAGATTCCATGTCGGAGGGAGAATCCTTTGTGGAGCCTCAACCTCTCTAGGCATTGTTGGAAGCATTATCGGGTGGACTGTCCTCATTCGAGTCTTTGGTAGCTCAGGGGATTTTTGTCGTTCCATCCATATTGAACTCTAATAGGGTCAAGGATGATTTGTTAATGCATCTATTAAAGGTGTGAGTTTTAGTTTTGGTACTTTGCTTTTCCAACACTATGTTGGTGGTTTTGTTTTTCACTGATGGATAGTTGGATCCAACAGTTCCAACAGCCGGATCCAACAGTCAGCTATTTCTTCTCCTCCTATATATGCCCCCTACTTCTTAATGTGTTAGTCAAATTTTGGAGTAAGGGTGTTAGAATTTTTTTTGTTATTTCTGACATGTAGTCAATGCCTCTCCCTATGTTGAGGATGGGGGGAATGGATATTTATTTATGTGGCTACTTAGTAACCGGCTGTGGACTGATCAGCTTTTCGATAGGTGGCCATCAGTCCGCAGTTGTTATTGGGGATTTAATGGGAATTCTTGCTACTTTATAATTTTGGCTATAAAAGGAGGGGGAACACTTCATAATTCTATACTTCTTGGACTCATTTGAGAAGAGGTGAGTAATTAATAGAAAGACTTTTCAGTTGGCATGCGGTGTCTTGAGTACTTACTTATCTTGCATATACTTGATCACTTAGTTAGAATCTTATGCTTAGGTGAATATTTCGGGAGAAAATTGACTTAGGGTGCAAGAAATTCATATGACCCGCAACTACTTTCAAGTTGTTCGATTCAAATCGATTGAGCTCTAGTAAGTTAATGCATGTTTAGTGGTTAGATTTCCGGATAGAATATTTGGGAAATCACGATCTAAGCATAGGAGTTTATACGCGAGACATCGGAGCATGAAGTGATGCTGATTATCTCCATTTATATTTTGTTTTAAATCATTTGTGCAACCTTGTTCTTATCTTACGTTTCACACTCATTTTACCTTTATTGTTTTGATTTAGTTACCTCTCTTTTGCTTTATGCCCCCTACTTCTTAAGTCAATTTTGGAGTAAGGGAGTTAGAATTTTTTTGTTATTTCTGACATGTAGTCATTGCCTCTCCCTATGTTGAGGATGGGGGGAATGGATATTTATTTATGTGGCTGTAACCGGTTGTGGACTCGATAACAGTCCGCACGCTAATACTCACTTCCTATACTACTCATTTGAGAAGAGATGAGTAATTAATAGAAAGACAGCAAGTACTTAGCTTAGTCGAGGCTTACTGATTATGTATTTAGTTACCTCTCTTTTGCTTTCTCCTTGGTGTTCGATAACAACGCTCGGAGCAACGAGGCTTACTTAATTGAATGGGCAATACGGTTCGTGATACCGAAAGTCACCACTTATTATGGGCTTGGCTGCCTCTGAGTTATTCTTATAGGTGACATGGTTCGCATTACCAGCGGTCACTTGTTAATGGGCATGGATGCCTCTTAGTATGTTCACAATCTCAATTCATAACCTTAGTGGGAGTGGGGAGACCTTTTGTAGGTCCTCAACCTCTCTTGGAATTATGGAGGGACTATGTGGCATGATCTCAATTCATAGCCTTAGTGGGAGTGGGGAGACCTTTTGTAGATTCTCAGCCTCTCTTAGTACTATGGAGGGATTATGGGGTCGCCCATCCTCTAGCGAGTCATATATGGCTCGAGGGATTTAGCGGTGCCACCCATATTGACTTCAAGTGGGGTCGCGTGTGATGTTTATAAAACCTCCAATGAGAGCTTGATAGCTTCCAGGGGTTGTATTGATGTTCTTGTTCTCCGCACCTATCGCGGCAACTCACAGAATAGCAGAAATAAACTAGGTATTGAAACCTTGTAATAGCCTCAGTCGGAGTTAGTGCTTCCGAGGGCTTTCGGTTTGCTATTCGACCATGACCTGAAAATAACATTTAACATATGTAAGGGAGAAGGGTGCTAATAAGCACTTAGCACAATATTCAATCATCCATGTAGAAAATAAAAGGGGGGTGTCATAGGAACCTCAGAACTTAAAGTAAAAGGTAGTCGGCGCTGGTGGGCGTCCCCACTCAACGCTTGACTTGTTCTTTGTTACTTGTTACCTGATAAGGCATACCTGAAGTCGACTCTCTGGAAGAGACTCTCTGGACGCGACTCTCTGGGGTCGACTCCCTAGAGGCAACTCTCTGGGGACGACTCCCTGGAGGCGACTCTCTGGAGGCGACTCTCTGGTCCCCTGAAGTCGACTCTCTGGAAGCGACTCTCTAGAGGCAACTACCTAGAGGCGACTCTCTGGGGTGACTCTCTGCACGAGGCTTCTGACCTCCACGAATTGACTGAGGGGGTGAAATGAGTCTCCTTCTCCTGAGAAGGAGGCGCCTCTTGAGTACTTCTCACATGGGGTTCATGCCCCTTGTTATTCAATGGGACAGGTGTTGCTCATGACAGGTGTGCAAAGGGCATATTGCTGGACTGCACGAGCGGCTGCCCTCACTGACGCATCCTCAACAAGAGTAAGTAGTGTCTCCTAAGTGATCTCGAACACCCTAGTGATACGGGATGGAATCACTGATGGCGTTACAAGAGGTGCGTTTTGCCCGTTCATCTGGGGTGAAATGTCTGGACCCCCGCCTTCAGCTTGCCAGGTCGGGGGGTCTTGAGCACCACCCTCAACATTGCGTTGATCTTCAAGCGTCGAGTTAGGAAGTTCATCGACAGCTGCTGGCTAATGGTTGCCAGTAATCCTATCACCGGTCGTACCCGGTTGGGGCCTAGTTTGCATATTCAGTGGCTGAAGCGCTGTTCCCACAAACAGAGCCAATCTGATGGTGGTAAAATTTGTCAGATAGTAAATGTCACGTGATTGACCGCGTGGGGTGAAGAAACCGATCCAACTCACGACAAACTATATTGGGGGTTCATGAATGTATAGACTGCACTCGCTCTAGGCGAGCTGCCTACGTATGCACTTTAGTGGGATCAAATCAATTCGTAGTTTTTTGTTAGGATTATTCTCTATGATAGTCAACTACTTTCTCTCTAGCACTCTATTTATAAGGAGCTGGTTATAGGTTATGGGCCCTATCTTGTCATAAGCCCAATAGGCTTGATTTAATTAATATTATTATTAGGCTAGAAGAGTAACCTTATTATGCTTAATGGGTTGCCGACCCTTTTCAGGCTTGGCCAATCCTTCCACCGCGGGCTTTGACCCATGGTGGGCACTTCGACCCGCCTCGGTGACGGGTAAATTACTAAAATACCCCTGGACATTTTTGGCCCTTATCATATATATATATATATATATATATGTTTCTAAAAAAAAAATTAGACGAAGGGGAATAACCTGACCCGAAAAATTCGAGCTAATAATATGAAATCATAGATCACAAAGACCCTATAAAAGTTTAAATAAGGATAGAATAGTTACAACTTGTGACAGCCTGGATTGAACCCAAGACCTCCCACATTAAAATGAAAATTGATATAATTAGTCTAATAAGCCTTAGTTTAAAATAAGATATATTAGTATAACTATGAATGAGGAAAAAGACGATAAGTTGATCAACTTTCTCTACTACTAGAAAAAACATGCGAATCAATTCGGATTTCAAGTCTAATCGGCCATATATACCACACAATATTTCCTAACAAGCAGTTATGTAGAAATATGGTCTAGAAGTATTATAGAACATTTTCTTTTACGAGGAAAATGGTGAAATTATATTACCAAGCAAAAATGAAATCAACAATGTTGCCGAGCAAGCAAGAACGGAGCCAAGATTTGTGATGCAGACAAAAAAAAAAATATAATTTTTTTAATATTTTAATATTTTGGAATTTGGGAGAGGGATAAAATTTCATATATCAAAAAAAATTTAGTGGGGCAAATTCTTATTCTTCTCAAAGTTGAGCCCCAGGCCCCGCCCGTCTCTAGAGATCAAAGCAAGGGTTACCTACTTAGGGATGGTAATAGGACCGAGTCTAATGAGTACCTACCCCGAACCTACCCCTGTTGGGGCAGGTATGAGTCCAAAAAAATGAGGTCGGGTTCGGGTATCGAAATTCAAGACCCGGCCCGGACCCGGACCTACACTGATTTATCAACATAATATTATTTATTAATTTTATATATGTAATTATTATTAATATATATTAGTATTTATAAATTATATCAAAAAAATACTCTCAATCATTTTACCCTTGAACATCAAACTCTCAATCATTATATATCTAATTTTTTTGAACTTTGTACTTGTTTAGTCGTTTTGAATTATTTTTTTTGCATTTAAGTATCGAATGACTTGTAGTGCATTTGTTTACGTTGAATTATCAATTTGATGTTAACTACTTATTTTATATCCTTTGAATGCGTTTGTGATAATAAGATAGATGAAAAAAAAGTCAAAAAATAGATTTCGGTCGGGTCTAACGAGTAGAACCAAGACTCGCCAGGAAACCCACCGGGTCCGGGGCGGGGCGGGTAACAACCGGGTTCGAAGCGGGTCTGGGTATAAAAAATTTTTAACGAGACGAGTACTGAGTCCGGTAATACTTGCCCCATACCCACCCAGTTATCATCCTTATACCTACCCTCGTAATATGACCTATTGCGCCTCTAATTTTTTGTTTTTTTTTTTTTGATAGAATCGCCTCTAATTAGTATGGGAGATTACAAGAGTTAACCGAAGCCCCTGCCAACGTGCCAGAGGATGAGGTTTGATTGCCCCAGTTTTAGATAAAGAGATAGGCAGTAGGCACTAGTACCCACCATGAAATTATTGTACTTGGTATAGTGCCAAATTACACAGCTGTCCTGTTGATTATTGTTGTTGACGCACTCGGAACGAACAAATCGGCTCCACATGATCTTTTGGCAAAGCACATTCCCAAAAAGCTTAGGCTATGTTTGGTTATGTTTTGAACCGGTTTTGGCCCAAAATTTTGGCCAAATTGGGTTCGGCCTACGCATTTTGGGCAAAAAAAAAAAAAAAATTTTTGGCCCGAAAATAAGGCTATGTTTGGATATATTTTCAAATCCAATTTGATCCAAAAGTTTGGCTCAATTGTGTTTGATTAACACAATTTTAGTGCAAAAATATGTCACTTTTTGGTAAAAAAATAATACAATAATTATTTATTTAAAAATCTATAATCGAGTTATTGTCCTCCCCCTTGCTTTTGCCTCTCATCTCTCTTAATTTTCAATCATTAATTAATTATTAACAGACAAAATATTTATAATTTAACTACTACAGTAACTTTTATTCCATATGCAAACTAAATCAAACACTATCGCACAAAAAAAAAATTATCAAAAAATCAACTTTTAAAATAAAATTAAATACAATCTCATTAAATATGCACATATCTTTATAAATTTCTCATTAATAATTCTCGAAACCATAGCAAGACATAACCATTCATAGCCTAGGTCTGGCCATCTTCACGATCTGCCCACTCTCTTGTCACATCACTGGCCCCACTTTGTGCCTTTCACTATACTGTGTCTAATTCCTCCTTCTCTCTCTCTTTCTTTCTTTGACCCTTAGGTACAAAGTATACAAAATCTTAGATCTAATATATATATAAATATATATAATATATACATTACGAAATGTTTGCAAGTACATATATACAGAGAATAGAAATAAACAAGTAAAATCTACACGCAATATGAATAAACATGTATAGTATATATATACGTAGATATTTTACCACATGTAGACATACGGATATATATGTACGTATATATGTGTATATTTTTGTAGATACATAAGCCATAAACGAATGTGTATTTCTATATTCAATAAAATTAATATATTAAAAAAAATTTAAAATTATGTATATAATTATTATTACATACATATATATATACATGAATTCATCTAAAAGAATTATTACAAATTCAATATTATATAATATTTTCAAACATTACATAATTATTAATAGATAGAAATTTACATAATTTGACTACTATAATAACTTTTGTTTTCTAGTAAAAACAAAAGCTAACATTATCTCACAAAACAAAAAAATTACTCAAAAATCAACTCTCAAAATAAAAGCAGATATAATCTCATCAAATACGCACGTATCCCAAAAATTTTCTCACCAATAATTCTCACCAAAATACAACCCCAAAACATAACCAAACATAACCTTAAGCTGTGTTTGTTTGTGTTTTCAAATTTAAATTTTTATTTTCATTCTAATTTGAAAATGAAAATATACACTTTATGACATTTTGAATTGAAAATACACTCATTTTTATTTTCACTTTCACATTCTCTAATCTTTTACTTTACCAATTTATACTCACCTTTTTCTTTCTCACATTTCCTTCCAAAAACCATGTTTTCGTCAACAATTGTGGTAATATAATAGAATAAAATACATATTATTAACCTTTATAGTTTTGTGCATATTTTAAGACTTATTTTGAATATTTTTAATACTTTTTTCGAGTCAATTTTTGTCAATTTTACTTATAAAGATATTTAATCAATATAATATTATCTATTACTTCATATATACTATATACATAATCATTACTTTTTAACTAACTCAATCATTTTACACATCATCAAATCATAAATTCCAACCATTTTTGAAAATACAACCAAACATGCCGTCATTTTCACACAAAAATCAAAGACTCTGTATGGTTAGGCTTTTTGAGTTGCATTTTCATTTTCTGGATTACCAGAAAATGAAAATGCACTAAATTTTATAGAAAATACTCAAATTTTAAATCTTACTACACATTCCCCTATATAACTACTCATCATTTCATCAATTCAATCACTTTATTCTCTCTCTTCATTAATTATATAATTCAACTATCCAACATATTTTCTTTCTTACTTTATCTTAAATTAAATATTATTTTCATTTTTTCTCCTATCATCATTATTTATATAATTAATTCAATCAATTTTATATCATATCTACGCAATTTCCAAATATTTCTCAAAAACACATCCAAACAAACTAAAAAATTTAATATTTTCATACGAATTTCTATAATACACATTTTTCAATTAAATGTCAAAATTTATTTTCGAAAACACAATTATACGGAGCCAATTTAGAAAATAACGGTTGAAAATGAAATGAAAACACGTCCAAACAAAGCCTTAAAGTTCCACTATTATGCTGTCTCTAAGTGTGTATATATATATCCCGCGTATCATCTGGGAGAAGATAAGAGCGACGGCCGAAAACAAATAAGACTTGGTACCACTCCCATACACGAATCATCATCCCTGCCAAACGGACACATCACCTACAACCCCGCTCTTACCAATGGATGTAGTTTCCCTTTTCACTTTTTTTTTTTTTTTTTTTGGGTTACATGTAGTTTCCTTTTTTACTTATTTATTTTTTTGGTTACATGTAGTTTCCTTGTTAGTTGAAGGTATTTTAGACATTTTTGTAAGAAATGATCAAGAGTTAGGACTAAGAATTAATTTAAAATTGGGATTTGTTTTGAATAATGTAGCGGGGTTGAATTCAAAGTTAAAATTAAATTTGAAAAATTTACAACAATAACCCTGTGATACCCTACCCACTGCTTTTCCTTTTAAAGAGATCATAAAGGTGTCTGTTAGAATTACGGAATTTGTATGTGATGATAAATGAGATCTATGATTCAAGACTATCGTGCAAAAGAACACTACATGTCTATCCTTGTATACACAAAATGTATTAATTAGTAGACCCAATGCTCTATGTCAAATAAGAATTCAACTATTATACATCTTTACTCTTTTATATATATATATATATATATATATATATATATATATATAGGGTATGGATCAAATACATCCCTCTACTTTAAATAAGATTTAAGACCCAATATACACTATTGATACCATTTGATCCCAAGGTCCAGATTTTTTAACTACCTTTTTCAGTTTGTATAATCATTTTTAATGATGCAGGGGCATTTTAGTCAATAAAATTTAACCAACTTATGCAGGATCAAAATCAAATCCCACTTATTAAGCTATAACAGATTCCTTTATCCCCAATTAATTTTTTCTTTCCAATTATAATAAACCTTTCCAATTACAATTACAACAATTACAATTACATTATTCATTATCTCATTAACGCGATCAGTTCACAGAACAATTCGATCAGTTCGAATAACCTAAATCTTTCCAATTACAATTACATCATTCATCATAAAACGGAATTAATCATCAAAATCGATTCATCATCATCGTCAATTCTGTGTTGTTACTGATGATGATGATGATGATGATTTCTCCTCAAGAACAGCCATGACGGAAGAAGAAGAAGTTGTTGTTGTTACTTAAACAATTACTGATTTCAAACCATTATACAGTATCTTATAAACAACAATACAGTATGTTATAACACATTATACAGTATCTTATAACCTATTATACAGTATGTTTTTATACATCATACAGTTACAAGACAGTATCTTATAACCTATCCCGTTATGGTCGTTGTCCTACTGAAAAAGTATTCTAAATTAATTGTGAGCCAAATTTTTTAGAAGAATATTTTTGTCTTTAAATTGTAGGTGCTAGGGTCTTGAAATAGAAGAAACTAATGATTTGAAGACTCATTAAAACTATATTTGAACCATGAATCTTATAGAAAGAATAATAAGATGTCACTTTCTGCTTTATTTTGAAACAATTTTTTTTCCTGCTCTTTTGATTCACTAAATTCGTCATAAAAGCATAATAGACACACATACCACTTGAGATTTAGTTCAAATCCATTCGTCTGCATCTGCTGGAAAAATATAAAACTGAACAAGCAATTATATTTAGTACAATATGTGATTAGTGACATACAATTAGTGATTTCAAGCTATTATACAGTATCTTATAACCCAGTATACAGTATCATATAAATCAATATACAGTATTATATAACCCATTATACAGTGAATACAATAGCTAATTAATCCATTGTATAATAGTTAATAAACAAATATACAGTAAATATAAACAAGGTAAAGTACGAAAATAATGGAAATAAATAAAAATCAAAATAAAAATCAAATTGAAAACACAAAAACACGAAAAACCTAGTCAAACGATGGAATTTGGGCCCGAGAGGGTGGTGCTCAGTATACTTATGATAAGTATCTGAGTTGTTTTTAAAACGACGTTTCCTTCAAGATTGAAGTACAGCTTGGGGCCAAATTTCAAAAACAATTTTTGCCTTTCGGAAATTTAAAATATATATTTTATTATTATTTTTTTAAAGCAAAACACAGTACATGAGTGGTGATATACAATGCGGTATTTAGTGACATCACAATTAGTGATTTTTAAACCATCATACAGTAGCTTATAAACCATTATACAGTAAATACAATAGTGATATACAGTATGTGATTTAGTGACATACAATTAGTGATTTCAAACCAATATACAGTATCTTATAAACAACTATATACAGTATGTTATAACATTTCATATAGTATCTTACAACCTATTATAGAGTGTGTGTTTATACATCATACAATTACAATCTTATAAATCATTATATAGAATCTTATAACACAATGTACAGTAACATATAAGCCAATATACAGAATCGTATAACCCATTATACAGTGAATGCAATAGATAATTCATACATTATACAATAGCTAATAAACAAATATACAATAGGGGAGATTGATATTTCGCTATCGACTTTTCATCGCGAAACGATGAGAAGATAGAGAAGATAGAATATCAATTAATCGTGAAGTGGGTGAGCTTCTGTTTTTGCCCAAATGCTCACATAAACCCCAACCAGAAAAAAAGAAGAATCCTTCAATTTCATCGCCCATTTTAATAATGGCTTCTCGCTTCAGAACAATATCAAGACCAGCAATAAACATTTTCAAATCCACCATTTACGAAGCCCTCAATCAAATCCCTCGCCTTTTCTGTTCAGTCAACCTCCTCACTGCGAGATTTAGGGAGATTTTGTGCCCTCTTTTTTGTGTTGTAGATGCTGTAATGATGTAATTTGACTATTATACCCCTGATTTAATTGAAATCAATTTTTCTGCCTGTTTTTTGCTTTTATTATGGACTGTTGGATTTAATTGATCCAATGGTGTATATTGGGTCTTATATCTTATCTAAGATAGGGTATGTATTAGATCTTGACCATATATATATATATATATATATATATATATATATATATTTGGTTTCCCACGGGTTTCCCCACACCACATTGGGTATGGGACTAATCCAGCTTCGCGGTATTGAGCCTGCCGCTGGCCTGAGGGGATTTGTCACTGGGGTGAGTCGAACACGCTCCCCACTCATGAGCGTAGTGGTGGACAAGCTACTACGCCAACCCTTGAGGTTATCTTTACTTTTTTATAAAGTGGAAGCACCTTGTAGAAACTAACTTTGGAGTGTTTTTAAAAAAACTACCAAAATTAACCCTATTACCAATTATAATTCCTAAAATACTCTAAAAACCCGTCGGTTTCTTCTTTTGCAGTTTTGCTCAACAAGTATAACTCCCATACTTTATCTATGTAAATCAAATTACGGCCATGAAATTGGAAGTATTATCCCTCCAAAAAATTCTCAAAGCAATGTTGCTTGGCTGGCTTTGGAGAAAACCACCACAGCATCACAGATGATCACCCAATTCGCTATTCTTAAATCCTAATGGCATGCATGTGGCATGGTAATTCTCGTCGTTCATGATGTTGATAAAAGCAAACTTAACAAAAAATGGCAAAAAGAAAAAAAAGAAGTTGCAGATACGCGGATTTGCTTCTTTATTCAGTTTCTGGGTTAATGCTTCTATATTTATTTATTTCATCATCTTCTTCTTCATGCACTTCGTAATTAGTTTAGTATTGCGGGATAAATGTACTTCATAATTCTTTTATTTGTAAAGTAATTGAAGTATTTTGCAGGTTGAAATGTTTCCCATAACCATGAAATGAATTTTTTAGCTTTTCTTAAAGTCCTTGAGAAGTTTATTAGCTTAATGAATGTATGGTTATCATTCGATTTAGGTTAACAACTTTTGTTGGGTAAGAAAATGTATATACATTAAAATAAATGTAAGTGGAGAATATTAAGTCTCAAACTTTATTTCCTTATTTCTATTGTGCAATAATTAAAAACTACAATAAAGTCCAAGTATATTTCACATGTTTTGTCATATGTTATAAATGGTTGTTATTTTGCGCATGCATCAAGTGTGCTCCGACCACTAATTTCTTTTAAACATCAAGGTATTAGATGACAATGATGTTTATATATATATATATACCACAAACTAATCTTTTGTGGGACACACAATCATCTTCTCCATTCCAAGTTTATTCTTTTTCCCTTCGTTTTTCTTTCCAATTAAAGTATCAACAATTGAGAGTTAAATCCCTAACCCACTATACATTTCATGAATTAGTCCCCCCCCCCCCCCCCCCCCCGTCTGTTTTTCAACTATGCATTCCTCAATTCATATTGAATCTTTAGATTAGCTCCCTACCCACCTAAAAGCTCTAAAATACCCCCATCTTTTGCTATTTCCAATCTATTTTCACTCCACTAGATCCTATATTAACTAAGTCACCCACCCCTACACCCTTAAAATTCAATTCACCCTGTGCCCTATCTACCTCTGTCCATCGACAACCATCGACACTAAACCGATTGCCCATTTTTAGCGATCGCCATGAGAAGAATTTGAGCCACTTCCAGTCTTTTGAGCATAATCAACCACCAAACCGATTGCCCACTTTTAGCCGATTGTTTTTTTTTTTCCGATTATTAACATCTACCCGATGACCACCACCATCACAAGTAGCGATGCAAATGGATACAACTGCGCAAACAGGTGAATTTCAGATATTAGGAATCTGCGCATACGACGATGAGCTTGATGTGATTTCAATTTTTAAGAGGACCGCTCTGATGGATGTTTTCACTATTCTTGCAAGAAAATGGTCTGAAATGAAATTAGGATGTATTTAATTGCGATACTTTGCTTCTCCTTACAAATTGTATGTGACTTTAAAAGAGGACGAGGACGTCCTCAATATGTGTCGGCTGCATAAACGCCTCAAACTGCCAATCGTTGACATGATGGCAGTTCCCAATAGCGAGCCAATTGAATACTGAGGCCAAAACAGCTATACTGGCAGGTAATACTTTGTGGCCTTTAACATGGGGAACACTAGCTCTTTTTTCTGTTTGCTATGAGAAGAAGAAAGCTTATTTGGTAGTATTACTGAAGTTATAAAATATTGCATTAATCATTGAAATTACGTACATGTTTGGCCTATGAATACTTGGCAATTACCTTATGTAGCTAGACAGAAATATTGTGTTTGAATCATAAAGTACATATTCTCTGCACTAAAGGTAGTTCACATCTGGATTAGGAATACGTTTGAAAAATTAACATGTAGCTATACAAAGTACTGCATTTATGAAGTAAAAATACGTCTACTTTGCACTTTCGTATGCCACTTATGTATTAGGAGTACGTTAGAAGAATTAACATATGTATCTATACTAGGTACTGCATTATGATGTGAAAACACGTCTACTCTGCACTAAAATTTCCTCATATAGGACAATACTGCAATTAATAATACAAATACTACACATGTACGTTTCGATACTGCGTTTGTTCATGGATATTACGTGAGATGTATATTACTAGGACAACATTAGGATGGTGTTATACAACTTCAATTTACCTTGATTTCATACTATTCTCGTTGTTTTCACTCTTTATATGTAGAAAATGTTAGGTGTGTGCCCTCAATGCCAACGAGGAAATAGATTGTATAGGGCACTTCATTATGTTGTACAAACAATTTTATTCTATTTATAGAAAGGCAATTATCTTTTTGTTCATATAAATCTGTATGACATTAACAAGTATTGAACAAACAGTCCATGTGCATCAAGGAAGACTTTCCACTCCTTATGGAATAAGGACATGACACTGGAAGAGTCTAGTACTTGATCACTTAAAGGGGTTCGCAAGTCGAGGAATCTTAATTGGGCATTAACATTCGACTTGTATGACACATGCTCTGACAAAGAGTGCCGGTCGAACACTATTAGATAGTGAGAGCTTGTGCCATAGATATATCAATGGAATTGATATATTCTAACACGACTCGTAGTAATCCGACCACATGGGTATTTACTCAGTGACTATCAATGATTGGATTACTGATCATAATAGTATGCGTGAGTCTTAGACCTGAGGGATCACGATCAATGTGCTTGTAGCATTGGATCTATTACTAGAGTAGTTAGACCCGATTCACCCGTTGGTGGGGTCAACCTCGAAGTGCGATCTCAATGAAATAAGTAGCAGTTGTGAGGTGATTGCCAAGATGGGATTCACTGCCTCGATAGTAAACGAGAATATATCATGTGCGATCATAGGTAAATGAAATGACAAGTCTTTGGCCAAAGCAAATAAACTAACTCGTGTGGAACACGGAAGGTAGTTTGGTAATTTCATATTACTATGATCTATTACACAGTATCGAGTCTTGTTAGTTTGACATGTCCCATGACTCTCACTCGATCGGGATACGTCAGTGAAGGGCTTATACTCATATGGTATTTATGATCTAGAGGTTCGTAATGACACAATCATTTTTGTACTCGATTGGGCTACGAAGTGGGTCAACGGGACTGGCTAGGTGACACCCACATCCCTTGGTATCCTCCCATTGCCAGTCGAGACGAACCTAGAGAGTCGAGCTACAAGAAGTAAGCGGGATATCTTTATGTATTCGTTGTAAGGGCATTTTGGTAATTTGTCATTGGATGGACGAATTAAATAAAAGGACGAATTGATTTAATTAATTGTTAATCAGATTAAATGATAATTAATTAAATCAATAATTCAAGTATTAAATTAATTAAATTAATTAATTATTTGAATTTAAAAGAATTGATTAATTAATTAATTATGTGTTTAATTGGATTTAAACTAGATTAATTAATTAAAAGATGGACTAAGTTGACTGAGCCAAGTTAGCCCATCTAGGTCGTCCACTAGGGCCCTATGAGGCGCCCACTATGAGCCCTAGGATTTGAGGATTTATTTAATCCTCAAACTCCTAGGTAATAGAAGAATTCAGTTATCCGCCTAACACGTACAGAACAGAAAACCCCTCCTCCTCTTCTCTGCCTAGCCGTCTTTCACAAGGAGAGGGGAATCCGGAGAATTTAAGCTTACTTCGTGTGAAGCTCTAGAGACAGGAGTCCCGGGAATTGCAGTTGTAGATTGTAAATCAAGAATCGAATCACGCTTCAAGCAAGGTAATTCGATTTTTGTGATTAATCATCTTGAAAGATGAAAAATCATCAACAACCATAAAGTGATTCAACTTTAGGAATCCGACATGCTTTAATTTCCGATGCGTTTCGATTAAGGATTCCTAACAATGGTATCAGAGCCAACTGTAATGGTTTTGATAATTTTATGAGTTTATGATTATGTTGGTGGATTTAATTTAGAATTAAATCTGAAATTGATGAATGAATTAATATATGAAAAATTGAGGATTTTGAATCTTGTTAATTGGATTAAACAAATCTGAAACTGAATTTGGAATTCTTGAATCGGATTTAAAAATTCTGGAAACGAGAATTGAATCGAAGTGGGTTTAGATAAAAGGGGTGGCGGCACGGCCAGCACCACCGCCGGCGAGGACGACCATAGGCTGTGCGAAAGCAACCATTGTTAGTTGTTGTTCGCACAGCGCTGCTGTAAATTAGCCAAGGCGGCGACTAAGGCGCCGCCATATCCGTCGTCGATTCGCCGCTAAGGGGCGGCGATCCATGCCGATAAACCGGCTGTGCAAATCAGATTTGCATAGCCATGGTTTTCGGACTGTTGCGCGGAGGAGACCAGCACTCGATGCCGGAAATGGTCGTCTTGGTCGAGTTGCCGGACGCGGCAACCGTGACCGGCGATTCGCCATCATCGGCGTCGGGCGCCGACTTGACGGCCCTGGTACCTTCTGCCCTAATGGGCAGAAGTTTGATTATGCTAGGCCGGGCCCAACACAATTAGGTTTTGTGTTGGGCTCGACCAAACATTAAATTAATCCACAGGCTGGGCATGGCCCAACTTGAATATATATATATATATATATATATATATTATATGCTGGGCTCGGCCCAGTGAAGGATTTCTAGTGCTGGGCTTGACCTAGCACATATGAATAGTGCTGGGTTGGCCCAACATGTAATTAAATGGAGGCTGGGCTCAGCCCAGCTGAAAGCTGGGCCTTGTCCAGTGAGTTTAATATATATATATATATATATATATATACATGCTTATTGGGTTTGACCTAATACATTTGGCATAGTCCATTTGGATTAATTAATACTCACTTTTAAATTGAATCTTTGTTTTCAAACTAAATTGGATTTAATAATAATAATTAAATTAGATTTAATTATTCCATCAAAATTAAATTAGATTTAATTTTTGTAATAAATTAAATTAGATTTAACAATGCAATAAACTAAATTAGATTTAATTTTGCTTTGATTAAATTAGATTAAATTTCCAATTAAGATTACGTTGGACTTAATTTTAATTTGATTAAATCGGATTTAATCCTACCATCTAAATTAAAATTGAATTTATATTATTATAATTAAATTGGATTTAATTAATAATGAATTAAAATTGATTTTAATCTTTTAAATGCCAACATAATCTTAAATAGTTTATTTACATGCTTTGATGTATGTTGTGGTGAATGTATTCCATGGACTTAGGATTTACCGCTTTGTTTTTATCTAAGTTGTATTGGGCCAGAGTTTGAGCCCCCCCGTTTGTATTTATTTTACATAGAATTTTGTATAGGATGCATCTATGTAATTCTTAGCGATAGGCCCACGGAGTTTCTTCAAGAATCATTCTGGAGTTTGGAGCCCGGAGTTGATCAAGAAGATTAGAACTCTTTAGGCCCCTATCCCGTGATTGGTTCATTGGCTTGGACCAATCTAGAATGTCCATGGAATGCATTTTGATAAAAGTGCTAGGCGTTTTCTATGCCTATATTTGATATATTATCCACATATGCGCGAAATGAATTAATGTGCAAAGTGAGACCTTACATGAACAATTAAAATTCTCCCAAAATTTAAAAATATTGAGTAGGCAAAGGATAATGGATATCCTGGCTCTCCATCAAGTTTTAGAAAATGAAGTCATGTCTTGTGCATGGCATCGTTCCGGAATAAGAGGGTTATGCATTTTGACATGATTTTCGATTTTCTTCTGTGCATTGGATGCCTTCGGTCGAAACAAATTTTGCCCCATATATCGAAAAAGGTTGCAAGGCGAAATTCAATTGTTAGACTGATAGGAGTTGATGGGTATTGACTCAGATGGATCACCACTTATATATTGAAAAAGGTTGCGGTCAAGTGATCCATGAGCCAAAGTAAGATTGAACCATCGGTTGGACTGGTTGGCGTGCAAAGCCACTTCAAAGAGACCAATGAGCCATATATCGAAAAAGGTTGCAACTTATTGGAATCATTTAAGAACTCAATCACTCACTATGAAATCTGTCCAACGAGATTTCCGATTATTGCAGTGGAAGTGCAATGATTCGAAAAATGTAGTGGGAGCCAAGTCAAATTAAAGTCCTAATTTTACTTGGGTATAACATAATCATCTTATTATATCTTGGTTAATTTTCTACAGTTATTTTTGTTATCTCTCTCAAAAATGGTTATTAACCCGTTGTAAGTACTGCTTGAAAAGAATGTCCTCACTGGACCAAACTTTGCTAACTGGCTCAGAAACTTAAGGATTGTCCTTAGTTTAGAGTTACTGGGCTATGTGCTCGAGGCCAACCGTCCTCCTATTCCTGGGGAAGATGCTGATGAGGACGTGCAAGATAACTATAACACGTGGATCAAGGATGATGTTCATGTTAAGGGTTATATGCTCGGCTCCATGAACAATGAGTTGCAGCGATCCCATGAAAACATGGAAGATGCTAGGGAGGGCTATATTGCTGCACCTCAAGGAGCTGTATGGAGAGCACAGTAGGACTGCTCGGTATGACATATCGAGGGAGCCTTTTGGAGCAAGGATGGGTGAAGGAGAAGACGTGGGAAATCATGTTCTAAAAATGATTTCCATGATCGAGAGATTGGAGGCTCTCGACTTTACTATGGATTTCCACCTTCAAACTGATCTCCTTCTTCAATCACTTCCCAAATCCTTTTCACAATTTATTGTGAACTTCAACATGAATGAGATTGAGTGCACATTGGCTGGGCTGATGAACAAGCTCTCAACTGCTCAGGGACAAATGAAGCCCAAGGGGAAGGAAGTTGCTTTAGTCATTTCTACTGCGGGACCATCAAAGCCCTGTAAGAAGAAAAAATCCAAAGGCAAAAAGCAACTGGGAATATCTGAGGCCTCAAATGACATAGGGAAAGGCAAGGCACCTATGGTTAAGAAGTTCAAGGGCAGGGGCCCGAAAAAGATAGACATTTGCCTTCACTGCCGTGAGACGGGACATTGGAAGCGTGACTGTCCTAAGCTGAAAGCTGAGAGTGCTTTAGGTATAGAACTTAACGTTTTAGAAACAAATTGTTCTATGACTATATTTTCTACTTCTTGGATTCTAGACTCTAGGGCTAGTGCTCACGTATGTGTTTGAATCAGGATCTGGAAAGAAGTAAAAAGCTGGAGGATCGAGAAGTGGTGATCAATGTTGGCAGTGGACATAGTGTAGCGGCCACTCACATTGGATCCACTTCCATTACTTTATTATCTGGACATTTAATTATTTTGGATGATTGCCTCGTTTTGCCCAATGGGCCTAAGAATATTGTTTCAATTCCTGCTTTAGTCAGGAAAGGCTATTTGTTTTCCTTTATGAACAATTCTTGTGATATTTATTTTAGAAATAAATGCGTTGGCACTGCATCTTTAATCAATGGTTTGTATTATGTTAATGTCCAGAATAAATGCACTGTAAATGCTATGACAAGGAAACATAGTATGTCTGAAACAAACCAAAAACTAATATAGCATCTGAGACTAGGTCATATCGGGGAATTCAAGATCCACGAGTTGGAGAAAAATGGAGTTCTAGGTCCATTGGGGTCAGACCCCTATCCCACTTGTGAATCTTGCCTTTTAGGCAAGATGACTCATTCCCCTTTCACAGGGCACTTTGAAAGAGCCACTGAAGTTTTAGGTTTAATACACACTGACGTTTGTGGGCCTTTCGAGGAAATGGCCCGAGGAGGTTTTCAGTACTTCATTACATTCACAGATGACCATTCAAGGTATGGTCTGGTGTACTTAATGAAGTACAAGTCTGAATCCATTGAATGGTTCAAAGAATTCAAGGCTTTGGTTGAAAACCAGATTGGGCGACATATCAAGTCACTTTTATCCGATCGAGGTGGTGAGTATATGAGCGCTGAATTTGACGAGTTCTTAAGAGAACACGACATAGTTTTACATCTAACTCCTTCGGCGACTCCACAACTGAATGAGGTAGCTGAGCGTCGGAACGGAACATTGTTGGACATGGTTCGCTCCATGCTCAGTTATACGGATCTACACATCTCACTATGGGGTCATGCACTGCTCACAGCGACACACATCCTGAACAAATGCCCCTCCGAATCTGTTCCAAAAACACTATATGAGATGTGGTGTGGGAGGAAACCTAGTCTGAAATACATTAGGATATGGGGTTGCCCCGCATATGTAAAAAAGACAAAGGTAGAGAAATTGGAGGCTAGGTTCTTAAAAGGACGATTCGTTGGTTATCTCGAGGATTCCATGGGATACCTCTTTAAGCTGCATGATGATCAGAGAATCATCGTAGCCTTACAGACATTCTTTCTCGAAGAAGAATTTATTCGAGAGGGAGGAGCGGGCAGAAAGATTGTTCTGGAAGAACAAAATGAAACTCCTTCGGAGAACACTGTTCAGGAGACCCGAACTGAACCAGCCATGACACAACCGTCAATGCGTCGGTCTGCTAGAGTATCTCAGCGCCTGAGAGATATGGTTATCTGCTACAAGGAGAACATAATCTGTATGTTATAGTAGAAGGAAACTATGGAGAAGATCCCTCTAACTATGACCAAGTGATGATGGATATGGATTCTGCAAAATGGCACGAAGCTATGAAAGCAGAGATGGATTCGATGTATTCAAACCAAGTCTGGACTCTAACAGATCGCCCCAAGGGTATTGTACCCACTGGTTGCAAATGGATCTATAAGAGAAAGATTGGTCCGGATGGCAAGGTTGACACCTATAAGGTCAGGCTAGTAGCGAAAGGGTATAGTCAAAAGGAGGGCATTGACTATGAGGAAACCTTTTCACCTGTTGCCATGATCAAATCCATCAGGATTTTGCTTGCCATAGCTGCACACCTAGATTATGAAATCTGGCAGATGGATGTGAAGACCACGTTCTTGAATGGATTCCTCGAGGAGGATATCTACATGGAACAGCCCAAGGGTTTCATATCCGTTGCAGATTCTCGTGAGGTTTGCAAACTGAATAGGTCCATTTATGGACTTAAACAGGCCTCTCGCAGTGGGAATCTTCGATTTGATGAAGAAGTTAGAAGCTATGGCTTCATAAAAAATGAAGATGAACCGTGTGTCTATAAAATGGTCAGTGGGAGCAAGATATCATTCTTGGTACTATACGTGGATGACATTCTGCTTATAAAGAATGATATAGGCTCGTTGACTGCGCTCAAGACATGGCTTTCAAGCACATTCTCCATGAAAGACTTGGGAAAAACTACCTACATCCTTGGAATTCGTATCTACAGGGATAGAGTGAATAGGACGATAGGACTTTCCCAAGTCCTCTACCTAGAGAAAGTCCTAAAGCGATTTGGGATGGAAAACTCTAAGAGAGATTTTTTGCCCATTAGACATGTAATTCTTCTCTCTAAGTCCATGGGTCCTCAAAGTGAGGAGGATCGAAAAGAGATGAGCATCGTACCTTATGCCTCAGCGGTAGGAAGTCTTATGTATGCGATGTTATGCACGAGATCGGACCTTGCTTACGCAGTAAGCATAGTAAGTAGGTTTCAAGCTAACCCAGGCAAAGAGCATTGGATTGCAGTGAAATGTATCCTGAAATACTTGAGAAGGACTAAGGATATGATTCTTATATATGGGAATGGAGAAATGAAAGTGGACGGTTACACCGATTCAGATTTTCAATCTGATATCGATGACCGAAAGTCCACTTTTGGGTTTATATTCACTCTCAACGGTGGAGCAATGTCTTGGAAAAGTTTCAAGCAAAGTACAACTGCCGATTCCACTACCGAGGCTGACTAAGTGGCTGCCTCAGAAGCTGCCAAGGAAGCTGTTTGGATCAAGAAGTTCATGGCAGAACTTCAAGTGGTTCCTAACATGGAGCTACCGTCGCCACTATGGTGTGACAACAATGGAGCCATCGCGCAAGCTAGAGAACCAAGTTCTCACAATAAATCCAAACACATAGAGAGAAGATATCACATCATTCGAGAGATCGTTGGAAGAGGCGACATTGCCGTGCAGAAAATAGCCTCAGCGGACAACGTGGCTGACCCACTCACCAAGCCATTATCGCAGGTGGTGCTAGATCGACATCTTGACAAGATGGGTATTAGATACCATAGCGATTGGCATTGAGTGCAAGTGGGAGATTGTTAAGTGTGTGCCCTCGATGCCAACGAGGCAATAGATTTTATGGGGCACTTAATTATGTTGTACAAACAATTTTATTCTATTTATAGAAAGGCAATTATGTTTTTGTTCATATAAATTTGTATAGCATCAACAAGTATTGAACAAACAATCCATGTGCATCAAGGAGGACTTTCCACTCCTTATGGAATAAAGACATGGCACTGGAAGAGTCTAGTACTTGATCACTTAAAGGGGTTCGCAAGTCGAGGAATCCTAATTGGGCATTAAGATTCGACTTGTATGATACATGCTCTGACAAAGAGTGCCAGTCGAACACTATTAGATAGTGAGAGCTTGTGCCATAGACATATCAATGGAATTGATATATTTGAACACAACTCGTAGTAATCCGACCACATGGGTATTTACTCAGTGACTGTCAATGATTGGATTACTGATCATAATAGTATGCGTGAGTCTTAGACCTGAGGGATCACGATCAATGTGCTTGTAGCATTGGATCTATTACTAGAGTAGTTAGACCAAATTCACCCGTTGGTGGGGTCGACCTCGAAGTGCGATCTCAATGAGACAAGTAGCAGTTGTGAGGTGATTACCAAGATGAGATTCACTGTCTCGATAGTAAACGAGAATGTATCATGTGCGATCATAGGTAAACGAAATGACAAGTCTTTGGCCAAAGCAAATAAACTAACTCGTGTGGAACACTGAGGGTAGTTTGGTAATTTCATATTACTATGATCTATTGCACAGTATCGAGTCTTGTGAGTTTGACATGTTCCATGACTCTCACTCGATCGGGATACGTTAGTGAAGGGCTTATACTCATATGGTATTTATGATCTAGAGGTTCGTAATGACACAATCATTTTTGTACTCGATTGGGTTACGATGTGGGTCCATGGGACTGGCTAGGTGACACCCACATCCCATGGTATCCTCCCATTGCCAGTCGAGACGAACCTAGAGAGTCGCACTATAAGAAGTAAGCGGGATATCTTTATGTATTCGTTGTAAGGGCATTTTGGTAATTTGTCATTGGATGGACGAATTAAATAAAAGGACGAATTGATTTAATTAATTGTTTAATCAGATTTAATGATAATTAATTAAATCAATAATTCAAGTATTAAATTAATTAGATTAATTAATTATTTGAATTTAAAAGAATAGATTAATTAATTAATTATGTGTTTAATTGGATTTAAACTAGATTAATTAATTAAAAGATGGACTAAGTTGACTGGGCCAACTTAGCCCATCCGGGTCGTCCACTAGAGCCCTATGAGGCACCCACTCTGGGCCTTAGGATTTGAGGATTTATTTAATCCTCATACTCCTAGGTAATTGAAGAATTCAGTTATCCGCCTAACATGTACAGAACAGAAAACCCCTCCTCCTTGAAAGATGAAAAATCATCAACAACCATAAAGTGATTCAACTTTTGGAATCCGACATACTTTAATTTCCGCTGTGTTTCGATTAAGGATTCCTAACAGAAACATGACCCGAGAAACGCTAACGATGGGGGAATATCAAAGCGGTCATGTAGATAAACTAGCTGTTGAAAATGAGAGAGGCCAATTCGAAGAGTTGGTGTAATACTATGATTTGTACTGTGGTTGTCTTGTATTATCTTGTTTCGCGTGTATTACCAAAAACATTAAGTCTGTTGGCTTGTAATAATTACTTTGGTGGATCATTTTGTTGGAGATCCACCAGGTGTTGTACAAAATGTGTGATCATGTGTTTCATTGACATTCCATTTGAAGATATTGTACTAAAAAATAACCATAAAATCATAAATAATAATATGAATGTAAGTCAATTGACGTATGGTTTTCCATAAATCGACGTATAGGTACACTTGATACGACGTATTAATACATAATATCGACGTATATTTTTTTCCATCAATTGACGTATAGGTACACTTGATATGACGTATTCGTACATTCAAATTGATGTATGGATGTCTATCAATTGACGTAATAATACATTAATATGACGTATTGAGACATTCAAATTGACGTATGAATGATCGACGTATGTTTTTTTTATCAATTGACGTATAGGTACACTTGATATGACGTATTAGTACATTCAAATTGACGTATGGATGTCTATCAATTGACGTATAGGTACACTTGATATGATGTATTAGTTCATTCAAAATGACGTATGGATGTCTATCAATTGACGTATAGGTACACTTGATATTATGTATTAGTACATTCAAATTAACGTATGGATATCTATCAATTGACGTATAGGTACACTTGATAGGACATATTAACACATTCAAATTGACATATGGATGTCTATCAATTGACGTAATAATACATCAATATGACGTTTAAGTACATTCAAATTGACGTATGGATGTCTATCCATTGACGTAATAATATATCAATATGACGTTTAAGTACATTCAAATTGACGTATGAATGCAAGTCAATTGATGTATTATTTACCATCAATCGACGTATAGGTACACTTGATATGATGTATTAATATATTACATTGACGTATGGATGTCTATCAACTAACCTATAGATACAATTGATATGATGTACTAGTACATTCAAATTGACATATGAATGTAAGTCAATTGACATATTATTTCAATCAATCAACGTACAGGTACACTTGATATGATGTATTAATACATGATATCGACGTATGTTTTTCTATCAATTGACTTATAGGTACACTTGATATGACGTATTAGTACATTCAAATTGACGTATGGATGTCTATCAATTAATGTATAGATACATTTGATATGATGTGCTATTACATTCAAACTGACGTATGAATGCAAGTCAAGTCAATTGACGTATTATTTTCCATCAATCGACGTATAGGTACACTTGATATGACGTGTTAATATATTTTCTTGGAGATCCACCAGGTGTTGCACAAAATGTATGATCATGTGTTTCATCGACATTACATTTGAAGATATTGTACTAAAAAGTAACCATAAAATCATAAATAATAACTCATATGAATATTAAATAGTATCCCCCTTCATTACATTGCCATTGTTAATTAAAAATAAAAAACCTAATATGTAGTCAGCGGTCATAAACATAAACCTATTCAGAGTCACTACCATTAATCATCACACCATTATCAATCACACCATTCTCCATCACACCATTCTGCATAGGGTCTTGATGATCTTCATTATCTCCATTCTCCGTACGGTCATTCTCTGCATTCTCCATAAGGTCTTGATCGTCATTCTCCATAAGGTCTTGATTGTCCTTCTCCAGCCCTGTATATGGTTGTGGTGCAGGCCATACATCTGGCTCTGGGATGAAGTTCTCGTCGAATAAGACCTAAATCTTTTCTCAATGTACTTCCCCTTCATACCGTTACCGAGCAGTATTTAGGTTATTATGCATAGACAATAAGAAATACAAATCAATACAATGATATGAAATCACTATAAAATTATCATAAAAAGATACCATTTATGACACCCAACAATAAAAACAATACCTGTAGATATGAGTTCCAAAAAGCACTAATACCCCTTACGATGTTGGTGTCTGGATCACACCCAACTTTGGGTTCCAGAAGAAGAGCACTAAACACTTCGTACCGGTTACGTATCTCTTGAAATTGCTGCTCCACTTCATCGTCTATGAACCTATGTGTTGGCCAGGCCCAGTTCATTTTCTGGGTTACATCAACCCAAAACCCGCTTTGATATAATCTGTGGTAGACCTCTCCCATCCATCAGCATTAGGATCATCTTCCTTCAGAACAAAAGACATATCAGATTGCTGAAGTATGTCCAGGAGTCAACTCAGTGGTGTCGGACCAAACAGTTCTATAATTATGCTCCATTTTGGAATTCTTTTTGACGTGGTGAAAAAAAAGTGGGGAAACCGCAAGATATTTATAAAGAAATGGGAGTGATGAGGGATTGTGAAGCCTATTCGCTTACCGTGGTGTCCATTCATCTTCACGAAGAACACGGGTGAATTTCTGACATTTGGTGAGGAGTGAGAAAGGAGCGAGGTGTCTCCTTATATGAGAACGAGGAAGTTCACGTCGGTTTGTGTGAAAAACTATGTCAATTGGTAAAAAACTACATCATTTGGTATATACTAATATGTCATTAGACAATATACATACGTTGTTATGTTAAAAACATACGTCGTTCCTTTACAACTTATACTTCATCTTCAATGTTGACATACGACCTTTATATTTATTAATACATCCTTTTAGTTGTTACAATACAACATTTCATATGTAATAGTACTTTAGTTTGCTGTTGAAATACGTCATTTGAAATGTTTAAGTTATATATACTAATCCGTCAACTTTGTTGACCACGTACGTCATTAGACAATGTACATACATCGTTATGTTAAAAACATATGTCATTCCTATGCAACTTATACTTCATCTTCAATGTTGACATACGGCCTTTATATTTATTAATACACCCTTTTAGTTGTTACAATACAACATTTCATATGTAATAGTACTTTTGTTTGCTGTTGAAATACGTCATTTGAAATGTATAATTTATATATACTAATACGTCAACTTTGTTGACCACGTACGTCATTAGACAACGTACATACGTTGTTATGTTAAAAACATACGTCATTCCTTTACAACTTATACTTCATCTTCAATGTTGACATACGGCCTTTATATTTATTAATACATCCTTTTAGTTGTTACAATACAATATTTCATATGTAATACTACTTCGGTTTGTTGTTGAAATATGCCATTTGAAATGTATAATTTACATATACGAATACGTCAACTTTGTTGATCACGTACATCATTAGACAATGTACATACGATGTTATGTTAATAACATACGCCATTCCATTACAACTTATACTTCATCTTCAATGTTGACATACAGTCTTTATATTTATTAATGCATCCTTTTAGTTATTACAATACAACATTTCATATGTAATAGTACTTCGGTTTGCTATTGAAATACGTCATTTGAAATGTTATATATACTAATGATGGTCCCAAGTGGCATACGAAAGGGTCTAGAAGGGGGGGGGGGGTGAATAGACCCTGAAATCTTTTTAAACTTCAAAAATTTCGTGTTACTTTTCAAAGATCTGAACGCTTGGAAGGCTGAGCGCTTGGGTCAGGCGCTTCAGTAAAGATAACTTAGACTTAGTGAGTTTAGCAATTTACCAAAGTAGGGTAACGCTTAGATCACTTAATCATGGTTAGCACAGCGGAACGTTCTTTTAGATAATTTAATCGCTTTGCAATTTTACTTGTCTTTTATAATAATGTAAAATGACAGATATAAGACAATAAAATATAAATGACACAATAATTTGTAAGGTTCACTGGGTGATGTAATCCCAGCTACGTCCTTCTTCTCCTTTTTCACTTGGAGGAAATTACTAAGATGATTATCAAAGAATTACACAGAATCTTCTACAAGATAGTAAAGAATGGAAATGATCTCGGGCTCCTTGATCACACAGATTTCAGCACCAATGAAGATCATCTTCTACAAGCTTCTCTCACTCAGAAATACTGCTTGTAATGAGTTTCAACAACTTTTCTCACTCAGATGAAAGGTTGAGGTTTTTGTCACAAGGGTTTGTTTGTATTTCGGAAGATCAAACAACTTGGAATATCTCCATGGGAATTTAGGTTTCTTCTTTGGAAGATGTTTGAGATATTTGTGACTGTCTGGAATGTAGATAAAAAGCTTGAAAGAATTTTAGCTATGGAGATTCTAAGCTTTTTCTTGTGTACGTAATTTTCTCTTGTAAATGTTTTGTAGCGTGCTTTTTAGGGTTTGCTGAAGGTAAGGTATTTATAGGCAATTCTTGGGATCTGTCCGTTGGACACATGTAGGAGTGTGCCTTTCACGCAGCGCGTGATTCTACCTAAAGCCTGACATTCCTGAAACACTGCTGGCACCGATTGGATGGTAGCAGCTATGAACTCTGAAGTTCTGACAGTCTGGTCAAAAAGGTCGCTTGTCCACATGTCACTGATAAGTCCTTATTTTACAGTATTTTATGCCCCATTGTAATATGATTTGATCGTTACTTTGATCACTTTTTATCCCTCATAATGCTTTGATTGGCATAGATTTTGTTTTCTAGGATACAAGTTGATTTACGCATGAAAGACGAGAAAGGAGATCCAAATTGAGCTTGAAATTGAAGAAAGAAACAAAAGAAGATAGTTGATGAAAGATTTTACACAATGCTCATATAGACACGAGATTTGCGTCAACTTACAGCCCGAATCAGACTAAAGGTTCTTCTCCAATATTGTAGAGATTTGGCTTAGCTTCACGTATCAACTTGAATCACCTCAATCCGACATTTGTAGAGATATGTATGATCAAAATACTAAAGCTGCGAATTTCACGTTAGAAGACCGCGGTCCGAAAATGCAGTGCCAAATTAGACCGCGGTCCACTTTCCCGAGCCCTATTTTTTATATCCGCCGTTTTTGGTTTTTATAAGACATTCTTCACTTACCTAAAGGCTGGAAATGCTCTAAAACACCAAGGGGGAGCCATGGGAAGTCCTAAGGAAGCTTGAAGAGCCATCATCATCATTTTTATCATCAAAGCTTGGATTCACACTTTATAATAGGGAGTAATTCAACTCTTTCTCTTGATTAGTATTTCAATTATGTCTTGTAGAGTTGTTGAATCACTTGTTGTTGTAAGTATGAGCTAAGTATTTTTGTGATTGAGTTATGTGAATAATTTGTGATATTTTGTGTTTAATGAATCATTAATTTCCGGATTTATTACATTCTTGTTACATGTTTGATTTTGTGCTTAATGCTTGCATATGCTTGATCACCATGTGTTTGATAAAATGCTTTAACTTGAGACCGAGAGGAGATAGATAAAGGGAGATCGAAAAATCAATCATCATAACGTAACAATTGACTAGAGATAGAATCGATTGCGTTGTGTGGCTTTTTGTGATAAGATGACCCGATTGAATGTAGGATCTTCGTAAACAAGGAATTCCTTTGAACCTAAATGCATGTTAGTTAATTCAATCTTCACTATAGAGATATAGGAAGTTGTTAACTAGTATAGGCTTGTTATTTCAAGAGATTGAATAATAAATACATTAGGGGGTTTCGCTATAACAAGAACGTTCTAAGAATCCGGATAATTGAGAGTTCATGAACATAGAATAGAACATAGTAGGATCATAACCCAATCACCTCTTTCCATTCGATTTATTATCTTGTTTATCACATAGTTGTCTTTGATTATTTTCATAGTATAATCAACCATCATCTTATAATTTGATTTAGCTTAGAGTTAGATAATATAGCAATTACGAGCATTGAATCCAATTGTCCCTGTGGAGACGATGCACCCCTGGCTAAATAGTCCACTTTATTACTTTGCACGACCTATTATACTTGCTAGGATTTCGCGTGTCAGTCACAGTAGCTTATCACATTTAATGCTCTTATCAGGCATTTAATGCATTTGAATTTATTTCCCGTTGGAAATAAATGTCCGTTGAATGATTGCATTTAAGTCCTTCGTGACTTGAGGATTTATTTCAGGTGAATTTGTCATTGATCGCTTAAGTGCTTTGAGCGCTTGATCCATAAATCTTGAAAAAGGTCCTTTAGCGTTTGACGGACGCTAAGAGCAAATCTCATCTCTGGTTGACTTCGGACGTGATCTTCAACTTTTCTCTAATAGACTCACTAGAATTCTATTAGTGATTCAGTATCTAATACTTAGTCTAAAACCACAAAGATTAAAAATTACAAGCCTAAATAAAATTACAAACTTTTAACGCTTAAACAATGACTCTCTGGAAAACAGATTACATTTTATTGGGGGTCTAACATTGCATCCTAATGTAAATCCTCAACACAGATCACATCAAAGTCCTCAACATTCCCCCTTTGTGATGATGTCCGCCTGACCTTTATAAACTCTTTTATAATTTCAGGATTACTTAAAAGAAAAGCCCAAATGAGTAAGTTTAGCGTTCGATGAACAAGCTCTCAACTTCTCAGGGACAAATGAAGCCAAGGGGAAGGAAGTTGTTTTAGTCTTTCTACTGCGGGACCATCAAGCCCTACAAGAAACAAAATCCAAAGGCAAAAAGCAACTTTTAATATCTGAGGCCTCAAATGACATATGGAAAGGCAAGGCACCTATGGTTAAGAAGTTCAAGGGCAGTGGCCCGCAAAAAGATAGACATTTGCCTTCACTGCCTGTGAGACGGGACATTGGAAGCGTGACTGTCCAAGCTGAAAGCTAAGAGTGCTTCAGGTATAAACTAACGTTTTAGAAACAAATGTTCTATGACTATATTTTCTACTTCTTGGATTCTAGACTCTAGGCTAGTGCTCACGTATGTGTTTGAATCAGGATCTGGAAGAAGTAAAAAGCTGGAGGATCGAGAAGTGGTGATCAATTGTGCGGTGGACATAGTGTAGCAGCCACTCACATTGGATCCACTTCCATTACTTTATATCTGGACATTTAATTATTTTGGATGATTGCCTCGTTTTGCCCAATGGGCCTAAGAATATTGTTTCAATTCCTGCTTTAGTCAGGAAAGGCTATTTGTTTTCCTTTATGAACAATTCTTGTGATATTTATTTTAGAAATAAATGTGTTGGCACTGCATCTTTAATCAATGGTTTGTATTATGTTAATGTCCAGAATAAATGCACTGTAAATGCTATGACAAGGAAACATGGTATGTCTGAAACAAACCAAAAACTAATATAGCATCTGAGACTTTATCTGGACATTTAATTATTTTGGATGATTGCCTCATTTTGCCCAATGGGCCTAAGAATATTGTTTCAATTCCTGCTTTAGTCAGGAAAGGCTATTTGTTTTCCTTTATGAACAATTCTTGTGATATTTATTTTAGAAATAAATGCGTTGGCACTGCATCTTTAATCAATGGTTTGTATTATGTTAATGTCCAGAATAAATGCACTGTAAATGCTATGACAAGGAAACATGGTATGTCTGAAACAAACCAAAAACTAATATAGCATCTGAGACTAGGTCATACTGGGAATTCAAGATCCACGAGTTGGAGAAAAATGGACTTATAGGTCCATTGGGGTCAAACCCCTATCCCACTTGTGAATCTTGCCTTTTAGGAGAGATGACTCATTCCCCTTTCACAGGGCACTTTGAAAGAGCCACTGAAGTTTTAGGTTTAATACACACTGACGTTTGTGGGCCTTTCGAGGAAATGGCCCGAGGAGGTTTTCAGTACTTCATTACATTCATAGACGACCATTCAAGGTATGGTCTGGTGTACTTAATGAAGTACAAGTCTGAATCCATTGAATGGTTCAAAGAATTCAAGGCTTTGGTTGAAAACCAGATTGGGCGACATATCAAGACACTTTTATCCGATCGAGGTGGTGAGTATATGAGCGCCGAATTTGACGAGTTCTTAAGAGAACACGACATAGTTTTACATCTAACTCCTTCGGCGACTCCACAACTGAATGGGGTAGCTGAGCGTCGGAACGGAACATTGTTGGACATGGTTCGCTCCATGCTCAGTTATACGGATCTACACATCTCACTGTGGGGTCATGCACTGCTCACAGCTACACACATCCTGAACAAATGCCCCTCCGAATCTGTTCCAAAAACACCATATGAGATGTGGTGTGGGAGGAAACCTAGTCTGAAATACATTAGGATATGGGGTTGCCCGCATATGTAAAGAAGACAAAGGTAGAGAAATTGGAGGCTAGGTTCTTAAAAGGACGATTCGTTGGTTATCTCGAGGATTCCATGGGATACCTCTTTAAGCTGCATGATGATCAGAGAATCATCGTAGCCTTACAGACATTCTTTCTCGAAGAAGAATTTATTCGAGAGGGAGGAGCGGGCAGAAAGCTTGTTCTAGAAGAACAAAATGAAGCTCCTTCGGAGAACACTGTTCAGGAGACCCGAACTGAACCAGCCATGACACAACCGTCAATGCGTCGGTCGGCTAGAGTATCTCATCGCCTGAGAGATATGGTTATCTGCTATAAGGAGAACATAATCTGTATGTTATAGTAGAAGGAAACTATGGAGAAGATCCCTCTAACTATGACCAGGTGATGACGGATATGGATTCTGCAAAATGGCACGAAGCTATGAAAGCAGAGATGGATTCGATGTATTCAAACCAAGTCTGGACTCTAACAGATCGCCCCAAGGGTATTGTACCCATTGGTTGCAAATGGATCTAAAGAGAAAGATTGGTCTGGATGGCAAGGTTGACACCTATAAGGTCAGGCTAGTAGCGAAAGGGTATAGTCAAAAGGAGGGCATTGACTATGAGGAAACCTTTTCACCTGTTGCCATGATCAAATCCATCAAGATTTTGCTTGCCATAGCTGCACACCTAGATTATGAAATCTGGCAGATGGATGTGAAGACCACGTTCTTGAATGGATTCCTCGAGGAGGATATCTACATGGAACAGCCCAAGGGTTTCATATCCGTTGCAGATTCTCGTGAGGTTTGCAAACTGAATAGGTCCATTTATGGACTTAAACAGGCCTCTCGCAGTGGGAATCTTCGATTTGATGAAGAAGTTAGAAGCTATGGCTTCATCAAAAATGAAGATGAACCGTGTGTCTATAAAAAGGTCAATGGGAGCAAGATATCATTCTTGGTACTATACGTGGATGACATTCTGCTTATAGAGAATGATATAGGCTCGTTGACTGCGGTCAAGACATGGCTTTCAAGCACATTCTCCATGAAAGACTTGGGAAAAGCTAAATACATCCTTGGAATTCGTATCTACAGGGATAGAGCGAATAGGACGATAGGACTTTCCCAAGCCCTCTACCTAGAGAAAGTCCTAAAGCGATATCAGATGGAAAACTCTAAGAGAGGTTTTTTGCCCATGAGACATGTAATTCATCTCTCTAAGTCCATGGGTCCTCAAAGTGAGGAGGATCGAAAAGAGATGAGCATCGTACCTTATGCCTCAGCGGTAGGAAGTCTTATGTATGCGATGTTATGCACGAGATCGGACCTTGCTTACGCAGTAAGCATCATAGTAAGTAGGTTTCAAGCTAACCCAGGCAAAGAGCATTGGATTGCAGTGAAATGTATCCTCAAATACTTGAGAAGGACTAAGGATATGATTCTTATATATGCGAATGGAGAAATGAAAGTGGAAGGTTACACCGATTCAGATTTTCAATCTGATATCGATGACCGAAAGTCCACTTTTGGGTTTATATTCACTCTCAACGGTGGAGCAATGTCTTGGAAAAGTTTCAAGCAAAGTACAACTGCCGATTCCACTACCGAGGCTGACTAAGTGGCTGCCTCAGAAGCTGCCAAGGAAGCTGTTTGGATCAAGAAGTTCATGGCAGAACTTCAAGTGGTTCCTAGCATGGAGCTACCGTCGCCACTATGGTGTGACAACAATGGAGCCATCGCGCAAGCTAGAGAACCAAGGTCTAACAATAAATCCAAACACATAGAGAGAAGATATCACATCATTCGAGAGATCGTTGGAAGAGGCGACATTGCCGTGTAGAAAATAGCCTCAGCGGACAACGTGGCTGACCCACTCACCAAGCCATTATCGCAGGTGGTGCTAGATCGACATCTTGACAAGATGGGTATTAGATACCATAGCGATTGGCATTGAGTGCAAGTGGGAGATTATTAAGTGTGTGACCTCGATGCCAACGAGGAAATAGAATGTATGGGGCACTTAATTATGTTGTACAAACAATTTTATTCTATTTATAGAAAGCTAATTATGTTTTTGTTCATATAAATCTGTATAGCATCAACAAGTATTGAACAAACAATCCATGTGCATCAAGGAGGACTTTCCACTCCTTATGGAATAAAGACATGGCACTGGAAGAGTCTAGTACTTGATCACTTAAAGGGGTTCGCAAGTCAAGGAATCCTAATTGGGCATTAAGATTCGACTTGTATGATATATGCTCTGACAAAGAGTGCCAGTCGAACACTATTGGATAGCGAGAGCTTGTGCCATAGACATATCAATGGAATTGATATATTCGAACACAACTCGTAGTAATCCGACCACATGGGTATTTACTTAGTGACTGTCAATGATTGGATTACTGATCATAATAGTATGCGTGAGTCTTAGACCTGAGGGATCACGATCAATGTGCTTGTAGCATTGGATCTATTACTAGAGTAGTTAGACTAAATTCACCCGTTGGTGGGGTCGACCTCGAAGTGCGATCTCAATGAGACAAGTAGCAGTTGTGAGGTGATTGCCAAGATGAGATTCACTGTCTCGATAGTAAACGAGAATGTATCATGTGCGATCATAGGTAAACGAAATGACAAGTCTTTGGCCAAAACAAATAAACTAACTCGTGTGGAACACGGAGGGTAGTTTGGTAATTTCATATTACTATGATCTATTGCACAGTATCGAGTCTTGTGAGTTTGACATGTTCCATGACTCTCACTCGATCGGGATACGTTAGTGAAGGGCTTATACTCATATGGTATTTATGATCTAGAGGTTCGTAATGACACAATCATTTTTGTACTCGATTGGGTTACGATGTGGGTCCATGGGACTGGCTAGGTGACACCCACATCCCATGGTATCCTCCCATTGCCAGTCGAGACGAACCTAGAGAGTCGCACTATAAGAAGTAAGCGGGATATCTTTATGTATTCGTTGTAAGGGCATTTTGGTAATTTGTCATTGGATGGACGAATTAAATAAAAGGACGAATTGATTTAATTAATTATTTAATCAGATTAAATGATAATTAATTAAATCAATAATTCAAGTATTAAATTAATTAGATTAATTAATTATTTGAATTTAAAAGAATGGATTAATTAATTAATTATGTGTTTAATTGGATTTAAACTAGATTAATTAATTAAAAGATGGACTAAGTTGACTGGGCCAACTTAGCCCATCCGGGTCGTCCACTAGAGCCCTATGAGGCGCCCACACTGGGCCTTAGGATTTGAGGATTTATTTAATCCTCATACTCCTAGGTAATTGAAGAATTCAGTTATCCGCCTAACACGTACAGAACAGAAAACCCCTCCTCCTTAAAAGATGAAAAATCATCAACAACCATAAAGTGATTCAACTTTTGGAATCCGACATACTTTAATTTCCGCTGTGTTTCGATTAAGGATTCCTAACAGAAACATGACCCGAGAAACGCTAACGATGGGGGAATATCAAAGCGGTCATGTAGACAAACTAGCTATTAGAAAATGAGAGAGGCCAATTCGAAGAGTTGGTGTAATACTATGATTTGTACTGTGGTTGTCTTGTATTATCTTGTTTCGCGTGTATTACCAAAAACATTAAGTCTGTTGGCTTGTAATAAATACTTTGGTGGATCATTTTGTTGGAGATCCACCAGGTGTTGTACAAAATGTGTGATCATGTGTTTCATTGACATTCCATTTGAAGATATTGTACTAAAAAATAACCATAAAATCATAAATAATAATATGAATGTAAGTCAATTGACGTATGGTTTTCCATAAATCGACGTATAGGAACACTTGATATGACGTATTAATACATAATATTGACGTATATTTTTTTCCATCAATTGACGTATAGGTACACTTGATATGACGTATTCGTACATTCAAATTGACGTATGGATGTCTATCAATTGACGTAATAATACATTAATATGACGTATTGATACATTCAAATTAACATATGAATGATCGACGTATGTTTTTTTTATCAATTGACGTATAGGTACACTTGATATGACGTATTAGTACATTCAAATTGACGTATGGATGTCTATCAATTGACGTATAGGTACACTTGATATGATGTATTAGTTCATTCAAATTGACGTATGGATGTCTATCAATTGACGTATAGGTACACTTGATATTATGTATTAGTACATTCAAATTAACGTATGGATATCTATCAATTGACGTATAGGTACACTTGATAGGACATATTAACACATTCAAATTGACATATGGATGTCTATCAATTGACGTAATAATACATCAATATGACGTTTAAGTACATTCAAATTGACGTATGGATGTCTATCCATTGACGTAATAATATATCAATATGACGTTTAAGTACATTCAAATTGACGTATGAATGCAAGTCAATTGATGTATTATTTACCATCAATCGATGTATAGGTACACTTGATATGATGTATTAATATATTACATTGACGTATGGATGTCTATCAACTAACCTATAGATACAATTGATACGATGTACTAGTACATTCAAATTGACATATGAATGCAAGTCAACTGACGTATTATTTCAATCAATCAACGTACAGGTACACTTGATATGATGTATTAATACATGATATCGACGTAGGTTTTTCTATCAATTGACTTATAGGTACACTTGATATGACGTATTAGTACATTCAAATTGACGTATGGATGTCTATCAATTAATGTATAGATACATTTGATATGATGTACTATTACATTCAAACTGACGTATGAATGCAAGTCAATTGATGTATTATTTTTCATCAATCGACGTATAGGTACACTTGATATGACGTGTTAATATATTTTCTTGGAGATCCACCAGGTGTTGCACAAAATCTATGATCATGTGTTTCATCGACATTACATTTGAAGATATTGTACTAAAAAGTAACCATAAAATCATAAATAATAACTCATATGAATATTAAATAGTATCCCCCTTCATTACATTGCCATTGTTAATTAAAAATAAAAAACCTAATATGTAGTCAGCGGTCATAAACATAAACCTATTCAGAGTCACTACCATTAATCATCACACCATTATCAATCACACCATTCTCCATCACACCATTCTGCATAGGGTCTTGATGATCTTCATTATCTCCATTCTCCGTACGGTCATTCTCTGCATTCTCCATAAGGTCTTGATCGTCATTCTCCATAGGGTCTTGATTGTCCTTCTCCAGCCCTGTATATGGTTGTGGTGCAGGCCATACATCTGGCTCTGGGATGAAGTTCTCGTCGAATAAGACCTAAATGTTTTCCCAATGTACTTCCCCTTCATACCGTTACCGAGCAGTAGTTAGATTATTATGCATAGACAATAAGAAATACAAATCAATACAATGATATGAAATCACTATACAATTATCATAAAAAGATACCATTTATGAAACCCAACAATAAAAACAATACCTATAGATATGAGTTCCAAAAAGCACTAATACCCCTTACGATGTTGGTGTCTGGATCACACCCAACTTTGGGTTCCAAAAGAAGAGCACTAAACACGTCGTACCGGTTACGTATCTCTTGAAATCGCTGCTCCACTTCATCGTCTATGAACCTATATGTTGGCCAGGCCCAGTTCATTTTCTGGGTTACATCAACCCAAAACCCTCTTCTGATATAATCTATGGTAGACCTCTCCCATCCATCAGCATTAGGATCATCTTCCTTCAGAACAACAGACATATCAGATTGCTGAAGTATGTCCAGGAGTCAACTCAGTGGTGTCGGACCAAACAGTTCTATAATTATGCTCCATTTTGGAATTTTTTTTGACGTGGTGAAAAAAAAGTGGGGAAACCGCAAGATATTTATAAAAAAATGGGAGTGATGAGAGGTTGTGAAGCCTATTCGCTTACCGTGGTGTCCATTCATCTTCACGAAGAACACGGGTGAATTTCTGACATTTGGTGAGGAGTGAGAAAGGAGCGAGGTGTCTCCTTATATGAGAACGAGGAAGTTCACATCGGTTTGTGTGAAAAACTATGTCAATTGGTAAAAAACTACATCATTTGGTATCTACTAATATGTCATTAGACAATATACATACGTTGTTATGTTAAAAACGTACGTCGTTCCTTTACAACTTATACTTCATCTTCAATGTTGACATACGACCTTTATATTTATTAATACATCCTTTTAGTTGTTACAATACAACATTTGATATGTAATAGTACTTTAGTTTGCTGTTGAAATACGTCATTTGAAATGTTTAAGTTATATATACTAATCCGTCAACTTTGTTGACCACGTACGTCATTAGACAATGTACATACATCGTTATGTTAAAAACAGATGTCATTCCTATGCAACTTATACTTCATCTTCAATGTTGACATACGGCCTTTATATTTATTAATACACCCTTTTAGTTGTTACAATACAATATTTCATATGTAATAGTACTTCGGTTTGCTGCTGAAATACGTCATTTGAAATGTATAATTTATATATACTAATACGTCAACTTTGTTGACCACGTACGTCATTAGACAACGTACATACGTTGTTATGTTAAAAACATACGTCATTCCTTTACAACTTATACTTCATCTTCAATGTTGACATACGGCCTTTATATTTATTAATACATCCTTTTAGTTGTTACAATACAATATTTCATATGTAATACTACTTCGGTTTGTTGTTGAAATACGCCATTTGAAATGTATAATTTACATATACTAATACGTCAACTTTGTTGATCACGTACATCATTAGACAATGTACATATGATGTTATGTTAATAACATACGCTATTCCATTACAACTTATACTTCATCTTCAATGTTGACATACGGTCTTTATATTTATTAATGCATCCTTTTAGTTATTACAATACAACATTTCATATGTAATAGTACTTCGGTTTGCTATTGAAATACGTCATTTGAAATGTTATATATACTAATGATGGTCCCAAGTGGCATACGAAAGGGTCTAGAAGGGGGGGGGGGGGTTGAATAGACCCTGAAGTCTTTTTAAACTTCAAAAATTTCGTGTTACTTTTCAAAAATCTGAACGCTTGGAAGGCTGAGCGCTTGGGTCAGGCGCTTCAGTAAAGATAACTTAGACTTAGTGAGTTTAGCAATTTACCAAAGTAGGGTAACGCTTAGATCACTTAATCAGGGTTAGCACAGCGGAAATGATTTTTAGCGTTCTTTTAGATAATTTAATCGCTTTGCAATTTTACTTGTCTTTTATAATAATGTAAAATGACAGATATAAGACAATAAAATATAAATGACACAATAATTTGTAAGGTTCACTGGGTGATGTAGTCCCAGCTACGTCCTTCTTCTCCTTTTTCACTTGGAGGAAATTACTAAGATGATTATCAAAGAATCACACAGAATCTTCTACAAGATAGTAAAGAATGGAAATGATCTCGGGCTCCTTGATCACACAGATTTCAGCACCAATGAAGATCGTCTTGTTCAAGCTTCTTTCACTCAGAAATACTGCCTGTAATGAGTTTCAATAACTTTTCTCACTCAGATGAAAGGTTGAGGTTTTTGTCACAAGGGTTTGTTTGTATTTGGGAAGATCAAACAACTTGGAATATCTCAATGGGAATTTAGGTTTCTTCTTTGGAAAATGTTTGAGATATTTGTGACTGTCTGGAATGTAGATAAAAAGTTTGAAAGAATTTTGGCTATGGAGATTCTAAGCTTTTTCTTGTGTACGTAATTTTCTCTTGTAAATGTTTTGTACCGTGCTTTTTAGGGTTTGCTGAATGTAAGGTATTTATAGGCAATTCTTGGGATCTATCCGTTGGACACATGTAGGAGTGTGCCTTTCACGCAGCGCGTGATTCTACCTAAAGCCTGACATTCCTGAAACACTGCTGGCACCGATTGGTTGGTAGCAGCTAAGAACTCTGAAGTTCTGACAGTCTGGTCAAAAAGGTGGCTTGTCCACAGGTCACTGATAAGTCCATATTTTACAGTATTTTATGCCCCATTGTAATATGATTTGATCGTTACTTTGATCACTTTTTATCCCTCATAATGTTTTGATTGGTATAGATTTTGTTTTCTAGGATACAAGTTGATTTACGCATGAAAGACGAGAAAGGAGATCCAAATTGAGCTTGAAATTGAAGAAAGAAACAAAAGAAGATAGTTGATGAAAGATTTTACACAATGCTCATATAGACACGAGATTTGCGTCAACTTACAGCCCGAATCAGACTAAGGTTTCTTCTCCAATATTGTAGAGCTTCGCGTATCAACTTGAATCACCTCAATCCGACATTTGTAGAGATATTTATGATCAAAATACTAAACCTGCGAATTTCACGTTAGAAGACCGCGGTCCGAAAATGCAGTGCCAAATTAGACCGCGGTCCACTTTTCCGAGCCCTATTTTTTATAGCCGCCGTTTTTGGTCTTTATATGACATTCTTCACTTACCTAAAGGCTGGAAATGCTCTAAAACACCAAGGGGGAGCCATGGGAAGTCCTAAGGAAGCTTGAAGAGCCATCATCATCCTCATCATCATCATTTTCATCATCAAAGCTTGGATTCACACTTTATAATAGGGAGTAATTCAACTCTTTCTCTTGATTAGTATTTCAATTATGTCTTGTAGAGTTGTTGAATCACTTGTTGTTGTAAGTATGAGCTAAGTATTTTTGTGATTGGGTTATGTGAATAGTTTGTGATGTTTTGTGTTTAATGAATCATTAATTTCCGGATTTATTACATTCTTGTTACATGTTTGATTTTGTGCTTAATGCTTGCATATGCTTGATCACCATGTGTTTGATAAAATGCTTTGTCTTGAGACCGAAAGGAGATAGATAAAAGGAGATCGAAAAATCAGTCATCATAACGTAACAATTGACTAGAGATAGAATCGATTGCGTTGTGTGGCTTTTTGTGATAAGATGACCCGGTTGAATGTAGGATCTTCGTAAACAAGGAATTCCTTTGAACCTAAATGCATGTTAGTTAATTCAATCTTCACTATAGAGATATAGGAAGTTGTTAACTAGTATAGGCTTGTTATTTCAAGAGATTGAATAATAAATACATTAGGGGGTTTCGCCATAACAAGAACGTTCTAAGAATCCGGATAATTGAGAGTTCATGAACATAGAATAGAACATAGTAGGATCATAACCCAATCACCTCTTTCCATTCGATTTATTATCTTGTTTATCACATAGTTGTCTTTGATTATTTTCATAGTATAATCAACCATCATCTTATAATTTGATTTAGCTTAGAGTTAGATAATATAGCAATTACGAGCATTGAATCCAATTGTCCCTGTGGAGACGATACACCCCGGGCTAAATAGTCCACTTTATTACTTTGCACGACCTAGTATACTTGCTAGGATTTCGCGTGTCAGTCACAGTAGCTTATCACATTTAATGCTCTTATCAGGCATTTAATGCATTTGAATTTATTTCCCGTTGGAAATAAATGTCCGTTGAATGATTGCATTTAAGTCCTTCGCGACTTGAGAATTTATTTCAAGTGAATTTGTCATTGATCGCTTAAGTGCTTTGAGCGCTTGATCCATAAATCCTGAAAAAGGTCCTTTAGCGTTTGACGGACGCTAAGAGACAAATCTTCATCTCTGGTTGACTTCAGACGCTGATCTTCAACTTCTTCTCTAATAGACTCACCTAGAATTCTATTAGTGATTCAGTATCTAATACTTAGTCTAAAACCTACAAAGATAAAAATTACAAGCCTAAACAAAATTACAAACTTTTAAACGCTTAAACAATGATCTATGGAAAACATAAACTTACATTTTATTTGGGGTCTAACATTGAATCCTATTTTGTCATCATCAAAACATATAACATGAAATTTCCTAACAATTTCCCCTTTTTTGATGATGTCAAGACTTTAACTCTTATAACTCTTTTATAATTTAAGAGTTACTTAAAAGAAAAGCCCAAATGAGTATAAGTTAGCGTTCAAAAAGTTAGTAAAGTTAGCTAAAGTTAGATTAGCTTCAACAAGATGTTTCAGCAATAAATCATTCATGTATTGAAAGAATAAGCATACATGATTTATACTGAAAAAAAAAAAAAAAAGGAAGCGACAACAAAAATAAAATACAATAAAAGGAATTCATTCACTTTTTCTGTCGCTTTGCTCTTTCTTCGCCTTGGAGAACTTCTAGCGCTAAGTCCATCAGGAGACGATCAATGTCAATCATTGTCGTATGTTGAACTTCATCGTAATCATGCCTACGAAGTCTAGCGCTTTCATTAAGTTCTAACAACCTTTCCGTCCACTCTCTTGGAGAAATTCCAAGTTCACGAATTAAATTGTGATAGATATCTTTTCTTGGATCTTTTGACGGTCTTCAATTGATAGGTCGTCTCAACGGTCCGGCAAAAGGTTGAAATCCCATACCTTCTAAGAAGTCAACGTCCAATTCCGGAAGGGGATATCTTCCTAGATAATACCTTGGCTTTCTCTTTTTAGTTAGCATCTTCTTGATGCTCACTAGTTCTTCCATCATTGATCGCCAATTTTTATTATCAGTCTTTGACATTACTTTGGACGCTTGATGCTTTTCTGTATTTTCCCCCTTCTTGGCATCATCAAGAGAGGTTTTCAACTCAGCGACTTCTCTTCGCAAGAGTCGAACTTCGTCAACTAAGAGAGCAACTTGGTGAGCGATGCTCTGAGCAGCGGCATCGGTCGAAATATGTCTGTCAGCATCAGCCGAAGCGCTCTGGGCTAAGTGACGGTTGAATTCGGATGAGGTTCAGCGATAAGAGGTGATATGCTCTTCATGATTGTAACAGTGCTTGTGTTTGAAGCGTTTGCAATATCACGACTTCGTATATCAGACATTATTAGCATATGTTTATCAGCATTCTCAAAAATCTTGGAACAGGAACCTTCAATGTTGTGGTGCAAGTTCCGTACTGCCTGTCTGAAGTCTCTAGCGTCTGAATCACTTTCAGAATCCGAATCGGAAGAAGGACGCTCTGGGGACGGGAGAAGTCCGTAAGACCTAGAAACCGCAGCCTTTCCCTTGGATTTATCTCTGATAAAGGGCTCGATAGGCTTTTGTGCAATTTCAGCGTGCACTTCTTCAATCGCTTGATCCATGATTGAATCTGCAAAAAATGGGGGCTCGACTACCGGGGCGCTAGAAGAATCTGGCAAAGAAGCCTCAGGAAGATGAGCGACTTCCGCAGTAGGAGCAAAGTCTTCTTCTATAATTTGGATTGGGGAAGAAGGTTCTCTAACACCAATGACCCAGAGGGGGCCAAGGGCTTCCATCACATGCCTTGGACTGATCAGGCTGGATTGTGGGATAAAGAATATAGCGTCTTCGCGCTCTTCGGGACTGAGTGCCAGTTGCACATCTTCCGGTAAAGCAATCCCTGAAGTATAACAGTTTAAAAATTCCAAAATCAAAGGCATGAGCGCTTGAGTTGCTTCATGGTCCACTGGCTTGATTAGTGATAACATCTTGGCCACTTGAACATTGGATTCACTAAAGAGCACGGGGTGAAGAGTATATCCTCTGAAATTGTAACACCCGAAAAAGTGGTTGAAACTGATGTCCAGCGCTTGGGCATTTTCAAACACTGCTCTCATAGTTCTGTGGAACTCAGCAAACTCAGCGTGTTCATTCGAAACATCAACACGAATCTGACTTTGGCCTGGAAGAATTGGTTGTTTACTTGATGAAGTGTCTTCATTCAGGTCAAGAAAGACTCGTTGAACAAACCCTTCACGAGGATGCAACACGTAGCGTCTGCCTTGGCTGTATAAGGCAAGTTGCTGGCGAATGTAGCTTTCGATGGGTTGGCGATATTGTGGCAAAGCGCTAACATTCCCTGCAATAAACTGACGCTGTTGGAGCAGGAAGGTTGCATATCCTCTGCGTCTGTACTCTATTCCAAACTGAAATAGGAATGGATATTTCACGAGTTCATCGAGGGTGTAGAAATGCAAAACAAACTCTTCAGCCCAGCTGGCTGTATTCATCATCCATCTCTTGCCAAGTTTGATAGCTTTAGCTTGATCTTTTCTAGCGGCGAGAAATTTCTCAAAGCGTTCCGTTTCTTCTTCATAGTCCTCAGCCCATAATCTGGCAAGATATTCACGAGCCTCATCTTCTATCCAAGAGTTGACCGGATTTGGGCGCTCCGCAACAAGCGGTCCTTTTCCTTTCCATAACTTAAGTGGATTAGGAGAGAAGCGTTCTGAGGAGACTTGACGACGGAGGGGAGAGCCGAATAGCCTAGCTTGTTGAGATCTTCCTCGTCTGGATTTTTGTTCCAATCACCCATGTGGGGGTTTTTGAAAACAATCTTGTTTGATCGAAGAGGATAAAAGGACTCGTCTGAGCGACCAGTGAAATTGAATCGCTTCTCGTCAAATTCGGATCTGTTGAACTCTGAACGATGAATATATTCAAGGCGTGATTGAAGACGCTCCAGGTTATATAGACCTAGATCAGCAAAACGCTCAAAAATTTCAAACTTGGAAGAGTCTGAAAGATCAGGCCGATGAAGAGTTGTTTGAAATTGGATTTCCGACTCAGCAAGCGTTTGAGTGTCACGTTCTCGGGCGGCATAATAAAATTCAACATCTGGATGATATCCGCGCGGGAAGAATTCAATGACAAGGGGAGGAGGTCCTGTTGGCGTAGGAACGAGGGCAATAGCTTCTGTTGGGATGGGGGCCACTTCTATCGACCGCTCAGCGTTTAAAGTCGCTTCACTGGCTGATGATGTTTCAGCGTCAGGAAGGTCTTGAGATGCTTTCTTAGCGATGTCCACAACAGTTGCCATGTCCACGTCTATTTCAACGGGAATCTCCGAGAGTGGAGGGGCATCAGCGGTAGGTGTCTCTTGAGGTCCATCTTGAGCTGATACATGTAAGCGATTGAGAAAAGCAAGCAAAAATTCCTACTAAGTAGAAATTATAAACTAAAAGGACTACATCGCTTACCCTGAGGAATATTATCGACTATCTCAGTCGCTTGATCTGATTCTTGGACAATTTCCTCAGGCTCCTGAACTTCTTCTTTGAGTTCTAAATCGATAAAAGAAGTTATTGGATCAGCATGAATTGGGATATTTAGTTCTTCAAGAGTGTTGAGAACATAATGAATATCTGCTTCACTTGGTGCTGAAAGAGTTTTTATCCTAGCGTTAGAGACTAACGAGGAAAGGATAGAATAATTTGCTTAGCAAATACTTACCCTGAACATTGGAAAGCCTTTCAGATGGAGAAACGGCTTGAGGATCTGAGCTGACTTCGGGAACAGCGTCAGAAGGAGGAACACTCGCTGACTCTCTAAGCGCTGGTTTTGCTGTAGCGCTAGAGGATGCTGCGGGAGTAGAGGTAGGAGTACGCCTTCGTGCAAGCGGTACTTCTTTGGCCACTGCTTCCTCTTCTTCCTCGGGAACGGAGAAGGTAAACGCTGGAGGAGGGGATGGAGATTTAGGAGGGGGGGAAGGAATCTTTTGCTTCTTTTTGGGCTCCGGCTTCTTCTTCTTTGGTTCAGGCTTCTGTTTCTTTGCTGACTTGGATGGCTCAGTGACTTTGAGAACTATCTTTCTCTTAGATCGCTTGACCACCACTTCTTCAGAGGACGAGGATGATGATGAAGAGGAAGACGCTTGATCTTCATCATCACTTTGAACAACTCCTTCGGCTTGGAGTCGCTGACGCTCTTCTTTGGGAACCGCTGCTCCACCATGTTTTCGAGGTTTGAGCATTCCACTAATCATCTTTCTGCCGTAGAATTTGGAAGCTGGAATCTTTGTGCCAAAAGATTTTGTATAACCGCAAGCGCTAAGAATACGACTTAGCACAATCCCATAGGGCTTGTGATTTACTGACTTGGCCATCGCTGCCTTGAAGCGATTAAAAACGTAGAGAGACCAGTTAACTTTTAACTTGGTCAGAATGGCCACCATCATCTTGTACTGAACGTTTGTGACTTTATCGAATGTCCCTTTTCTGCATTCGATCATTTTTGAACATAGATCAGCGAGAATAACGTATTCGCCCTTCATATCGTTTTTCTTGAAGTTCGACTCATACGCAGTATCAACATCTTCTTTCTTTATCAACTCCCAGACTTTTGTAGCATCTCCGAGAGTGACGTTTTCGACCTCAGTGCCATCATTGGGCAGAATCAGCAATGAAGAAATCAAGGAGGGAGTGAGAACAAAGGTCTCTTTAGCAAAAGGGAAGACGCAGGATATGGAAGTTCCGTCTTCAGAAATCTGGGCATTGTTGAAAAAATAGAGAGATTCTTCTTCAAAGTAGTTGAAAAAAGTAGTGATCATATCTCTCAAACCAGATTCTTGAACGAGTGGAAGAACCGTTCGAAGAGGAAAGTTCTGGTTCTCATAAAGGTAATCCCAGTTAATCAGAAATCCGGCGTTAACCGTAACTGGTTTTTCAGTACGGGAAGTTTTTCCGGTGTCAGACTTGGATGATTTTGAAGATTTTGAAGCTTTGGGTGCCATTGCTGAAAGTTGGAAGCTTTTGAAGGAATGAGAGAAGTTCTTGCCTTTTGAGAGAAATAACTTTTATAGTAGAAGAATTTGGAAGTGATAAAGGTTTACCGTAAAGTTTTTGAAAGGTTTAAATAGGAGGCAAAAATAAATTCTCAGATGGTAGATGAATGACACGTGTACAGAAGTTAATGACAGAAGGAATCTGAACCGTGTACACATAACTTCGGATGTCAAAAAGTGCGGTAAAATAGGGTACTATAATATTTTTCGTGTCCGCAGTTACTTTTTGAAAACGTTTGAAAAAATTTGAAATTTTCAGCGTGAAATACACGCGCCTGATAGTACACTGACACATACTCAGACTCATGCAATTACTGAACCGCCTAGGTTTAGATAGGGATCATAACCGTCAGTTCGATTTGATAGGCACGTGTGGGTAGTTATCAAATCTGATCTTTTGGACTTATCCACACGTTTCCTTTAGCGATGAAAACTATGCATGAATTTTTGAAAGAAAGTTACTTAGCGTTGAAGTGGGAATTCTTTCAACGCTGAAGTCCTTTAAAAAAAATCAATCGCTTGGATTTATAAAAGATAAGCGCTAGTGATCAATGCTTAGGATTTTAAAAGTCATTTTTGATCGCAGTCGCTTGATATATTGAGATAAGTACAATTTTAAAGTTCCCCCTAAAATTGATGACTCATTTCGAGATTTTTGATAAACTCTTTAGACATAAACAAAGGTGGATTCCCCCTAGATTTTATGCCTATAAATATGATGTTTTATGATTTAAGCGTTTAAGTCAATCATACCTAATTCACTTCTCAGAGTGAGAAAGCGTTGTTCGTTGAGCGCTTTGGTGAAGATATCTGCCAATTGTTTGTCAGTTCCAATGAAATGCATGGAGATATCTTTCTTTTGAACATGGTCACGCAAGAAATGGTATCTAATGTCAATGTGTTTGGTTCTAGAATGAAGGACAGGATTTTGGGTCATAGCTAAAGCGCTTTGGTTATCACAATGGATTGGGGTAGGACCTAGGATTGTTCCATAATCTCTAAGTTGTTGCCTCATCCATAGGATTTGTGCACAACAGCTTCCAGCGGCTACATACTCTGCCTCAGCGGTAGAAGTCGCTATGGATTGTTGTTTCTTACTATGCCACGAAACTAGTCTATCACCTAGAAATTGATATGTACCACTAGTACTTTTTCTATCTATTTTGCATCCTGCAAAATCTGCGTCTGAATAACCAATTAGTTCAAAAGGAGAGTCCTGTGGATACCATAAGCCCACATTTTGTGTGCCTTTTAGGTATTTAAGGATTCTCTTGGTAGCATTTAAGTGTGATTCTCTAGGATCAGATTGAAATCGTGCACACATGCATACCGAAAACATAATATCAGGTCTACTAGCGGTAAGATAAAGAAGTGATCCAATGATACCTCTATAGTTAGTGATATCGATTTTCTTCCCACTTTCATCTTTATCTAACTTAAGCGTTTGGCTCATTGGAATTTTTGAAGATGATGCAGTTTCCATACCAAATTTCTTAATCATATCTCTAGTATATTTAGCTTGGTTTATAAATATTCCAGTAGTGAGTTGTTTAACTTGTAATCCTAAGAAGAAAGTTAATTCACCCATCATGCTCATTTCAAATTGATCTTGCATCATTTTCGAAAATTTCTCACACAATCGCTTATTTGTAGAACCAAATATAATATCATCAACATAAATTTGGACTAAGAGAATATCTTCATTATGGGTAATTTTAAATAACGTTGTATCAACGCTGCCTTTTGAAAAGCCTTTACCAATAAGGAAGATAGAGAGAGTGTCATACCATGCTCTTGGTGCTTGTTTAAGGCCATATAGTGCCTTATCCATTTTGTAGACCATACTCTTGCCATGGTTGTTGATGAATCCTGGAGGTTGCTCCACATATACTTCTTCTTGGAGTTTACCATTCAGGAAAGTACTCTTCACGTCCATTTGGTATACTGTGAACTTGTTGAATGCGGCAAACGCTAGGAACATCCTAATCGCTTCAAGGCGGGCTACTGGGGCATATGTTTCATCAAAATCAATTCCCTCTTCTTGACAATAACCCTGAGCGACTAGTCTGGCTTTGTTTCTTATAACAATGCCATCTTCATCCATCTTGTTCCTAAAAACCCATCTAGTCCCAATAACTCCTTGGTGAGTTGATCTTGGTACTAGTGTCCAAACCTTGCTTCTCTCAAATTGGTTAAGCTCTTCTTGCATTGCTTCTACCCAACTTGAATCACTAAGCGCTTCATCCACTTTCTTTGGTTCCATTTGAGATAGGAAGCTTGCGAACATGGCCTCATTAATTGTAGCGGACCTAGTTCTAACAGGTGCTTCAATATCTCCAATCACTAGCTCTGGTGGATGGTCTCTAAGCCATTTGCGGTCTGGTTGGAACGGGTTGAGAGACTCTTGATTATCAATCGCTTGATTCTCATTTGTCTCTTGCGTAGACACTGCATCATTCATAGTTCCAATATGCTCTTGATGATCATTCTCTTCATGATCATCAACAATTCTGACATTATCATTATTGTTAACCTCACGAGTGTCCTTAGGAAAAGGTACACGAATCTCATCATCTTCGTCATCACTATCATCACCAAGATTGATTTGTGACGCTTGTTGGGTGAGATCTTCAATTCCTACATCATCAGGATTAACCTTACTCGGTTCTTGGTTAGCATCATCAAACACAACATGAATGGATTCTTCAACCTTTGATTTGATCTTATTTAGGATGCGAAAGCTCTTTCCATTTTTGGCATATCCTAGAAAGATTTCCTCATCCGCTTTAGGATCAAATGTCTTTAGGCTTTGGGACCCATTGTTATGAATGAAACATTTTGAACCAAAAACATGAAAATATGAAATGTTAGGCTTACGTCCCTTCCACAACTCATATGGAGTCTTCTCATGTTGCTTGTTGATCATACACCGGTTCTGAGTGTAGCAAGCGGTGTTGATGGCTTCGGCCCAAAACCTTTGAGGCAGCTTGGACTCTGCTAACATCGTCCTTGCGGCTTCTTTAAGCGTTCTGTTTCGTCGCTCGGCAACTCCATTCTGTTGAGGTGTTCTAGGAGCAGAATACTCATGAAGTATTCCTAAATCTGTACAAAACTTCTCAACAAATTGGTTAGTAAATTCAGTTCCTCTATCGCTTCTCATTCTCGTCACCCTTAGATCTTTCGAATTTTGCATTTGACGAATTAGCGCTGTGAGCTTGACACTAGTTTCATCTTTGGTCGCTAGAAATTCTACCCATGTATAGCGAGAGAAATCATCAACTATTACTAGTGAGTACTTTTTACCACTAACACTCATGATTTGAATAGGGCCAAACAAATCTAGATGCAATAGTTCAAGAACTCTAGAAGTAGATAGACATGGTTTCTTTTTAAAAGATGATTTAACTTGTTTACCCATTTGGCATGCATCACATAAGCGATTTTTCTGAAAGGAACCCTTAGGTAATCCTTCTACAAGATTTAGCGATATTAACTGAGAGATTGCCTTGAAGTTGAGGTGATTCATTTTTCTATGCCATAACCAACCCAATTCATTTTGACTTTTAGCAACAAAGCATGTGGGGTTGTTATCAGATGTAGAATCCCAATCTACTAAATACACATTGTTTGTTCTTTTTCCTCTTAATTTAGTAGACTTAGTCTTAGCGTCGTTAACGTAGCAGAAGTCGCTTGAGAATTTTACTTCAAAGCCTTTATCACAAAATTGACTAATGCTTAACAGGTTATGCTTAAGACCCTCAACGTAATATACATCACTGATCATGATGTTCCCCCTATGCATGATACCTATACCTTTGGTTTTACCTTTGGAGTTATCACCGAATATAACTTGAGGACCGTTGGTAGCTTGATAGTTGACTAGAAGATTTTTGGAACCAGTCATGTGTCTTGACGATCCACTATCAATGTACCAAACTGAAGTATCGGTGCTGGCTCTAGGTACCTGCATTTAAAGGACAATTCTAATTCTTCTTAGGTACCCATGTTGTTTTGGGTCCTTCAGCGTTAGTAACTTTGGTTTGAATTAGAACTTTAGGAACCCATATTTGCCTAGTCTTCATTTTAGGAATACTGGCCTTCTTGGGTTTCACATCGTGTTGTGTGTGCTTTTTGGGTGTGTAATAATATCCTCGATTATAATAGTAGTCATAATCATAGTCATAGTCACAATCATCATAGTATCGATAATATGATCTTGACTGTCTTGGATATGGACGCTGGTATTTCCTTGGCGCTGGCTTCGGTTGCACTTTTGGTGCTTGACGCTTAGCGCTTGATTCACAGTGGTTAGGTTTATCCTTAGCCTTTTGAGCGTTTGGATGAACCTTTCTTTGTGAATCATTTGCCTTTGTCTTTCCCTTGCCTGAGTCAGCTTTGGCTTTCTCATTTGGCCTCGTACCGTTGTTGCTCGGTTCATTCAGCGTTTGACTTTGTGAACTTTTCTCAACAAAGAGAACACCCTTTCCTTTGTTGTTTGCCGTAACATTAGATTTATTTGGTTGTTTACCGAATTTATTGCATCCTAAACCGGTCTTTTCACCCAATAATCTAGTTACCTCAGTCGCATTATCCAAGTTTCTAGAAGCTTTTGATAATGATGAGATGAGCTGCTTTGATTTGGCAAGTCTAGCGATCAGATCAGCTTCTCTCTTGACTATTATATCAAGATCATTTTTTAATTGAATAATTTCACTCTCAAGCGATTGGTTCTTCTCAATGCACTGTTGCTGAACTCGCAACTCTGCTATGAGCGTCACTTTATCTCTTGTGAGTGATGAGAAAATAGCGAGATCATTTTGATATATGTTGGCAGCTTCTTGACATTCATTGTAGTATTCTTTGACTTTGTCAAGTAATTCATCATAAGAAAGAGGAATTGATAATTCATTGATTACCTCTGGTAGCGAGTCGTCAGACGCTTCATCATCTCTTGCCATAAGACAAATCAACGCTGAGTCGCTTGAAGGCTCATCATCACTGCTTTCATCTGATGATTCCAAATCCTCTTCAGGTGCGGAGAATGGTTCAGATTCCGCTAGCAAACCTTGTTGGCGAAGGTTGCTCCTGAGTTGGTTTCTATCCGCATAGTCTTGCCTTGAGGGCTTTGACACATTTGGATAAGGGCAATTTACCTGGTAGTGCCTTGGTTTCCTGCAATTATAACACAAATTAGTTTTCATTTTTTGTTCAGTGGATAATCGCTTTGAGACTACTGGCGCTGAGAGATTTTGAGTAGGGTACGGAGGCGCTTGGTATGGAACTGGCGCTACTGGTTGAGGTGCAGAGTACACTGGCGCTTGATACTGAGGTGCTGGAGCAGGGAGAGGAGTCTGAAATGACGTTTGTCCGATAGGATTTCTCTTTTCATATCTTAGAAATTTTTTGAATTTCTTGACCAATAAAGCCATTTCCTTCTCTTCATTTGATTCCATAGTTTTAGCCTCACTAACCTCTTTACCCTTGCTTTTGGTTGTAGCGATTAAAGCTCCTGATTCAGTCGATATGTCGCTGACTTCACCCAATTCGAACTCAAATGCCTTTAACTCTGAAAAGACTTGCTCTGGAGTAAGAGTCTCCAATGTCTGTGATTCTCTCATAGCAACAGTCTTAATTAGATACTTGCTTGGAAGACTTCTGAAAATCTTGTTGACCATTTCTTTGTTGGTCAATTCCTTGTCTAATGACGCTAACTCTGTAACTAGCAAAGTAAACCTTGCGTCCAATTGTTCTAGCGTCTCATTGGGCTGCATCTTGAAATGCTCAAATCTTTGCATGGCTATGGAAAGCTTATTCTCCTTCATTTGTGCTGATCCTTCACACACTATAGCCAGCTTATCCCATATTTCTTTGGAAGTCTTACATTGCTTGATCTTGTTGAATAATGCATCGTTGTCTCCTAACACTGAGTAAAGTGCACTTCGTCCAACATTATCTAGATTTGCTCTTTTTCGATCCTCAGGCGTCCATTCTAACTTAGGTTTCTCGACATAACGATCTGGAGTGGCCTCGGTTGCTCCAGGAGCTCGAGTTACAACTTTCATAATCTGAATGGGACCACCTGTAATTACATCACACATTTCACTATCGCATGAGCACAAGTAAGCGAATGCTCTAAGTTTCCAAGAATCATAATTTGACTCTACCAACTTAGGCATTTTGTTGAAAGCTATAATGAGGTATTTTTTTTTAAAGAGAAAATTCAAGACGACTAAGTTCAAAAACAAATGGATCTGAACAAGCAGTTATGTTCAGAAATGCTTAGGTTTCTAATTAAACCGCTCTGATACCACTTGATGGTTCCAAGTGGCATACGAAAATGTCTAGAAGGGGGGGGGGGGGGTGAATAGACCCTGAAGTCTTTTTAAACTTCAAAAATTTCGTGTTACTTTTCAAAAATCTGAACGCTTGGAAGGCTGAGCGCTTGGGTCAGGCGCTTCAGTAAAGATAACTTAGACTTAGTGAGTTTAGCAATTTACCAAAGTAGGGTAACGCTTAGATCACTTAATCAGGGTTAGCACAGCGGAAATGATTTTTAGCGTTCTTTTAGATAATTTAATCGCTTTGCAATTTTACTTGTCTTTTATAATAATGTAAAATGACAGATATAACACAATAAAATATAAATGACACAATAATTTGTAAGGTTCACTGGGTGATGTAATTCCAGCTACGTCCTTCTTCTCCTTTTTCACTTGGAGGAAATTACTAAGATGATTATCAAAGAATCACACAGAATCTTCTACAAGATAGTAAAGAATGAAAATGATCTCGGGCTCCTTGATCACACAGATTTCACCACCAATGAAGATCGTCTTCTACAAGCTTCTCTCATTCAAAAATACTGCCTGTAATGAGTTTCAACAGCTTTTCTCACTCAGATGAAAGGTTGAGGTTTTTGTCACAAGGGTTTGTTTGTATTTGGGAAGATCAAACAACTTGGAGTATCTCAATGGAAATTTAAGTTTCTTCTTTGGAGGATGTTTGAGATATTTGTGACTGTCTGGAATGTAGATAAAAAGCTTGAAGGAATTTTGGCTATGGAGATTCTAAGCTTTTTCTTGTGTACGTAATTTTCTCTTGTAAATGTTTTGTACCGTGCTTTTTAGGGTCTGCTGAAGGTAAGGTATTTATAGGCAATTCTTGGGATCTGTCCGTTGGACACATGTAGGAGCGTGCCTTTCACGCAGCGCGTGATTCTACCTAAAGCCTGACATTCCTAAAACACTGCTGGCACCGATTGGATGGTAGCAGCTATGAACTCTGAAGTTCTGACAGTCTGGTCAAAAAGGTGGCTTGTCCACAGGTCACAGTAGCTTATCACATTTAATGCTCTTATCAGACATTTAATGCATTTGAATTTATTTTCCGTTGGAAATAAATGTCCGTTGAATGATTGCATTTAAGTCCTTCGTGACTTGAGGATTTATTTCAGGTGAATTTGTCATTGATCGCTTAAGTGCTTTGAGCGCTTGATCCATAAATCCTGAAAAAGGTCCTTTAGCGTTTGACGGACGCTAAGAGACAAATCTTCATCTCTGGTTGACTTCAGACGCTGATCTTCAACTTCTTCTCTAATAGACTTACCTAGAATTCTATTAGTGATTCAATATCTAATACTTAGTCTAAAATCTACAAAGATAAAAATTACAAGCCTAAACAAAATTACAAACTTTTAAACGCTTAAACAATGATCTATGGAAAACATAAACTTACATTTTATTTGGGGTCTAGCATTGAATCCTATCTTGTCATCATCAAAACATCTAACATGAAATTTCCTAACAACTAATACGTCAACTTTGTTGACCACATACGTAATTAGACAACGTACATATGTCGTTATGTTAAAAACGTACGTCGTTCCTTTAAAATTTACACTTCATCTTTAATGTTGACATACGGCCTTTATATTTATTAATATATCTTTTTAGTTGTTACAAAACAACATTTCATATGTAATAGTACTTCAGTTAGCCATTGAAATACATCATTTGAAATGTATAATTTATATATACTAATACATCAACTTTGTTGATCACGTACGTCATTAGATAACGTACATACGTTGTTATGTTAAAAAAGTACGTCGTTCCTTTACAACTTATACTTCATCTTCAATGTTGACATACAACCTTTATATTTATTAATACATCCTTTTAGTTGTTACAATACAACATTTCATATGTAATAGTACTTCAGTTTGACACAAACCCCAAACCCTAAACTCCAAACCCCAAACCCCAAACTCTAAACACTAACTCCTAAATCCATTAACACGCGAATATATTTAGACAAGTATTTTATGAACGAATGTATCAATTTCTAATATTTTATGTTGTGATCATAGGAGTTGAATCGATAATGTTACATTTCTTTAACAACGTAAGGTGTGTAGGTACTACTACTAGTAATCACTTGACTTAGTAATGTGTGTACCAAAGACTATGTGTATCCACACTACTACTAGTTTTCACTTTACTTTATGTGTAAATGTTTATAGTTTTGAGATATTTGCAGACATGATTATACATATTTCACAAACATAATGTGTGTAAGTGCACTTAATTTGTCGTATTTGTACATTTAAATTGACGTATGTTTGTCTATCAATTGACGTATTATTGTCCAACAATCGACGTATAGGTACACTTGATTTGACGTATTAGTACATAATATCGACGTATTTTTTCCAACAATCGACTTATAGGTACACTTGATTTGACGTATTAGTACATTCAGATTGACGTTTGTTTGTCTATAAATTAACGTTTTATTTTCCAACAATCGACGTATATGCACACTTGATATGACGTATTAAAACATAATACCGACGTATGTTTTTACAACAATCGACATATATGAACACTTGATTTGACGTATTAGTACATTTAAATTGACATATGCTTGTCTATCAATTGACGTATTATTTTCCAACAATCGACGTATAGGTACACTTGATATGACATATAAATACATAATATCGACGTATGTTTTTCCAACAATCGACGTATTGGTACACTTGATTTGACGTATTAGTACATTTAAATTGACGTATGTCTGTCTATCAGTTGACGTATGTTTTTCCAACAATCGACGTATATGTGTACTTGATTTTACGTATTAGTACATTTAAATTGACGGATGTGTATCTATAATTGACATATTATTTTTCAAGAATCGACGTATAGGTACACTTGATATGACGTATTAATACATTTAAATTGACATATGTTTGTCTATTAATTGATATATTATTTTCCAAGAATCGACGTATAGGTACACTTGATATGACGTATTAATACATACTATCGACGTATGTTTTTCCAACAATCGACGTATAGGTACACTTGATTTGACATATTAGTACATTTAAATTGACGTATGTTTGTCTATCAGTTGACCTTTTTTTTGCCATCAATCGACGTATAGGTACACTTGATTTGACGTATTAGTACATTTAAATTGACGTATGTTTGTCTATCAGTTGACGTATTATCTTTGATCAATCGACGTATTATCTTCCACCAATCGACGTATAGATACACTTAATATGACATATTAGTTTATTCAAATTGACGTATGTGTGTCTATCAATTGACGTATTATCTTAGATCAATCGACGTATTATCTTCCATTAATTGACGTATATGCATACTTATTATCAACGTATGGTTGCAAGTCAATTGAGATATATGAAGTAAACTAAGAGGTACGGCATATATACATCCAAATAAAATATATACTGTAAGAAAACAACAGACATTCTATTTAAAAAAAAAAAACCAACAGTCGTCCATCAAAAAAGAAAAAAAAAAAAGAAATTATCCATCATCATTCCACATCCAAATATGAATATGCGTCATGTCCCCAGGGTACTCAAGTCATCAAGAGATGGATAAACAAATTTTGCAGTACAATAGTAACTTTTACCAAAAAAAAAAAAAAACAGTAAAAGAACAAAAAGCCGGACAAAATCTTCAATATCCTTTTCCGAACTCCTATGTACATATATATTTAGTTTTTCAGCAACCAAATCCCAAGTAATCAACTCGACCTTCTTATCCGGGAAGAGTCGGTCCAATGTCTCGCTCCAGGCTCCAATGTTAAAATTAACTTGTGCACTAACATCATACAACCCGAGAACAAGCTAGAACTTGGCAGAGGAGAATGGGATAGTGATATGATTCCCCACCGAGAAGGCGTTGGCCTCTTCATCGAACCTTGCAGGAACTGCTTGGAATCGGTGCATGAATATGCCTAGATGAGGCATGTCCAGATATGATGCAAAAGGAGTTCTTTGCAAGAGAATATGGTGCTCCGCCTTCATCTCCTTCCTCAACTTCTCCACAATGTTGAGGAAGTAAGTAGGAGAATAGCGGGTTTGGAGTTCTGCCCTGCTGCATTTATTTGCAATACTCTTGGGTGAACTCGCTATAGAAGTGGATGCTGCAATGCCTATAACCTCAGATTTCTTAGCCATCTGTACAAACGCAATGAAGACTATTATAGTATTTATATAAAGCTGCTCAAGTATGAAGTAACGGACATTCAATATGGATATACATCATATGAAATATCGGACTAGCAATAGCATGTCATTAAGCATCACGAATTTGCCATCGTATTAAAATGTCGTATTAAGCAAAGCATAGAGAAGTAATCATACATTAATCACCAAATAAATGACAAACTCATAGTATTGAGATGAATTATCCAGATTCACAAACTTGTTCCCAAATTTGTTTGACGTATGAACACCACTAAGTTGAAGTATCAGATAACCAAAATGACGAATGATAAAATTGGTGTGAGATCTTCAAATTGGTCTATTCAACTACAAATACTATTTTTTTAGGCTGTTTATAAGACCAAAACAGAGAATAACTAAATTAGGATTTTCGAAATTAAATTAGGGTTTTGTTTCAATTGAAGTACACATTCACAAAATTGTGCCCAATATTTGTTTGATGTATGAGCACTACTAAGTTGAAGTATCAGATAACCAAAATGACATATGATAATATTCATGTCAGATCATCAAATTGACGTCTAATCAGCTAAAAAAATCCAATTTTTAGGCTATTTATAAGACCAAAACAGAGAATAATTAGACTTGTACAAATTAAATTTGGTTTTTATTTCAATCACCGTACACATTGATATTCTGCCCAAATTTGTTTGAAGTATGAACACCCCTAATGAAGAAGAGGAATTTTTAACCAAAATGAAGAATTTTTAAACTTAAAATAAAAAATTACCTTCAAATAATCAGCAAAAATGAAGAGAAGGAAGAAAGACGATAGATACAGCTCTGGGGAAGAACAGACTCGACTAAATCTCCAATGAGAAAGATGGCGAAGCTCCGGCGTGAAGATAAACGATGAAGAGAAGAGGAAAATTTGCTTGCAGTTTCAACGGGAATTGAAGAAAGAGGGCAAATGAAACTCCCACAAATGGCAGACTGTAATTAAGAGACCTTTAGGGGTATTTTAGACATTTCACCAGGATTAGGGAGTTAGAACAAAGATTTAACTTGAGATAGGGAATTCAAACTTTAAAAACATGCCTAGGGACTAAACAGTGAGTTTTAATAAGAATTTGGGATATTCTACCAATGTTCCCTTAAAGTATTTCCTTTTTTGGTCCAATTAAAGCATCCAACTTCAAAGATCTAATACTAATCCTTAAGCTGTTATTAGATATGATTGCGTGCCCATTAAAACATCCAACTTCAAAGATCTAATACTAATCCTTAAGCTGTTATTAGATATGATTGCGTGCCCATTAAAACTTTATGCACATAAAGGTTAAAACTTGATATTTCTTAGATAAAAACTCAAAGTTGTTTTCCACTCAGGTCAATCTTTTTTGTATAAAAAAAAGTTATTTTGCATATTAAAGGAGGCATCTCTAATTCTGCAATTCCACCACCGAATCCAATACTAGTGTGTTTTATTGTACTTTCATAATAAAAAATTTTAAACGACGTTGGAATCACAAGCAAATAGTGCCAATTTAGAAGGCATTTTTATGTTCAAGGTGATTAGTCATAATAAAAGAATTAATGTCATGAGATGTTACCAAAAAGGAATTTCACATGAAATTGATTGATAAATTATTTTAGTTTAATCCAAAACAAAAAGTATATTTAATACAACAGAAAAGAGAGTCTTGTTATTTAGCCAAAAAAAAGAAAAGACAAAAAGAATCATCAACTCCTGAAGTTTGTGATAACATCAACCATAATTTTATGAAACTATTAAAAATGTACCTTTTACAAAACAGTTGCCTACATTGATTTCATGCGTGCACAACATATAGCGAAAATATGGTGCATCAGCAAAATATAAGTTCCATTAATCATGATTAAACATGATCATATCAACAAACTTACAAAATTATTCACTGTTTTCAATGGAAAATATTTAAATCATTAAAAAATATAGATGTAAAAGCTTCCATTCTTTCGTTTGGCAATGACAAACCAACCTCGAGTCCTCCCTCCGAATCCCATGACTTACACAAAGACATGGAATACTTCTCTCCATCAATGGACACAACTTCAAGCTTCCTTGCCCTTCCCCATCCAAAATCTGCCTTAGAAAAGTCGAATTTCGGGAAACCAGAAACGCCGAGTACCCTTATCCCTATGGATTTCTGTAAATCAAATAGTAAAATTCGTCCTTATTGTTAACCCTATTCTCGATATCATCCGCAACCGCCTCAGTTGCAATCACAAACCCTTCATCACGCAACACCTCCTCATGCTTAATTTTAGCCATCCCATAGCCTAAGCGATTACCTGTTAAGATCAAAGATGATTTAAAGATTGTGCATATCAATGCACGAACACTCCGAAAAATCATCCCGTGCAGTGTTGGACTGTTGGGTTTCGTGAAAAATCAAATAGCACAGCGGAAGTTTTAAATTTTAAACCCAAAGTGAATTCTTTGTTTGCATAGTTGAATCAATTAATCGCGAAAACGAATAATTACTTGCCCGTTGAAGTGAAGTGGTAGGAGACTCAATTGCACCTCCAAAAATTCGAATCTTGTAGATTTGAAGACTTCAAGATCACGTGCAATTCCATCTTCACGAATCCTTGATCCTTTCTTGAATTCTTGGTCGAAATAACAAACCTACGTTGCCTCTAAATTATCACGTGGATTGATTAGACTAAAAATCCCTCTTTTTCTCTATGGTGACATACGGCTAGTGTGTTTTAGAGAGAAGGAGGAATTTTTCTTTTTCCTTTCTAGGAGAGTTATGATTTCTTATGTTTTGTTTAGGTCAATGAGTCCTTTTATAATCACTTGACTTATTGACCAGGACAAACAAAAAGAGTCCTCGTTGGGCATCTCTATGGACGCCCAACTTAACACTAGTAGGCGTCCTCATGGATGCCCCATCTAGGCTCGTGGCTTCCTTTTGTTTTAATTAATTATCCATTTAATTAATAATTTATTATATCTAATAAATTAATCAATTAATTAAATAACCAAATTAATTAGATAAATTAATTTATTCATTTATTTCCTTAAGAAAATTAATTAATATTTAATCTTATCTTTATAATTAATAATCTCATCTAATGAGTAATTAATTAATTATTTAATTTATCCATTAAATTATATATCCCAGAATAAAATAGAAAATATTTTCATTTTTCTTTACCAATCCTTTAGCGCGACTCTTTAAGTTTGTTTGTTTGGCAATGAGAGGAATCCAAAGGAAGTGAGTAACACCTAGGCAGTCACGTGGCCCACTTCTTAGCCCAAACAAAATTGAATGATAGGATCATTCCACAACCTTCCAATCGTAAATACTTATAAGTATAAACCCTTTACTCACGTTCCCCAGTCAAGTGAGCGTCATGGTGATGTCAAACTCACTGGACTTGACCATATGTACTAATTATAATAATACGAGATCATTGAGATCGATTTAGTGCCTCGCACAATCGTCTCTTTTGCTTCGGTCAAAGACTTTGATATCTATTTATCTATAATCACATAGGATACTTTCTCATTCACTTATGAGAGAACAAATCTCATATTAGTTATCAGCTAAGACTACCACTTGCCCATCAAGCTGCATTTGGAGGTTGACCCCACCAATGGGTGAATTGGGTGTAACTACTCTAGTGAAAGACTTGATGTCACAAGTGCATCTTCAGCCTAATACTTCAGGTCAAAGGTTCACTTATACCTATTACACATAATCAGTTCTGTCATTGACAATCACAGAGTGAAAACCCATGTGACATAACCAATGCGAGTCGTGTTCTAGCATATAAGTTCTACTGATCTGCCTATAGTCTTAAGCTCCCACCATCACATGGTGCTCGACTGGCACTCCCATGTTAAAGCTAAGTTTGTATAAGTGTTCTAAATCTTTATTTGTCTATTAAAGACTTCATATTACTTGCAAACTAGTTTAAGTAATCAATATCAATCTCTCTATGGCCAATCTTCCTATCCCATAGGAAGTAGAGAGATTGCACTGAAAACATGGACAGAACGTTTTACATTACTTATAGATGCATATAAGATTTAAGTGAAAACTAAACAATGCCTTTTGTTAGGAAAAATAAATAGGTTCATTACAAGAATGATGCTCTATTATTCTACCCTCTATGGCATCTGAGGGCATAATCCTAACAATCTCCCACTTGTACTCAATGCCACTTATTGTGGTATCTTATACCAATCCTTTCCAGGTGTCGGTCCAGAACAGCCCGAGGTAGTGGTTTGGTGAATGGGTCAACTACATTGTCAACTGAGGCTATTTTCTGCACTGCTACCTCTCCTCTGCTAACGATCTCCCCGATGATGTGAAATCTTCTCTCAATGTGTTTAGACTTGTTTTGAGACCTTGGTTCCTTGGATTGTGCTATTGCTCCATTGTTATCACAATAAAGTGGCAACGAGAGCTCTGCACTAGGAACCACTTCAAGTTCTCCTAGAAACTTTCTCATCTAAACAGCTTCTTTACCTGCTTCTGAGGCTACCACATATTCTGTTTCAGTGGTGGACTCAGTGGTTGTGCTTTGCTTGGAACTTTTCCAAGACACCGCCCCACCATTAAGCTTGAAAACAAACCCTGAAGTGAATTTTTGGTCATTTACATCAAGCTGAAAGTCTGAATCAGTGTAACCTTCCATCTTCAGGTCTCCACCTCCATAGATGATAATCATATCCATAATTCTTTTGAGATACTTTAGGATATTCTTCATAGCTATCCAATGTTCGTTTCCCGGGTTTGCTTGAAATCGACTCACCACGCTTACAACATAGGCAATGTCAGGTCTTGTAGACAACATTGCATACATCAGGCTACCAACTGCAGAAGTATAGGGTACATTACTCATCTCTTTTCTATCTTCCTCGTTTTGAGGACACATAGATTTAGACAAGTGTACTCCATGCCTCATGGGAAGAAACCCTTTCTTAGAGTTATCCATCCTAAATCTCTTTAGGAGCTTTTCTAAGTAAGGGTCTTGGGAATGTCCAATCATTCTATTCGTTCTATCTCTATAGATACGAATTCCTCGAATATACGTCGCTTTTCCCAAGTCTTTCATGGAAAACGTACTCGAAAGCCATTTCTTGACGGTGGTGAGCATTCCCACGTCATTTCCTATAAGTAAAATGTCATCCACATATAGTATTAAGAACGAGATCTTACTCCCACTAGTCTTCTTGTGGACACAGGGTTCATCTTCATTCTTGATGAAGCCATATCCCTTTACTACTGCATCATAACGAAGATTCCCGCTTCTAGATGCTTGCTTGAGATCGTATATAGATCTCTCAAGTTTACATACTTTATGGATATCGGTCTCGGATACAAAACCTTTTGGTTGTTCCATATAAATGTCCTCTTCTAGGAATCCATTTAGAAATCCATTTTGACATCCATCTTCCATATCTCATAATCCAAGTATGCAGCTATGGATAACAGTATTCAGATGGACTTTATCATGGCCACGGGCGAAAAGGTTTCTTGATAGTCAATTCCTACTCTTTGACTATGGCCTTTTGCTGCGAGCCTGACTTTAACGGTGTCAACCTTGCCATCGCTACCTATCTTTCTTTTGTAGATCCATTTACATCCTATAGGTTTGATACCTTCAGGACGATCTACCAAAGTACACACTTGGTTCGATTGCATAGAGACCATCTCTGTTTCCATTGCTTCTCACCATCTTGAAGCGTCGACATCCACCATCACCTGATCATAGGTACAAGGATCATCTTCATGACCTTCTTGTACTACAGTGTGAAGCTCTAGCTCCCTCTGCAATAGATATCCATACCTCTCTGGTTCATGTGGTATTCTACCAGATCTACATGGTGGTTGTGCTACTATTGGGTCAGGCTTGGTTCTTGGACATATGTCTCAGAGGGAATTTCATTTTGTTCTTCTAGAACAATCTTTCTACCTTTGCCCCCTTCCAAGATGAATTCATCTTCAAGGAAGTGGTCTTGTAGGGCCACAATTATTCTTTAATCATCATGTAGGTAAAAGAAGAATCCCATGGAATCTTCACGATAACCAATGAAACGTCCCATAAGGGATCTTGTCTCCAATTTCTCCACTTTAGTCTTTTTGACATAAGTAGGACATCCCCAAATCTTGATGTGGTTAAGACTTGGTTTCCTATTATTCCACATCTCATGCGGAGTTTTAGGAATGGATTTGGAGGGACATCTATTCAATAAATGAGCAGCAGTAAGGAGCGCATGTCCCCCCAACAAAATGGGTAAATCAGTGTAACTAAGCATGGAATGAACCATGTCCAATAGTGTTCGGTTCCTGCGCTCAGCTACCCCATTTAGTTGAGGAATCGCTGGTGGTGTTAGTTATAACATTATTCCTTATTCTCTAAGGAATTCATCAAACTCGGCGCTCATATATTCTCCTCCACGATCCGATAGTAGAGTTTTTATATTTTGCCCAGATTGATTTTCTACTAAAACTTTGAATTCTTTAAACATTTCAAAGGATTCAAACTTTTGCTTCATCAGATACACTAGACCATATCTTGAATGATCATTTGTGAAAGTGATGAAGTCGTAGAAACCTCCATGAGCCATTTCTCCAAATGGTCCTCAAACGTCAGTATGCATTAGTCCTAAGCCTCAAGTAGCTCTTTCAAAAGTCTCGGTGAAGGGGGATCTAGCCATCTTGCCTAAGAGACATGATTCACATATTGGATAGGGATCCGACCTTAGTGAGCTTAAAAGCCCATCTTTTTCCATTTTGTGGATCTTGTGCTCTCCAGCATGGCCTAGTCTAAGATGTCACTTCAGTCTTAAGTTAGCTTCTTGCCTACCACATTTATGTGTTACAACATTCACATCAGATGAATTAAGGACATTTAAATAATACAAACCATTAACTAAAGATGCATTGCCAACTATTTTATTTCCATATTAAATGTCGCAATTCAATTTAAAAAAACGGAATGTATAACCAATCTTAACTAATATAGGAACAGAAACAATGTTCTTAATCCCCTTGGGCAAAACTAAAACATTATTTAAAAACAATAAGTGTCCAGAATACAAAATCAAAGAAGTAAATCCAATCCTGTTAGAAAATTTCATGTTAGATGTTTTGATGATGACAAGATAGGCTTTATGTTAGACCCTAAAGATTATGTAAGTTTATCTTTCTTAGAATATGTTTAAGCATTTAACAAAGTTATCGAGTTTGTAATTTTTTAGACTAGGCTTGCAATTTTTATCTTTGTAGATTTTAGACTAAGTATTGGATACCAAGTCGCTGATAGAATTCTAAGTAAATCTTTCAGAGATGAAGTTGAAGATCAGCGTTTGAAGCCAAGCGAAGATGAAGATTTTGTCTTAAGTGACTGCCAATCGCTAAGGATTATTTCAAGAGTTATGAATCAAGCGTTCAAAGCCATTAAAGAGATCAAATGATCAGGTTCACCTGAAATTAATTCCAAAGTCATTAAGGACTTAAATGCAATCATTCAATGGGAATTTATTTCCAACAGGACATAAATTCAAATGCATTAAATGATTGATAAGAGCATTAAATGTGATAAGGACGAATTGCATACGGAGCAAGCCACCCTATTGGCTAAGACTGTTAGAGTTTCAGAGGTCAAACCTACCACATCTAATCGGCGCAGTAGGATTTCAGGAATGTCAGAAAAAGGTACACTCGCTCGCTACGTGAGAGGCACACGCCTGCATGTGTCCAACGGATAAATCCCAAGAAAATGCCTATAAATACCTCTTCTCAGCAAACCCTAAAACATACGAATACACACAAGAATTAGGTCAAAATTCTGCTGAAATCATTCCAAGAAAAGATTACAAAACTCCATATCGTTCAAGCTTTTCAAACATTCCTAAGACAGTCATCGATATCTCAAACATCTTCATAGAAGAACCTTACACTCATATTGAAATATCCCAAGTTGTTTGAACTTCTCAAAATCAAACAAATCCGTGACAAAAACCCTCAACCTCTTTCATCTGTGTGAGAAAGTTGTTGACTTACAAGCAGCATTTCTGTGTGAGAGAAATTTGTTGAAGAAGATCTTCACTGGAGCTGAAGTCTGTGTGATCAAGGAGCTCAAGATCATCTTCCTTATCCTCTATATTGTAGAAGCCTCTGTGTGATCCTTTGATTATCATCTTAGTGGATTTTCTCCGAGTGTAAAGGAGAAGAAGGATGTAGCTGGGATTACATCACCCAGTGAACCTTTCATATCTTGTGTCATTTTACTATTTTATTGCTTTACTTTATTATTCGCATCATATTATTCAAAGGGCTTTAAAACGGTTAAGCGAATATTTGGCTAAAAGAACGCTAAGCTTTATTATCAATTCCGCTGTGCTAACACTGTTTAAGAGATCTAAGCGTTGCCCTACTTTGGTAACTGCCGAAATCACTAAGTCTAAGTTATCTTATCATTAGCGTCTGACCTAGCGCTTTGCTTACTAAGCGTTCAAACTCTTAAAAGTGATACAAAATTTTTGAAGTCGAAAAAGACTTTAGGGTCTATTCAACTCCCCCTTCTAGACCCTTTTGTAAGCCACTTGGAACCACCAAATCTTAGTAGCCACGATGCTTTCCCCGCTGCCTACTTTGATCATCACTTCTTTTCGCCCCAGCTTTCTACTTCTCTGCAAATCCTGATCCAAACAACATACACGGGTACTTGCCCCTGAGTCTAGAATCCATGAAGTAGAAAAAATGGTCATAGAACAATTAGTTTACAAAACGAAAAGTTCCATGCCTTTTGCGCCTTTGCCTAATTTAGGACAGTTCCTCTTCCAGTGGCCAAGCTCACCACACTCGAGACATCTATCCGTCTTCTTAGGCCCTTTGCTCTTATAAAACCCTTGAGCCTTTCCCTTTTGAACACCCCTTTTTGCTCCTAGCTCGATAGCCTGGTTCTTGTTCTTCTTAGACTTAGACATTTTAGGTCCAGAAGAGATGACCAAGGCAATTTCCTTTCCCTTTGGTTTCATTTGAGATTATCCAGTAACAAACTTGTTCATTAGCCCTACTAAATTGCACTCTATCTCATTGCAGTTAAAGTTAACCACAAATTGGGAGAAGGAATCAGGAAGAGACTACACGATAAGTCAGTTTGAAGGATGGCGTTCATGGTGAAGTCAAAAGCTTCACTACTACAAAAAGACACTATTATAGTGCACCTATTACAGTGGTTAATGGGTGAACCACTGTAATAGGGACCTATTACAGCAGTTCTAAAGTGAACCGCTGTAATAGGGTGGTACCTATTACAGCTATTCTTGTAAGAACCGCTGCAATATGTTACACCTATTACAGCGGTTCACATAAGAACCGCTGTAATAGGCCAAAACGAAAAAATTTAAAACCCTTTTATCTTCTCGCTTCTCTCTGTCACTCTCAAAACTTGAAACTCTTTTATCTTCCCGTTTCTCTCTGTTAGTGTTTCTCTCTCACACTCTCAAAACTTCCCTGCTGCCGCCGCTGCCAAACGCCACCAACCCGCCATTGCCGAACGCCACCAACCCGCCGCCGCCGTCGCCGAACACCACCTGCACAACTCTCTTCTCGTACCCTCCATCTCTCTCTCTCTCTTTCTCACTCAGTGGGTGTATGTATATTTGTGTATGTGTGGGTGTATGTATATTTATGTATGTGTGGGTGTATGTACATTAGTGTATGTGTGGGTGTATTCATATTTGTGTATGTGTGGGTGTATGTATATTTGTGTATGTGTGGGTGTATGTATATTTGCGTATATGTGGGTGTATGTATATTTGCTTATGTGTGGGTGTATGTATATTTGTGTATGTGTGGGTGTATTATTTATGTATTTGCGAAAATACGGGTTGTAATTTCACTGTGTCGGAATGACATGAAATTCGCATGGTCATAGTGAAACGTCATTCTGAACAAGACGCATTTCTTAGCAATGCGGTCTTGTGATTTTAGCCATCTGAGATTGTTTAAGGCCTCAAATTAATAAAACGCAAAATTTGAGGCCCTAAACGATCTCAGATGGTTAAAACACAACGGTCTTGTTCAAAACACCATTTCACTATAACCATGCGAATTTTGTGTCATTCCGACACAGTAAAATTACAACCCGTACGAAAAAGTGAAAGAAAAAAATAATAATGCCCTATTACAGCGGTTACAGTTATAACCCTATTACATCGGTTATAGTTATAACCACTATAACTGATGTAGTAGGCCGAAAACCTACTACAGCGGTAAAAAACCGCTCTAATAGGTAAAAAAAAAAAACCTGCTGTAATAGGCATTTTTTGTAGCAGTGCTTCTAATTTCTCAATCCTTGATATCATTTTGAGGACATGATCACCAACCTTCTCACTTTCTTTCATCTTGGCTCTGAAGAGCTCTTTCTATATCTCATATCGTGCAGTTCGACTATGCTCACCATAGATCTTTACCAGGTGTGCTAGGATAGCTCTTGCAGTGGTCATCTTATCATGTGACCGGTGAAGTTCATTGGTCATAGATCCCAATATGTATCCTCTCACCCGGACGTGGTCTTTTACGCATTTTTCATGGGGTTGGACCTCTTCCTCACTAGCACGTGTTCTAGCTGGAGCCGCCATGATATCAACCTCCAAGACGTATCCCAGAGATTCCGTATTGAGGACAATCCTCAAATTTCTAAGCCAGTCCACATAATTGGGTCCAGTAAGGGTATTCTTTTCGAGTAGAATTGAATGTGGGTTTGTCATATTTGAGAGAGATAAACGAGAAAATAACTGCAGAAATAAACAATATTAATTAGATTACTTGTATTTGACTTATCCAAGAAAATTACGGACTTAAAATTTATCTTGCCTCCCACTGCATTTTTCGAATCTCACACTCCCACGTGGAAATCGGGAATCATCATTGGCATCGATTCCACATTGGGTATTGCTGTCCTCAATTAATTAGATGGGTTGCAATCTGACCAATTTCTGGCCCATTAATTATTTGAAGTGATGTCTAACATCAATTTATCCAATAAATGTTTCAATACCTTTCCCCATAGTTCACCAAGCCGCAACCTAACCGATTTCTAAGCTCGTGAACTACCCGAGTTCATTCTCACTAACTCCTTTAATCTAATATTTGAATTTCACCTTGCATCCTCACCGATTTTTGGGGTGAAATATGCTTCGACTAAGGCATATGACACACTTCATAAAATTTCAAATTATTTCCAATTGCATAACCCCCATAACTGGGAAGCATTACACATTTGTAGTAATTTTAATTTTAATAAGTTTAGTGGAGTGCGAGGATGTCACACATCCTTTACTAACCCGGTATTATTTATTTGGGATAATTTAAATTGTCAAATGATTGGTCTCACTTTGCACATTAATTAATTTATATAGCACAATTATCATAGATTGAATTTGCATAGTATATACTAGTAATAATCATGCCTATAAATATAAACATTCTTGGAATTAAATAAAGAAATTCATCACATTCGATCATGGACTTTTTCTAGAGGACCCGAACCAATGGACCATCATAAAGAAAGGTAAAAATGAAAAACTTAACTAAACTTCAAGGGCTTCTTGTCTCCGCCAATTTTGAACTACTCTATTACAATACTTTAAAACAACCTATACATTATTTCTAAGAAAGCATTAAATAGCCTCAAATTCAGCTTTACAACCCATAAAAAGAAAATATATAAAACCTAAGTCCATGGTCGGTGTCTCCATATCACATAAGACATGCTCGCATCATGTAATACATGCTCGCAATATTAAAACACTTATGTTGATAACTTAAAATTTTAGTCCAACTAAAAAGTCCTTTATAAAATTCCCAATTTATATATATTCTTTATTTCAATTAAAATCATTCTAGTCGTACTAGATGACTTAGATATACAAAATTATAAATTAAGTATATCTACCTCCCAACTAAAATGAATACATAAAATATGGAATCCTATTTTATTATGATTTAAAGCCATCACCAATTGAAAAAACTTTTATTTGATTAAAGAATTAATTATTAATCATCCAAGAAAAATAATTTATATTCTTTATTCAAATATCTAAGTAATTTTCAAGTTGAGGAAAAATTAATAATATTTAATCCATAAATTAATTATTAATCTCCAAGAAAATTAATTATTTATTCTAATTAAATATTTTTATTCCAATTAGTCTTATTTGGCTCGATTTTATCGAACCCAAGTCACCATCCTTTAGGTCCACTTGGATTTAATTTAATTGGTTCAAAAATTATTTAATTAGAAAAAACATGCGCGCATTATTAATTTCTATTGGGCTAGTTTTGATTTAAATCCAAATCACCAACCCATTGACCCATTTGGAATTAATTAAATTAAGCTCAAACTATTATTTTTTTTTGTTACAAGCTCAAACTAATTAATAAATCAAAATTAAGTAAATTTCCAATTTGGGCTTAATTTGAATTATTCCAGGTCATCATCCTTTTGACTCACCCGGATAATTAAATGTACCCAAAACCCAAATACTAATTTCGCCCTAAACCCATAGCCTATTTTCAGACCCGGATCCAAGACCCAGTTCAGCGGGTCGTGTGTCGAAACACACGACCCGACAGGCCGTGTGCGCTGTGCGCGCGTGCAGGTGTTGTGCGCACAATATTCGGGGTTTTCGAGCCCCGTTTTTCCTCGTTTCTTGATTTTTTTTTCTCATATCATAAAAATACAGAGATTTATAACAAACATAAAAAATTAAAATCTAAGCAAAAATCCATAAAAAAATATAGATTTAAGACTGCATAAATGCGTGCTTCAAAAACACATAATATGCATATCAAATATCACATAAACATAATCAAACATGCAAATCAGAGATTGGCTCTGATAACACTGTTGGGTTTTGTGAAAAATCAAATAGCACAGCGGAAGTTTTAAATTTTAAATCCAAAGTGAATTCTCTGTTTGCATAGTCGAATCAATTAATCGCGAAAATGAATAATTACTTACCCATTGAAGCGAAGTGGTTGTAGACTTAATTGCACCTCTAAAAATTCGAACCTTGTAGACTTCAAGATCACGTGCAATCCAATCTTCACGAATTTTTAATCCTTTATTGAAATCGTGATCCAAACAACAAACGTCCATTGCCTCTAAATTATCACGCGGATTGATTAGACGAAAAATCTCTCATTTTCTCTATGGTGACCGACGACTAGTGTGTTTTAGAGAGAGGGAGGAGTTTTTCTTTTTATTTTCTAGCAGAGTTATGATTTCTTATGTCTTGTTTAGATTAAGGAGTCCTTTTATAATCACTTGACTTATTGACCAAGACAAACAAAAAGAGTCCTTGTTGGGCATCCTTATGGACGCCTAACTTAATGAGGACGCCCCATCTAGGCCCGGGTCTTCCTTTTGTTTTAATTAATTATCCATTTAATTAATAATTTATTATATTCAATAAATAAATTAATTAATTAAATAACCAAATTAATTAGATAAATTAACTCATTAATTTATTTCCTTAAGAAATTAACTAATAATTAATTTTATCTTTATAATTAATAATCTCATCTAATGAGTAATTAATTAATTATTTAATTTATCCAATAAATTAAATCTCCCAAAATAAAATGGAAAATCCTTTCATTTTTCTTTACTAATCCTTTAGCACGACTCTTTAGGTTCGTTTCGTTTAGCAATGAGAGGAATCCAAAGGAAATGGGTAACACCTAGCCAGTCACGTAGCCCAAACGAAATCGAATGGTTGAACCATTCCAAAACCTTCCAATCGTAAATACCGTATAAGTATAAACTATTTGTTTGTGTACCCCAGTCAAGTGAGAGTCATGGCTATGTCAAACTCACTGAACTTGACCATATGTATTAATTATAATAATACGAGATCATTGAGATCGATTTAGTGCCTAGCACAATCGTCTCTTTTTGCTTTGGCCAAAGACTTTGATCTCAATTTATCTATAATCACATAGGGTACTTTCTCACTCACTTATGAGAGAACGAATCCCATTTAGGTATCAGCTAAGACTACCATTTGCCCATCAAGCCGCATTTCGAGGTCGACCCCACCAACGGGTCAATTGGGTCTAACTACTCTAATGAAATACTTGACGTCACAAATGCATTTTCAGCATGATGTTTCAGGTCAAAGGCTCACTTATACCTATTACGCATAATCAGTTCTGTCATTGACAGTCACATAGTGAAAGCCAATGTGACAGAACCTATGCGAGTAGTGTTTGAGCATATCAGTTCCACTGATGTGCCTACAGTTTTAAGCTCGCACTATCACATGGTGCTCGACTGAGACTCTCATGTCATAGCTAAGTTTGTACAAGTGTTCTGTGTCTTTATTTGTTCATTAAAGACTTCATATTACTTGCGAACTAGTTTAAATAATCAAGATCAATCTCTCTAGTGCCAATCTTCCTATCCCATAGGAAGTAGAGAGATTGCACTGAAAACATGGACAAAACGTTTTACACTACTTATAGATGTAGATAAGATTTAAGGGAAAACTAAACAATGCCTTTTATTATGAAAAATAAATAAATTCATTACAAAAAAGATACCCTATCATTCTATCCTCTATGACATCTGAGGGCATAATCCTAACAAGGACGTGCTGCGTCTGTGTCCAGGTATTGAGGGAAAAGAAAAAAAAATACACATGAACATTCGTGTCTTAGCCGTGTCTGTGTATTAATTTTTTTTAAAATTCACGTATCCGTGTCCGGTGTATGTGTCCGCGTCTCATGCCCGTGTCCGTGTATCATAGTGCATATCCACGGAATTGGTTCATGATTTTATTTTATGGGAGTAATTTTCCACAAATTATTTGTACATGTAGTAGTCTCAATGTCTCATCCATAAACGAATGTGACATCGTATTTAATAATTAATAGAGAGTGAGGAATGACTAATATTACTTCAAAGTAGTACTTTATATCTTATATTATTTTTCATGTACCTATTACATGTTCCAAAAAATTCTTCAATCATGTACATGATTTAAATTTTTTTATGTAAGTGAAATTGAAATACAAGACAAAATAAATCGTCAATTCAAAGTAAAGAATTCAAAATAGTCGGAAATGTGTATGTGTGAGTTTTTGTATTAGACTACTTGCTTTACTCTTCACTTTCTTACTATGTTCAAATTTCACATTACCAAAATAGTTGGCTGGCAGAGGTGGATTTCTCCTAGCTCGGGCATCGACTACGAAAACGAAGTATTCGAGCACATTACCATCAATATATTTGCAAGTATACAAATTTGTTTTTTTACATATTAAAAGATACATTTTTAATTCGACTATTCCATCGAACCCAATACTAATTAACATGTTTTATTGAACTTTCATAATAAAAAAAATTAAAATGACGTTGGAATCACAAGCGAATAGTGCCAACATCGAAGCCATTTCCATCGAACCCAATACTAATTAATGTCATAACATGTTAGCAAAAAGGGATTTCATGCACATGGATTGACAAATAATTCGAGTTTAATTCCTAATAAAACTATATTTTGTATAATAGCACAAAAAAGAGAGTATTGTTATTTAGACGCATACAAAAAATAATAAAAAAATAAAAAAATCATCAAGTACCTCTTGAAGTTGTGATAACATTGACCATAACTTTTTTGAAACTATAAAAAATGGCCTTGTTTGTTTATGTTTTCAAATTCCATTTTTAATATTCTGAATCACAAAATCATTTTCATTTAAATTCTACTTAACTTTTTCAATTCCCCATATAACTACTTATCACTCACTATATCAATCATTTCACACATTTATCAATCAACATCATTTTCTCCAATCATTACTTTTCTATTCAATCTTCCACTTTTATTATATATTAATAATAAATTTCAAATTTCAAATTTCAAATTTCAAAATATATTAATATTAAATTAACTTTATACATCTACCTATCTTATTCTACTATTTATTTATTCACATAATCATTACACAAATAACTAACTCAATTATTTAACTCATATTTTACAAATCTCAACCACTATTTAAAAACATAAACAAACACAACACACATCACATCAATTCTCACACGAATCCATGTAATACGCATTCCCCGAAAAATTTTCAAAATTTCATCTCAAAAACATAAACAAACAGAACTTTTACAAAACATTCGCCCACATTGATTTCTTGTGTGCACAACATATAAAGAAAATATGATGCATCAGCAAAATATAAGTTCCATTAATCATGATTAAACACGATCATCTCAACGAAAGTATTAAATTATTCAATATTCAATGGATTAAACCATTAACAAATATAGATGTAAAAGCTTCCATTCTTTCCTTTGGCAAAGACAAACCAACCTCCAATCCTCCATCTGAATCCCTTGACTTACACAAAGACATTGAATACTTCTCTCCATCAATGGACACAACTTCAAGCTTTCTTGCCCTTCCCCATCCAAAATCTGCATCATATAAGTCGAATTTCGGGGAACCGGAAACACCAAGAACCCTTATCCCTATGAATTTTTGTAAATCAGATAGCAAATTCTCAGAACGTTTTGACAATTCGTCCTTATTGTTAACCCTATTATTGATATCCTCGGCAACAGCCTCAGCTGCAATCACAAACCCTTCATCACGCACCAGCTCCTCATGCTTAATTTTAGCCATGCCATATCCTAAGCAATTACCTATTAAGATCAACACACCAATCACAATATATGATTAAAAGATTGTGCATATCCATGGAATTGGTTCATGATTTAATTTCATTGGAGTAATTTTCCACTAATTATTTGTACATGTTGGAGTAGTCTCAATGGCTCACCCATAAACGAATGTGACATCGTATTTAATAATTAATAGAGAGTGTGGAGTAACTAATTAATATTACTTCAAATGAGTACTTTATATCTTATATTATTTTTCATGTACGTATTACATGTTCAAAAAATTTCTTCATGATTAAAATTTTTTTATGTAAGTGAAATTGAAATACAAGACAAAATAAATCGTCAATTCAAAGTAAAGAGTTTAAAATAGTCGGAAGTGTGTAAGTGTGAGTTTTTGTATTAGACTACTTGCTTTACTCTTCACTTTCGTACTATATTCAAATTTCACATTACCAAAATAGTTGGCTGGCAGAGGTGGATTCCTCCTAGCTCGGGCATCGACTGCGAAAGCGAAGTATTCGAGCACATTACCATCAACTTCCTCTCCAGTTGCATCCCCGGATCTAACCAAACAACTCCAAACAAAAGACGTTGTGACAACAAAAGACGAAACTTGAACCAAGTCTGGTTTTTTGGCCAAAACCAAATCTTTTAGCCATTTTATATTAGCCTGGTCGAATATAAACGTGGCTCTCACCTTGTTCGTGGGCAACGGAAAAGTAGATGATATTAGAGGACCCTCTCCCATTAGTTTCCAATACATACTATCAACTGCAAGCTCACTTGTACTAAATGCAGATCTATCAAAAATTGGCAAAAACTCACCTTTTTCTCTCAAAAGTTCATTTTCACATCCAGATTTGCTAATCGAAGCCCATGCCAATATAAATCCCACAATGGAACTCGCATCGCCAAGACAATGAAGATTGGCAAAACCAATACATATACCATGACCTGGAAACAACGTCACTTGAAGAGCTATAACAGGGACTATTTTGTACTCACCTTCATCTTTTACGGGTGGTATTTGGGGCACGAAATCATAGAGCATATTAGCATCTCGAGCATGATTTCCAATAAGATTGTTGAAATCATTACTAGACTCGGCGATTGTGAATGAAACTGAGTCCCCAGGGACGTAACGAATAACGGGCATTTTCTCAGTGTTTGAAGGGTAGATTAAATTACCTGACACTGGAAGGTAGTGTTTGAGAGTTAGAGAGAGTGAATGTTTGAGTTTTGAAACGAGGGTCTCCAAGAAATAAGGCTTCGAAAAGGGGTATTCGTAGAAGAGAAGACGGCGAATTGGATGAAAATGAAGCCATATGATATCGGATGAAGTAAGGGGCACCGAGAGCTCGGCAGCCTGGCCTGGAGGTGGTGCAATCAGACAGGTATCAAGAATTGTCGTCATGGACATTTGAAGAGTTTAGTTGAAGACAAGGGAACTATTTATATGACGGAGGGTATTATATATGAGATTAACTAACAGAATTTAGTAATCATCAATGTAATATGACACGATCGATAATACTTAAGAGACCTCTGTTTTGATTCTTTGACGAGAGGTCGCGATCTCCTAAAATTTAAAATGGGGGTGTCGTTTAGAATAAAAGTACAAAATGGTTAAAGAATAAAAGATGGACAGAAACGCGCACCCACTAGATTACCTACCAATACCATATATAAAATAGAAGAGAAACAGAAAAATAAGCAGATAAGGTCAAATTTGTTTGTTATTTTTTTTAAAAATAATTGATATTTGATAAGGTCAATAATGTCGACGGTCCAAAACAAATACTTATTATACAATATTTACTATGTTATATTTCAAAATGTTTCTAGAATCCGGGAAATGATTCTTTATATCGACATATATTCTTAGCCATATTTTTTCATTTCGGTATGGAAAAAATGAAATTTTGCCTATGTTTGGTTATGTTTTGGGGCCATTTTGGTCCAAAATTCTGGGCAAATCTTGTTTGGCTAACACGAATTTTGGCCAAAAAATGTGACAAATATCTGCTTAAAATTAAATATTTGGTCAACAGTCTTACTTTTTTAATTTCTCTCTCTGCTGTCTACTCACCACACCACTGTCTCCACTCTGTCTACTGTTCTTCTCTCTCTGATATATGTTTTTTTTTTCTTTCTAAAAACAAATATATATGTTCAAACAAAACAAAAATACATTATATATATATATCACCCAAGCAATCATCCCTTTCAGTTCATCTACATTCTACTTCTAATTTACCTTTTTGAAAATAATATACTAATAAATCTTGTATGTGTGCTACAACCAGCAAATCTATGCATATAGGCACCTTTATCTGCACCTATTCTTTTGAGTGATGAAATTGGGTTTGACTATTACTTTCCTTTGAGGATTTTTTGTTAATTGTAATGTTTTCAGTTTTTAGCTCTAACTTTTGGTTAGAGTTTAATTATATACTCTATTATGTGGATTTATCATAATGAAAAAAAAAACAATTATTTATATAAAACACAACATATATACACACATTAATTGAATATGGAATGTTTATAAATATATGATATATATATATGTGTGTGTGTGTGTGTGAAATTAGGAGTGCAAAACAGTCGAGCTTGAGCCGAATTTGACCAAATTTCTCAAACTCGAGGAGCCAGAGTACATGAGCTTGAGCCCGAAAAAGAATAAAATATATACATAAATTGTTGATTTTTTTATATAACATATATATTGTTATTAAATATGATCATGATAAATAAAATATATCGTTATTTATATTTTTTTGTATAGTATAATATATTATAAAGTAAATTATTAAATAAATAAAAGTAATATATATATTTTTTAATACAAGCTAGCAAGGATGGAAATATGTATAATTGGTTCAAGCTCGACTCATTAGGTTCAGTTCAATCTCGAATTGAACCGACTCGTGAGTCGTGACGCTCGTGAGTCGACTCACTCAATAGCCACCTGCATATGAAGTATTTATAAATCATTGTATATAAACTGCATATTTGTAAAATAATATCTATATACGACATATCAATGTATATATGTATTGATAAATCAATACCTTTACCGTATTTATATACATAAATGTGTGTACACCACATTTTTTTATATTCATGAACACACACACAATATATATAGATATAATGTCTATATATTGAATATAATAGAATATATATATATATATATCAATTGTCATAACATATATATACATTTGTATTCATCTATATAACAATTATTACAAACAATATTATATTATAACTTTCAATTATTAAACTAATTATTAACAGATAAAATTTTACATGATTTGACTGCTACATTAACTTTTGTTCCTTTTGGAAACAAAACCAAACACTATCTCACCAGAAAAACATCCAAAAACCACTTCCCAAAATAAAACCAAATACAATCTCATCAAACACGCACATTTCCCAAAAAATTTCTCACCAATAAATCTCACCAAAATGCTATCCCAAAACATAACCAAACATAGGCATAACATATTTTTCAAATGATTAGAATTTAGGGAATATGACTCTCAAACTTAGTACTTTTTTGTACTGTAACCATTATTTTAGTTCTTATTTTAGTACCAAAATATAATTAAAATTAAAAACGTTATTTGCTATGCTAATCGTACCAGTTAATTTAAGACTCTTCAACTAATTTTTTCGCTTTAGTCTAACTATGAATCTAATATAGTACTAGTTAATTTAAGACTCTTCAACTAATTTTTTCGCTTCAGTCAAACTATGAATCTAATATCAATTGATTTACTCATGGTCTTAAATTTCCCTCGAAACCAAGAAATTCAACAGAAATTTCAGGTTTTCGGGGGTTCTGAAGCAAAATTTTATTTTCGATCAAATTTTGTAAAATATCTTCTGAAATTTCGATCGAAAACTCGAAATTTTCAAAAAAAATTTCCGAAACCCAAAATTTTCTAAAACTTAAAAATAATATTAAAACTCTTTTATTAAATATTCATCGAAATGTAGTCAGAAACCGGAGATTTCCCAAAATTTTGAATAAGTATTATTTTTTTTATACATTTTAAAATTTTATTATTTTAAAATAATATTTCAAGTTAGTACACACCTACCAACCATTCACTCTAACCACACATACGATTTTTACTAAACTTGTGGCACACTTTATTTTAATTAAATTATAAGATTTGATAATTATTTTACTTTCGAGTCATATTTTTTTCATATTTTTTGTAACATATTTTGATCATACAATTTAATAAGATTCATTATACATATATTATATATAGAATATTGTTAATATTAAAAGATGCATAAGTATGATAATTAAAGTTACCAAAGTTTGATTGTAAAGTTTGAAATATTTCTATAAATTTTCATAATTTCTTTAAAATTGAAACCGAAATTTCGAATATCCTCAAAATTTTTATCGAAATTTCCGTAAATTCACTACCCCGATATCTATACCGAAACCAAAATTTAAGACTTTGGATTTACTCAACTATCATTTTTAATAAGCGAAGCAAACCAATTAGTATATATAGGACTTCTCAACTTACTCTTCTCCCATAAAAGATGCATAAGTATGATAATTGAAGTTACCAAAAGTTTGATTGTAAAGTTTGAAATATTTCTATAAATTTTCATAATTTCTTTAAAATTGAAACCGAAATTTCGAATATCTTCAAAAATTTTATCGAAATTTCTGTAAATTCACTACCCCGATATCTATACCGAAACCAAAATTTAAGACTTTGGATTTACTCAACTACCATTTTTAATAAGCGAAGCAAACCAATTAGTATATATAGGACTTCTCAACTTACTCTTCTTCCCCCCCCCCCCCCCCAAAAGTCATTATATTCTTACTACTGATGTCAGTTAGGGTTAAATACAAAATGCCCCTTGAACTATACTCACTATCGCATATACTTTTTGAATTAAATAACAGACTAAATTGGTCTCTTGGTCAAACTTGTGTTTGCTAGCATTAGATCACTTAGCGTAAATACTGATTCTACCACTCTCTCACATGGACCATAGTTATTTTGATGTGTACGATACACTTTTTATTATTTTTATAGTGACTTTAATTACCACCAAAAGGCATACAAAAATAATATTTGTAAGAAAATTTAGATACACACATGGAGGGGCCAGGATTTGGGGTTTAGTGGGGCGAATACAAAAAAAAAAAAAAAGGAGGTGAAAACTAGATGTTTTTGAATTTTGGGGGGCAAAATTTCAAAGTTTATAAGGAAAGAATTGAATTTTCTCAAAGTTTTGGAGGGGGAAGGGTTGTGGCTGGTGCCCCTACCGGCCCCCCTTTGGCTCCCCTCTGGATACACATATTTAATCATGAATACATTTCACCCCAAACAAATAAAAATATATTTAGATATAATATCGATTAAATACATCTCACCCAAATATGATATTAATGCAAAAATATTTAGTTATCGGTAGTCATTTTGTGTTCATAAATATCTAGAGCAGTGCATTCTTTTATTTGGCTAGCCGCATCTTTAGCTCAAAATTATTAAGTACAATGAGCACATCATTTGGGCATATGTTATATATCTAACATTTTACTATATAATTACTATTTAATCACAAAAGAAAACAGTATTATTAAGAAAACTGTTATGAAATAACCCCAAATATTATAAAGTAGAGAGACAAGAGAATGAGAGAATGAGAGATTTCTTTATTTCATTTTTTGGTGTTTCCCTACAATACAATGACATAGTCTATTTATTGGCAACTATCAAGAACCTCAAAGGTTGATTTATATAATTAGGTACATTAAATCACATCCATGATGAAATGTGAGAAGACATGGAGATGAAGGGACTTGGAAGTTATATGGACATCCATGAATGCAATTGTTCATAACACTCCTCCATGGATGTCCATTACTAAAGAATATGCCTCGTTAAAATCTTACTAGGAAAAACAATGTGGGACAAAAACCTAGTGAAAAAAAATGAGTACATAGTTCTTTCAATATGCAATCAGATGTTGTCTCATTAAAAACCTTACCAGGAAAACCCAGTGGGAAAAAACCATGGTTAAGGGAAAAAGAGTGCAGTACGCATTATCTCCCCCTCATGACAATATCAGTCAAGATCTTTGAGTCGACGAACTCCAATATTATAGACTACCTTTTCGAATGTTGTAGTAGGAAGTGTCTTAGTGAACAAATGTGCAAGATTATTACTGGAACGGACTTGTTGAACATTAATATCACCATTCTTCAGAATATCATCAGTGAAAAAAAACTTTGGTGAAATATGTTTTGTTCTATCTCATTTTATGTACCCTTCTTTCAACTGCATGATACATGTAGAGTTATCTTCATAAAAGATAGCCAGGATCATTTTTCTAGAAGATAAATCACTAGTCCCCCAAATGTGTTGAATCATAGATCTTAACCAGACACATTCTCGACTTAGCTCATGCATAGCTAAGATTTCTACATGATTAGATGATGTTGCGGTTATGGTTTGCTTCATAGTGTTTGATGTTATGCCCTCTATGCCATTGAGGAATTAGATTTAAGAGGGCGTTTTATTTATATTGTATGAACATTATTGATTAATAAAAGACATTGGGTTTGTTCTTATAAATGTAATTGTGGAATTGAATGTATTGAACAAATCGGTCCTTCAGAGCAAGGTGTACACACCACTTCTTATTTCTTAAGTAGGGGCATTGGAGGAGTTAAGTGCTTGATCTTATAAATACGGTTCGTGAGTTAAAGAATCTAAATTGGGCATTTAGATTAAACTCGTATGACACTTGCTTTGACAAAGAAAGTGCTAAGTCTTACACTGATTGGATAGTAGGAGCTGGTGTCATGAATATGATTAACGGAGTAAACATATTCATACACGACTCGTTGTAATCCGATCACATGGGTTTTTCCTCAGTGACAGTCAATGATGACGATTACCGTTATAATAGTATAAGTGAACTTTAGACTGGAGGAGTCATTTGCATTGTGCTCGTACCATTGAATAAGTTATTAGAGTAGTTAGGCCCAATCACCTGTTGGTGGGGTCGACCTCAAAGGACGATTCAATGGGTGTGTTCGACAATGGAAAATGGACTGCCAATAAGGAATTCATTGTCTAGAAAGTAAACGAGAAGCAACCTGTACGTCATAGGTGTTGAGAAATTAAAGTCTTTGGCTAAAGCATTAATTACTGACTTATATTTGATATAAAGGGCAGTTTGGTAATTTCACATCAGTATGATTACAGTACAGTATCAACTAGTATGAGTTTGATGTTCCATGACTATTACTTGATCGGGTTGCGTCAGTGAAGAGTTTATACTCATATGGTAATTATAACATAAAGGTTCGTGATGATATATTCATCTCGTACTTGATTGGGTTTCGGTATAGCTTCACGGGATGGTTTGGTGATAACTATACCCTTGGAATCCTCCCTATGCCAATCAAGACGAGCGTAGAGAGTCGCGCTATATAAAGAGGATAAAATAAAGGAGTTTTACTTTTTGAAGGGTGTTTTGGTAATTTCACTTAGAGTGGAAATTATCAAAGGGATGTGTATTGATTATAATAAATATTTAAATTATTTTATTCAATCAATATTAATAGTATGGTATTATTAATTTAGAATTAATAAAGCACTAATAGCAAAAAGAGATTAGTATTTAATTAATTACCAATTGGATTGGACTGAGAATATTAATTAAATACATAACACTGGGCTTGGAATTGGAAAAAGTCCAGTACATCTATCTCTAGGGTACACCGCTCCCCCCCCCTCCTTTCTTCTTAGGCAAGGTGAAATCTTTTATTTAAACACAAGGTGTTTAACTAAAATAAAAGAACTTTAAGTCAGTTTTTCATCTTAGAGCAGTCCAAAAGTTCTGCCTCTAAATTGTCTCGCCGGAAAACTTGATGAGAAAAATTCTCCTATTTCTTGGTGCTTAGATCGATGGCTAGGGGAGAGAGGGAGAGAGGAAATTCTTTCTTGTGGCTCAAGTGTTAATTGTGACTTATGACCTAGCTATTAACTAATGTGATATATTTATAGCACTTAAGTTATTACCTTGGGCTTAATTAACCCATCATGGACGCCTAGTGGCCGTCCCATATGGTCTAGGTGTGCCTCTTGGTACACCAATTTGAGCTCAGTCCAATCCATTATTTAATTAATTAATTCAATCCAATTAATTAATCTAATTAAAGAATAGATAGGATATTTAATTAATCTTATTTCTCCAAGAAATAACATATTAATTAAATTATAAATGAACTAACTTATTTCTTCAAATAATTAATTCCATTTAATTAATTTTAAGTATCCAATACTTAAAATATTACCACAAGAAATATTCCATATTTTCTATCGATTTTTTTTATTTAAGCGTGAGTCTTTAGGTTCATCTATATTTAGCAAAGGGAGGATTCCATTGAATATGGGTCCCAACTAGCGAGTCAAGTGGTCCATATTGTAACCCAAATAAGATGAAATGATTGAATCATTTTTACCTTTCCTATTGTAATTACCATGTGAATATAAACTTTTTGTTTCCTTATCCTGGTCAAGTGAGAGTCATGGTTTTTGGTCAAACTCACTAACTTGACACTATGCTATATTTATAATAAGTTCAGATCTGTTAATGCTTTGGCCAAAGACTTCAAGATCTAACTTACTTATAAATGCATAGGATAATTCCTCGTTCACCTTCGAGGTAACGAATCCTATCTTGGATATCAGTTAAGACTACCACTTGCCCATCAGGTTGCAATTCCAGGTTGACCCCACCAAAGGGTGAATTGGGTCTAACTACTCTAATGACAAACCTAATGTCACAAGTATATCTCCAACTTGATTCCTCAAGTCTAAAGTTCAGACACACCTATTACAATTTAATCAATTCTGTTGTTGACTGTCAAAGAGTGAAAACTCATGTGACATAATCGATGCGAATCATGTCTGAGTGCCACTATCTCCATCGGTGCACCTATGATATGAGTTCTTCACAACTTTCCAGTGATCGACGGGCACCGTTCTCGTGAAAACTCATATCAGACAAATCTTCATGATTTCCAATGCCTAATTGAAAATCATTGACTTGCAAACTATTTTAGTACACAAGTATCAAACTCCTCCAGTGGCTTAGAGAGTTAACGCTTGCGTTCATGGACTTATAGATGATTACAATATATAAATGCCAATATAATAGTAAACAACTAATTGCCTTTTATTAATAGAATGTGAAACAATTACAAATTGATAATGTCCTAACATTTTCTAATCCTCTAGTGGCATTTGAGGTCATTAACTTAACATGAAAATCAAACCGGGCACAGTATTAAGGCATTGCTATCGGATCATGGTGGCGAATATATAAGTGCTGAGTTTGATGAGTTCTTAGAAGAACACAACATAGTGTTACAACTTACTCCACCAGCAACCCCATAATTAAATGGAGTAGCTTAGCGAAATTGTACTCTATTGAATATGACAAGATCTATGCTTAGCTACACCGATTTACCATTTTCATTGTGGGGACATGTTTTGCTTACAAATGTACACATATTGAATAAGTGTCCCTCAAAATCTGTTCCCGAGAAACCGTGTGAGTTTTGGTGTGGAAGGAAACCTAATCTTATGTACAAAAGAGTGTGGGGTTGCCCCACATATGTTAAGAAGACTAAGGTAGAGAAACTAGAGGAAAGATCCCTCAGGGGTCGATTCATAGTTTTTCCAACTGACTCCATGGGATACCTGTTTTACCTACCAAACAATCATCGGATAATCCTGGCTTTGCAAGCATTCTTTCTTTAAGGCGAGTTCATTAGAGAAGGAGGTGTAGGTAGGAAACTGTTTCTACTAGAAGAACCAAATGAATCCCCTTCGGAGACACCAATTCAAGTACAAAAAACTGACCCTGAAACTCAAAAGACACAATCGTTGCTACGACACTTTAGTAGAGTATCTCGACCACCTGAGAGATATGGATATCTTCATGAACAACAATATTTTTTTGCTATAGGAAATGGAAGCCATGGAGATGATCTCTCTAGCTACAAGCAAGCAACGACTGGTATTAATTCAGAAAAATGTCTAGAAGCCATGAAAGTAGAGATGTATTCGATGTATTTGTACTAAGTTTATACTCTTACCAATCTCCCTGAGGGTGTATGGCCGATAGGGTGCAAATGGATCTATAAGAGAAAGATTGGTCTGAATGGTAAGGTACCTATAAGGCCAGACTTGTCGCGAAAGGTTATAGTAAAAAAAAGGGCATTGACTATGAGGAAACCTCTTCACCCGTAGCAATAATCAAGTCCATTCGAATCCTGCTCGCCATTGCAGCGAACCTAGATTATGAAATCTGGCAAATGGATGTGAAAACCGCATTCTTAAATGGATACCTCGAGGAGGACATTTATATGCAGAAGCCCAAGGGTTTTATATCCGATGCAAATTCTCATAAAGTTTGCAAGCTAAATAGGTCCATTTATGGACTTAAGCAGGCGTCTCGCAGTTGGAATCAACGGTTCGATCAAGAAGCGAAATTTTATGGATTCATTAAGAATAAAGATGAACCATATGTCTATAAATTGTCAAGTGAGAGCAAGTTGACATTCCTAGTGTTGTATGTAGATGACATACTACTAATGGGGAATGACATAGGCTCATTGACATCAGTCAAGGCATGGCCGTCAAACACATTTTTCATGAAAGACTTAGGAGAAGCAAACTACATCCTTGGAATTCGCATCTACTGGGATAGGGAAAATCGGATGTTAGGTCTCTCCCATGCGCTTTAGCTAGAGAAAGTCCTTAAGAGATATGAAAAGAGTAACTGTAACAGAGGACTTCTGCCTATAGACATGAAATACATCTCTCTAAGTCTATGAGTCTGAAATTGGATGAGGACAGACTAAAGATGTGTAATATCCCATATGCATCAGCAGTGGGAAGTCTCATGTATGCAATGTTATGTACGAGGCCTGACATAGCCTACGTTGTGAGTGTAGTTAGTCGGTTTCAAGCTTACCCGGGTGAGCAGCATTGGATGGCTGTGAATACTATCCTTAAGTATCTTAGAAGAACGAAAGATATGCTTCTCATATATGGAAATGAAGAGATAAGAGTAGATGGATATTCTGACTTAGACTTTCAGTCTAATATGGATGATCGAATATCTACGTCTGGGTTTATTTTACTCTGAATAGTGGAACAGTGTCTTGGAAAAGTTCGATGCAAAGCCCAACTACGAACTCCACATGTGAAGCTGAATACATAGTTGCCTCTGAGGCAGCTAATGAAGCTGTTTGGATAAAGAAGTTCACGGTTGAACTTCAAGTGGTTCCTAGCATGGAAATGTCGTTGCCACTATGGTGTGACAACAATGGAGCAATAGCACTAGCTAAAGAACCAAGATCTCACAACAAATCTAAACACATAGAGAGAAGGTATCAACAATACGAGAAATCATTGGAAGAGGCGACATCGCCGTGCAGAAAGTAGCCTCAACAAAAAACGGAGCTGACCCACTCATTAAGACTCTATCATCGGTTGTGCTAGAGAAACATCTTGAGAAGATGGGAATCAAATACAATAGCAATTGACATTGAGTGCAAGTGGGATATTGTTAGGTGTTATGCCCTCTATGCCATTGAGGAATTAGATTTAAGAGGGCGTTTTATTAATATTGTATGAACATTATTGATTAATAAATGGCATTGAGTTTGTTCTTTTAAATCTAATTGTGGCATTGAATGTATTGAACAAATAGGTCCTTAAGATCAAGGTGTACTCACCACTACTTGTTTAATAAGTAGGAGTACTGGTGGATTTAAGTGCTTGATCTTATAAACACGGTTCGCGATTTAAAGAATCTAAATTGGGCGTTTAGATTCAACTCTAATGACACTTGCTTTGATAAGAAAAGTGCTAAGTCTTACACTGATTGGATAGTAGGAGCTGGTGTCATGAATATAATTAACAGAGTTAACATATTCGAACACGGCTCGTTGTAATCCTATCACATGGGTTTTTACTCAGTGACAGTCAATGATTAGGATTACCATTATACTAGTATGAGTGAACTTTAGACATGAGGACTCATTTGCATTGTGCTCGTACCATTGAATAAGTTATAAGAGTAGTTAGGCCCAATCACTCGTTGGTGGGGTTAACCTAGAAGTACGATTCAAGTGGTGCGTTCGACAATGGGAAATGAACTGCCAATAAGGAATTCACTCTCTCGAAAGTAAACGGGAAGCAACCTGTACGTCATAGGTGTTGTGAAATTAAAGTCTTTGGCCAAAGCATTAATGACTGACTTATATTGGATATAAAGGGCAGTTTAGTAATTTCACATCAGTATGATTACAGTATTGTATCAAGTTGTATGAGTTTGACGTTCCATGACTCTTACTTGATCGGGTTGCGTCAGTGAATATTTTATACTCATATGGTAACTATAACATAAATGTTCGTGATGATATATTCATCTCATATTTGATTGGGTTTCAGTATAACTTCACGAGATGGCTTGGTGATAGCTATACCCTTGGAATCCTCCCAATGACAATCAAGACGACCCTAGAGAGTCGTGCTATGTAAAGATGATAAAATAATGGAGTTTTACTTTTTGAAGGGTATTTTGGTAATTTCACTTAGAGTGGAAATTATCAAAGGGATATGTATTGATTATAATAAATATATTTAATTATTTTAATTAAATTATTTTATTCAATCAATATTAATAGTATGGTATTATTAATTTAGAATTAATAAAGTGCTATTAATATAGAGATTAGTATTTAATTAATTACCAATTGGATTGGACTGGGAATATTAATTAAATACTTAACACTGGGTTTAAAATTGAAAAAAGCCCAGTACACCTATCCCTAGGGTACACTCAGCCACCCCCTCTCTTCTCTTAAGGCATGGAGAAGTCTTTTATTTAAACACAAGGTGTTTATCTAAAATAAAAGAACTTTAAGTCAATTTTTCATCTTAGAGAGTGAAAAATAGTTAAACACAAACATGGATTAAATAAAAAGATAGCAATTTTAGAAAGGTAACAACACTTGATTCATGGACTTTTTTTCCTAGATTAAGACAAGCCAATGTCTCAATCAAAATAAAAAAGAAACTACATTAAAGCTTCCTAGATTGAAACAATTACAAATTGATAATGTCCTAACATTTTCTAATCCTCTAGTGGCATTTGAGGTCATTAACTTAACATGAAAAGCAAACCGGGCACATTATTAAGGCACTGCGATCGGATCGTGGTGGCGAATATTTGAGTGCTGAGTTTGATGAGTTCTTAAAAGAACACGACATAGTGTTACAACTTACTCCACTAGCAACCCCATAATTAAATGGAGTAGCTCAGCACAAAAATTGCACTATATTGGATATGGCAAGATATATGCTTAGCTACACCGATTTACCTGTTTCATTGTGGGGACATGCTTTGCTTACAGCTGTACACATATTGAATAAGTGTCCCTCGAAATCTAGTCACGAAACACCGTATGAGTTGTGGTGTGGAAGAAAACCTAATCTTAAGTACATAAGAGTGTGGGGTTGCCCCACATATGTTAAGAAGACAAAGGTAGAGAAACTAGAGGAAAGATCCCTTAAGGCTTGATTCATAGGTTTTCCCACTAACTCCATGGGATACCCATTTTACTTACCAAACAATCATCGGATAATCCTGACTTTGCAAGCATTTTTTCTCGAAGATGAGTTCATTAGAGAAGGAGGTGCAGGTAGGAAACTGGTTCTACCAGAAGGACCAAATGACTCCTCTTCGGAGACACCAATTCAAGTACAAAGAACTGACCCTGAAACTTAAAAGACACAACCGTTGCAGCGACACTCTAGTAGAGTATCTTGACCGCCTGAGAGACGTGGATACCATCACAAACGACAATATTTGTTTGCTGTAGGAAATGGAAGCCATGGAGATGATCCCTCTAGCTACGAGCAAGCAGCGACTGATATTGATTCTGCAAAATGGCTGAAAGCCATGAATGCAGAGATGGATTCAATGTATTCGAACTAAGTTTGGACTCTTACTGATCTCCCTGAGGGTGTACGGCCGATAGGGTGCAAATGGATCTATAAGAGAAAGATTGGTTTGAATGGCAAGGTAGATACCTATAAGGTCAGACATGTCACGAAAGGTTATAGTAAAAAAGAGGGCATTGACTATGAGGAAACCTTTTTGCCCGTAGCAATGATCGAGTCCATTGGAATCCTGCTCGCCATCGCATCAAACCTAGATTATGAAATCTGGCAAATGGATGTGAAAACCGCATTTTTAAATGAATACTAGAGGTTTTATATCCGATGCAGATTTTCATAAGGTTTGCAAGCTAAATAAGTCCATTTATGGACTTAAGCAGGCGTGTCACAGCTGGAATCAACGGTTCGATCAAGAAGCGAAATCTTATGGATTCATTAAGAATGGAGATGAACCGTGTGTCTATAAATTGTCCAGTGGGAGCAAGTTGATATTCCTAGTGTTGTATGTAGATGGCATACTGCTAATGGGGAATGACATAGGCTCATTGACATCAGTCAAGGCATAGCTTTCAAACACATTTTCCATGAAAGACTTAGCAGAAACGAACTACATTCTTGGAATTCATATATATCAGGATAGGAAAAATCGGATGTTAGGCCTCTCCGAAGCGCTCTACCTAGAGAAAGTCCTTAAGAGATATGAAATGAGTAACTTTAAGGGAGGACTTTTGCCCATGGTCATGGAATACGTCTCTCTAAGTCTATGAGTTTGAAATTGGAGGAGGACACCCTAAAGATGAGTAAAATCCCATATGCATCAGTAGTGAGAAGTCTCATGTATGCAATGTTATGCACAAGGCCTGACATAGCGTACGCTGTGAGTGTAGTTTGTCGGTTTCAAGCTAACCTGGGTGAGCAGCATTAGATGGTTGTGAAGACTACTTTTAAATATCTTAGAAGAACGAAGGATATGCTTCTCATATATGCAACTCCCCGAGCTCTTATCTATAAAGATGCACGCGAAACGAACTTTCAAAAGTTCTTCCAAAGCTTCCTCGTTTATGTGGTGGACGGCTAAGGCAAGCTATGGAGGAGGGAGGAGTATTTTTCTCTTGTGTTATGCAACTAGGTTAAAACCCTTAATTGACTTGTTAAGTGTTGGAGTTACCTTATAACTCCTTTTACTTAGCAAACAAGTTAAGGAGTCTTCCTGGACTCCATGGTGGCCGCCCCCTTAGGGCTTCCATAGGACGTGGGGGGGCTTCGTTGGCCCATTCAACTTAGCTCACCTATTTAACATGTATTTAATTTAAATCCCATTTAAATTCTATTACATATTAAATAATTAATTAATTCCTAATTAATTAATCTTCAATTAAATAATTTAATTTAATCGTATTAAATTAAATATTTAATTCATTGATTTAACCAATAAATCAATGCATCCAATTAATTACATATTTATAAAAGGTTAACATAAAAGACATCCCGTTCGTTTCATATAGCGCGACTCTTTATGTTTGTCTCAATTAGCAATGGGAGGAAATTACCAAAGGATGTGAGTGTTTCCTAGCCAATCCCATGGTCTCACATCGTAACCCAATTGAATATGAAATGAACGAATCATTTACGAACCTCGGGACCATAAATACCATATGAGTATAAGCAATTCACTAATGTATCCCAATCAAGTGAGAGTCACGGTTTATGTCAAACTCACTAAACTTGATACTGTGCTTGTAATCATATCATGATAAAATTACCAAACTACCCTTCATGTCCCACTTTGGTTAGTTTCATTGCTTTGACCAAAGACTTATAATTTCACATGCATATGATTGCACAGGATACTTTCTCGTTTACTATTGAGACAGTGAATCTCATCTTGGCGATCACTGAACAACTGCTACTTGACTAATTTAGATCGAACTTCGAGTTTGGCCCCACCAAAGGGTGACTTGGGCCTAACTACTCTAGTAATAGATTCAACAGCACAAGCACATTGATCATGAGCCCTCAGGTCTAAGGCCTACGCATACTATTATGGTCAGTAATCCAATCATCGACAGACACCGAGTAAATACCCATGTGATCGGATTACTGCAAGCCGTGTTCGAATATATCAATTCCTTTGATATATCTATGACACGTGTCTCACTATCCCATAGTGTTCAACTGGAACTCCTTGTCAGAGCATGTGTCATACAAGTCGAATCTTAATGCCCAATTAAGATTCCTTGACTTGCGAACCCGTTTTGAGTGATTAGGAATAAGACTCTCCCCGTGCCACATCTTTATTCCATAAAGGGCAAAGAGTCAACCTCGATACACAAGGACTGTTTGTTTAGTACTTATTTGATGCCACAAAGTTTTACATGAACAGAATAATAATTGCCTTTATTGATTATTAGTTTGTACAACATAATTGAATACCTTATACAATCTATTTGTCCTCATTGGCATCTAGAGCATATACCTAACAATCTCCCACTTGCACTCAATGCCAATCGCTATGGTATCTTATACCCATCTTCTCAAGATGTTTCTCTAACACCGCCTGTGCCAAAGGCTTAGTGAGTGGGTCAGCCACGTTTTCCGCTGAGGTTATTTTCTGCACGACGATGTTGCCTCTTCCAACAATTTCTCGAATTATGTGATATCTACTCTCTATATGTTTGGATTTGTTGTGAGACCTTGGTTCGCTAGCTTGCGCAATGGCTCCATTGTTGTCACACCATAGTGGCAATGGAAGTTCCACACTAGGAAGAACTTGAAGTTCAGGCATGAACTTCTGAATCCAAATAGCTTCTTTGGCTGCCTCTGAGGCTGCCACATATTCAGCTTAAGTGGTCGAATCAGCAGTTGTGCTTTGCTTGGAACTTTTCCAAGACACTGCTCGACTGTTTAAAGTGAATATGAACCCAGAAGTGGATTTTCAATCATCATTATTTGATTGAAAATCAAAATCAGTATAACCGTCCACTTTCACATCTCGATTGCCGTACACCAGAATCATATCTTTAGTTCTTCTCAAGTAATTCAAGATAGATTTTACGGAGATCCAATGTTCTTTGCCCGGGTTAGCTTGAAACCTACTTATTACACTCACAGTGTAGGCAAGATCTGGTCTCGTGCATAACATCGCGTACATGAGACTTTCTATTGCCGATGCATAGGGAACTGTGCTCCTCTTCTTTTGATCTTCCACACTTTGAAGACTCATCTTTTTAGAGAGATGAATTCTATGTCTCATAGGCAAAAGACCTCTCTTAGAGTTTTCCATCCCAAACCATTTGAGGACTTTCTCCAGGTAGAGGGCTTGAGAGAATCCTATCATCTTATTCTATCTATCCCTGTAGATACGAATTCCCAAGATGTAGGTAGCTTCTCCCAAGTCTTTCATGGAGAATTTGCTTGAAAGCCATGTCTTAACAGAAGTTAGCAATCCTTCATCATTCCCTAGAAGTAGAATGTCGTCTACATATAGCACCATGAATATGATCTTGCTCACATTGACGTTTTTATAGACACATGGTTCATCCTCATTCTTAATGAAGTCGTGGCCCCGCACTTCTTCATCAAAACGAAGGTTCCAACTACGAAAGACCTGCTTGAGTCCATAAATGGACCTATTCAACTTGCAGACCTTATGAGAATTAGCACTAGATAATAGATATGAAACCTTTGGGCTGTTCCATATAGATTTCCTCCTCGAGGAATCCATTAAAGAACGCGGTCTTTACATCCATTTTCCAGATTTTATAATCCAGGTATGCAACTATCGAAAGTAGAATTCTAATGGATTTGATCATAGCTACTGGTGAAAACGTTTCCTCATAGTCAATGCCCATCTTTTGACGATACCCTTTCGCCACTAGCCTGACCTTATAGGTATCCACCTTGCCATCCGGACCAATATTTCTCTTGTAGATCCGTTTGCATCCAATGGGTACAATACCCTTAGGTCGATCGGTCAAAGTCCAGACTTGGTTCGAATACATCAAATCCATTTCCACTTTTATAGCTTCATGCCATTTTGCAAAATTAATATCCATCATTGCCTGGTCATAGTTAGAGGGATCGTCTCCATGGAACCCTTCTTCTATTGCATTCATGTTATGCTCTTCCTGTAGCAGATAACCATATCTCTCAGGTGGTTGAGATACTCTAGCTGGCCTGCGCATCGATGGTTGTGTCGTTCCCAGTTCGAGTTGGGTCTCTTGAACTGTGTCTTCCGAAGGAGATTCATTTTGTTCTTCTAGAACAATACTTCTACCAACTCCTCCTTCTCGAATGAACTCTTCCTCGAGAAAGAGTGCCTATAAGGCAACAATGATCCTTTGATCATCATGCAGGTAGAAAACATATCCCATGGAATCCTCAGGCTATCCAATGAATCTCCTTTTCAAGGACCTAACCTCCAACTTCTTGACCTTGGTCTTTTTCACATAGGCAGGACAACCTCATATCCTTATGTGCTTCAGACTAGGTTTCCTTCCACGCCATATCTGATATGGTGTGTTAGGAATAGATTTGGAGGGACACCTGTTCAAAATGTGAGCAGCTGTAAGCAATGCGTGCCCCCACAATGAAATGGGCAAACCCGTGTAGCTGAGCATGGAACGTACCATGTTTAACAGAGTTCGATTCCTTTGCTCTACTATGCCATTTAATTGTGGAGTAGCTTGAGGAGCTAGCTGTAACAGTATGCCATGTTCTCTTGAGAATTGGTCAAATTCGGCACTCATATACTCACCAACTCGGTCAGACCGAAGTGTCTTAATATGATGCCCGGTTTGGTTTTCGACCAAAGTTTTGAATTCAATGCACCTTTCTAATGATTCAGACTTGTACTTCATCGAATACACGTAGCCATACCTAGAATGGTCATCGGTAAATGTAATGAAGTATTGAAAACCACCGTGGGCCACATTTCCAAAAGGACCACACACGTCTGTATGAATCAATCCTAAGACTTCAGAGGTCTTTTAAAATTTCCCTGTGAAGGGGGACTTGGTCATCTTTCCTTGGATACAAGACTCTCAAGTGGGATAAGGATCCGATCCCAACGAGTCTATGACTCCATCCTTTTCTAACTCGTGTAGTTTATGATCCCCGACATGACCCAGTCTTAAGTGCCAAAGTTGTCTTAGGTTTGTGTCGCACAAACTGTGTTTTTTTGTTACAACATTGACAATATGATTATTTTGGACATTAATATAGTATAAACCATTTATTAAAGACGCACTGCTAACACATTCATTTCCTAAATAAATGTTGCAAGAATTATTTACAAAGGAAAATAAATATCCTTTCCTAACCAAAACAGGAATAGAAACAATATTTTTTAGCCCATTGGGCAAAATAAGGCAATTGTCTAACAATAATAAATGTCCAGTAAATAATCTAATGGAAGTGGTGCCAATGTGTGTGGCTGCTACACTATGTCCGCTGCCAACATTGATCATCACTTCTCCATGCTCCAGCTTCTTACTTCTTTCCAGCTTCTGATTCAAAACACACACATGAGCACTAGCCTCGAGTCTAGAATCCAGGAAGATGAAATTATAGTAATAGAAAAATTTGTTTCCAAAACATTAAGTTCTATACTTGAAGTAATGTCAGCTTTCAGCTCTGGACAGTCACGTTTCCAATGTCCCGTCCTACGAAAATGGAGACATGTGTCTGCCTTCTTCGGACCCTTGGTCTTAAACTTCTGAGTTTTCGTAACTCTGGGTTCTCTGATTTTGCCAGCCAGTTCAGTATTATTCAAAATAATAGAAAACTTGAATGCACCCCACTTTTCTTTCATTCGTTGTTGTGCAATCATCAACTTGCTCATAAGTGTGGAGAGTGATCCTTCAATGTCATCCATATCAAAATTGATGATGAAATCTGAGAAAGATCTAGGGAGTGACTGGAGAATGAGGTCCACCTGGAGGTGAAAATCCATGTAGAATGCCAAGGACCGTAGCCTATCTAACATGGAGATCATCTTCAAAACATGATCCTTAACATCCTTATGCTCCTTTATCTTTGTGTTGAATAGCTCTTTAGACACAGTATCTGACGGATTTTCTGTGTTTGGTAACAATAAATTCAATCACAAGATCACAATTAACTCGACTTCAAACTTTTCCAGCCGAGGCCGATACTTCAATCAATAATAGGCATAATAATCTTTACACAGCAGCGTTTGTAACATATATACCAAGAATAAAAAAGGAAATAACTTAACCTAACCTAATAAGGACTCTTAATAAAATTATAATAAAAATAGGACTCTTGATTGAATTACAATGAATAAAAATACTAAGACTAAAATAGATGCATGCACTGCGCCACTCCTCCTGCTGTCTTCTTTCCACGCCGCGCATACGCGCGCCACACCTTCTTGCTCTTGCTCTTGCTCTCATTTTCATCTTCAGCTGCCATAATCCCATTCGTATCTTTATCTTCAGCTTCCCTAGTCAGATTCACATTCGTATCAACTCCCGCCCCCATAAAAACAACCTTGTCCTCAAGGTTAAAATCTAGAAATTGAAGCATGAAATCATCCACATCCATCCAAGTCGCATCATCCTCAGCGTGGCCCTTCCATTTGACTAGAAATTGCTCCCTCATTCCACTTTTCCCCTCAACCTCTCGCTCGACCATCAAGCTCTCAAGTTCAATCATTTTCGGTCCCAATTGCTCCAAGCTATCCTGAAGGTGCGCTTCTACCGGGTGAGTACCCACAACCCGCTTCAATTGTGATACATGAAATACCGGATGCACACGACTCCCCTCGGGTAATTCGAGCCGATACGCTGAAGCTCCAATCCACGCAGCTATCCGAAATGGCTCGTAATATTTAACAGCGAGCTTGTGATGTCCTTGTGCAATAATGGAAGATCGACGATATGGATGCACCTTAAGAAAAACATGAGCACCCACTTCAAACTCCAAATTGCACCGCCGTTTATTCGTACTTGTGGCCATTCGCTGCTGCGCCATTAACAAATTCGCACGGAGATTCTTTAAGACCTCATCTCGTGACCCCAAAATCTCTCCCACAGCTGCCACCTTGCACTCGCCCGGAAGGAATCGATGTAATGCCGGAGGAGGCCTCCCATATACAATCTCAAAAGGTGACACCGTAGCAGCCATCTGGAATGATGTATTATACCAATACTCCGCCCAAGGAAGCCAACGTACCCATACTCACGGTTGTTCCGACGTAAAACAGCGAAGATAAGTCTCCAAGACTCGGTTAAGGACCTCGGTTTGCCCATCTGTTTCCGGATGATAAGCCGAACTAAACTTGAGCTTCGTTCCCTGTAACTTGAAAATTTCACGCCAAAACGAGCTCACAAAAATCGGATCTCTGTCACTTACTATTGATTGGGGAATTCCATGTAAATGCACTATCTCCTTCACAAACAACTCAGCCACTGATCGTGCGGTAAATGGTGACTTAATCGGAATGAAATGTCCATATTTAGAGAGACGATCCATGATCAACATCACACAAGTGAACCCACTAGATTTGGGCAAACAAGTAATGAAATCCATAGAAATATCGGACCACACAACCTCGGGAATTGGGAGAGGCTGAAGTAGTCCCACCGGCGACATCGTTTCATATTTCGATTTTTGACAAATCAAACAATTTGCAACATAATCCCGAATCACTTTAAACATGCCCTTCCAATACACACTGGATGCAATTCGATGATAAGTACGATAGGCTCCCGCGTGGCCACCCGAAGGTGTGTCATGAAATTCATAAAGAAGTTTCGGTATCCATGGAGAACTCGGGCTCAACACCACTCTACCCTGTAGTATAACTTGCCCTAAAAAACTTGATAGCCCGGATGTAAATTACTGTCTAGGCCTACTTCAACCACCAATTTTTGAATATCCCCATCCTTCTACTGCTCATCCAGAAAGTCCCCTCCTGACAACCACACGGGTCCACTAATGGCAGCTAAACTCGCCTCATTAACTCGTCGTGACAAAGCATCCGCGGCCGAGTTTTGTGTTCCCGGCTTATACACAATCTCGAAATCACATCCCAATAATTTCGCGACCCAATTCTGCTGAGATGGAATCACAATCCTTTGTGACAATAGGTGACGTAAACTACTATGATCCGTACGAACGGTAAATCGTTTACCCATTAAGTAAGGCCGCCAATGTTGCACGGCTAACACTAATCCCATCAACTCCTTCTCATAGGTGGATTTGGCCAAGGTTTGTTCCCCCATGGCCTTACTAAAATAAGCCACGGGTCGGCCCTCTTGCATTAAAACCGCTCCCACTCCCCAACCTGAAGCATCACATTCCACAACAAAGTGCTTCGTAAAATCCAGCATAGCTAACACCGGTGCAGCCATGAGGGCGTTCTTGAGCTCCTCAAAGGCCCAAATTGCCGTGGTTGGCCACTCAAACTTTCCCACCACGTCTTTCTTCAACAGTTGCATAAGCGGACGAGCTATGGACCCATAATTCTTAACGAACCTTCGATAATACCCGGTTAGACCCAGGAATCCCCGTACATCGCGAACCAAACGTGGCTGAGGCCACTCCATAACAGACCTTATTTTTTCGAGATCCATAGCGATGCCCGAAGCCGAAATAATATGACCAAGGTACTCAAGGGTCATACACCCAAATGAACATTTCTTTCGATTAGCCAAAAACTTATTTTCTTTCAATGTGCGCAAAACACAATGGAGATGCTGCAAGTGGTTATTAACTGACGAGCTATAAACCAAAATATCATCAAAAAAATGATAACGAACTTACGTAAATGAGGCCGAAAGAGGTCATTCATCGTAGCTTGAAACGTGGCCGGGGTATTTGTAAGTCCGAACGGCATCACTAGGAACTCATAGTGGCCACTATGGGTATGAAAAGCGATTTTTGGAATATCTGATGGGGCCACTCGAATTTGATGGTAACCGGAGCGAAGATCAATTTTGGAAAAAATAGTCGCTCCCGATAGCTAGTCTAGCATCTCTTGAATTACGGGAATAAGATACTTATCCGACACGGTGATTTTGTTTAGCTCTCTATAATCCACGCAAAATCGCCAACTCCCATCTTTCTTCTTTACCAACAACACCGGGCTAGAATATGGACTTGAACTCGGGCGAATAATTCCCGCCATCAACATATCCCCCATTAGTCTTTCTATCTCATCCTTTTGTAAATGGCCGTAACGATAAGGTCTCACCGACACGGGCCCCTTTCCACTTTGCAATTGAATATGATGGTCCCGGTGACGGTGAGGTGGCAGTTCCGACGGGTTACCGAAAATGTCATCAAACTGTTCCAGCACCCCATTTAGTGCTCGCTGTGCAACCCCTGAAATTTGTGTGACCACTTGGGTGGAATGACACGTGCCGCTGCTCCATACCATTGCCATAAAGTCCGGGTCAGCTATCTTTACAAGGGATCGAATGCTTACTTCCATTCGGCAAAGTGAGGGGTTGCCACATAATTTAACCGGTTTCGAATCCACTCGAACTCCATCGTCATCATGTCCCAATTTACCCGAACGAATCCCAACCTCTTGAGCCAAACAATTCCCAGTATTAAATCCACCCCTCCAAGTGGAAGCACATAGCAATCAGCCCGTACCTTGTAATTGCCAAAATCAACCTGTAACTCCCGACAAATGCCCGTGGAGTCTGCCATATGTCCATCCCCCAGCTGGACTCGACAACGACTCGCTAAATCAGGTGCGAGCCCCAGTTTCGGTACCAACGCCGCTGAGACGAAGTTGTGGCTCGCACCACTATCAATCAACACCGTCAAAACTTGACCATTAACCCGACCCTCAAGTCGCATAGTTTTGGGTCCAGACAGCCCCGCCATCGAGCAAAGTGGGAGGGCAGCCTCACCCCCAGCAGATTCAGCAATTGGCTCACGTTGGTCCCCCCCTTCTGGTAACTCATCCGTTTCAATTACATCCTACTCTGATAGCTCTTCTTCCTCAACTATCAATGCCCGAAGTTGCTTATATGGGCACTCATGTAGTGGACCGAATGGTTGTTTACAATGAAAACATAACCCCTTGCTGCGTAAGTCTATGAATTCTTGTGGAGTAAGTTTTCGAACCGGTGTTCAGGCAGACGATTGGTTGGAATTTGCTGACCCGACAGAGCTCGTGTGACTGTTGGCACCAGTGGCTCGATCAAGTGGCCGGGTCCCCGTGTTCGTTGACACTGTGGGACTGGAGCGAAAGGCAGCCCCTGGCCGTGCAGAAAAGGTCGAGTTGCGAAAAAACGATGTGTTAATCCGTTCAGCCCGATAACGTGTAGTTCCTCTGAATTGATATTGTATGTCGGCCTCAATACTCCTTGCGATGTTCATAGACGTGGTTAAATCTTGAGGATCAAATAGTCTAATTTTACTCCTGATTGCCCATCCAACCCATGCAAAAAATACCTGAGTGACTGTGCCTTGGGAAGACCCGGTACTTGATTAGCTAATAGGAGAAAGTGGTCGATATACATGTCCACCGAATCGACTTGCTGAATAGAGGCGAGCCTTTCATACGCGTTTTCCGCCAACCGACTATCATAACGTGCAATTAGTGCGTCCACGAGATTTTCCCACGACAAATTTGGTACGTCTTGTCGAAGCCATCGAAACCAATGGAGGGCAGAACCTTCCATTGCCACCATTGCCATTCGAATTCTCGTTTCTCCCTCCACTCCATGAATCTCGAATTGTTGCTCCGCACGAGCAATCCACCCAAGAGGGTCCACCCCGCCGAAAATCCGAGGTGGCGCGTGAGTTGGCGCCATTGTTTGAGTCTTCCCATGCTGCATAAGGGTCGGCTCTTGTGGATTTTTGGCCCCATAGTTCTGGCCAGTCGACATAACCGCTGCATCTCCGCCCTCGGGAGTCGCGCCTATTTTTGCCGCGCTCAACCCCGCCACCGCAGCCAACAGATCCTTCATCGTTGCCTTCATCTCCGCCATATCACTCGTTAACTTCTCCTGATTCTCCTCCAAAGTCGTAAATCAGGATTCGTTTGACCGAGTCATATTTCCGGCGCAAAGATCCGGCAGGTCGGACCAAATTGGTAACAATAAATTCAATCAGAAGATCACAATTAACTCAACTTCAAACCTTTCCAGCCGAGGCCGATACTTCAATCAATAATAGGCATAATAATCTTTACACAGCAGCGTTTGTAACTTATATACCAAGAATAAAAAAGGAAATAACTTACCCTAACCTAATAAGGACTCTTAATAAAATTATAATAAAAATAGGACTCTTGATTGAATTACAATGAATAAAAATACTAAGACTAAAATAGATGCATGCACTACGCCACTCCTACTGCTGTCTTCTTTCCACGCTGCGCATACACGCACCACACCTTCTTGCTCTTGCTCTCATTTTCATCTTCAGCTGCCATAATCCCATTCGTATCTTCATCTTCAACTTCCCTAGTTAGATTCACATTCGTATCAGTGTTCCCCGAACAGCTCCTCCAAGTGTAGCATGATAGATTTAGGACTATCCATATTTTCATGCGTACACTGCAACTCGCTACACATGGAGCTCAACATGTAATCCCTAACCTTACGAGCATCAGAGACCCAATCTGAGTAAGCCAGTTTAAGTGAATCATCCTCGTTGACCCCAGGCCCCGGTGGTCGATCTAGTTCCAGCATGTACTCCAGATTTTCATCATTGAGGACCGTCCTCAATCCTTTGCTCCAATCAGAGAAGTTTTGGCCGTTTAAAACGTTCCTTTCAAGCAAAACGTTTAGTGGGTTTACCATTTTGAGAGAGATATATTAACTGCAGAAAATAAGCTAAGATTTCTTTAGATAATTATGTTGTACCCAAGTAAAATCAGGACTTTAATTTTAACTTGGCTCCCACTACATTTCTCGAACCATTGCACTCCCACTGCAATGAACGAAAATCTCGTTGGAAAGATTTCGTAGCGAGTGATTGTGTTCTTCAAAATTTTTCAATGAGTTGCAATCTGTAACGATGTATGGCTCATTAAAAATTTCAAAGTGGCATGCCACGCCAATCAGTCCAAGTGATGGTTCAATTCCGTTTTTTGCTCATGGATCACTTAACCTTAGCCTATAATGGAATATCAGTGGTGATCCATCTAAGTACTTTCCCATCAACTCCTATCGATCTAACATATGAATCTTATCTTGCAACCTGTAATGGTATATATGGGACAAGATTTGTTTCGACCGATGGCATCAAATACACTTAGAGATCTTTGAATTATGAGTTTATGCATAACCCCCATTAGTCGGGACGATGCCATGCACAACTCATAACTCTATCTCTCTAAGTTTGATGGAGAGCTGGGATATCCAATATCCCTTACTTACTTAGTATGATTGCTTTGGGAGAATTTGTTAATTAATTAAGGTCTCACTTTGTACATTAATCCAATTCGCGCATATGTGGTATTATATTAATCCATGCATTAATAGAAAACCTAGTTCTTCTATCAACATGCTATCCATGGACTCTCTAGATTGATCTAAGCCAATAGATCGAATCTAATCTTGATAAGCTCTGGGCTCCAAGCTACAAGAAGGTCCTACCCTTACTAGTTACATAACATTGAAGCGTCCTATACATTATACTACCGAAACTAAAAGTACAAACTGGGGGGCATTATTCGGCCCAATACAACCCAGATAATACAAAACGGTAAAACCCTAAGTCCATGAATGCATCCACCACAACATACATCAAAGCAAGTAAATAAATTGTTCAAGATCATGTTGGGTTTTACTTTTAAAATCGAAAAGAAATTCATGCTTAATTAAATCTAATTTAATTATAAAAAGAGAATTTAATTTCAATTTAAAAGAATAAATCCAATTTACTATTTAAGAAATAAGTCCTATTTATTCTTAATTATTTTGAAAAAATAAATCTAGCCCAAATAAATCCTATTTATTTTAATCGTCACATATCATAAATAAAATCCCAGGTTTTAATTTATGATATAATTAAATCCAATTTAATAATTAAAGTCAAATCTAGTTTAACTTAATTAAATCCAATTTAATTTTAACAAAAACACTTTATTAAGAAAAAAGGGGGTTTGACAAATTTCGGGTCAAATTTGTCTTATTGGGTCAAAGCCAATATTTATCAATAATTATATATATATGTAAATATATATATTATAATTAATCGTCGGGCATGGCAGGGCTCGGCAGCTGGGCTTGGCCCAACGCCCGAATGTGCTGGGCCACTGTTGGGAATCCTTCGGGTAAAAACGCAGTGGAATAAAAAATTTCGGATTCCTAAACATGGACCACTTTAACGGATTAATGAATTTTAAACAGTTTTTTAAAAACTTAAACGAAATAGATTACCATATCAATTTCGTATATTACTTCGCGTAACAGCAACTCCCCGAACTCTTGTCTTTAAAGATGCACGCAAAACGAACCTTTAAAAGTTCTTCCAAAGCTTCCTCATTTATGTGGTGGTGGGCTAGGGCAAGCTATGGAGGAGGGTAAATTATTTTTCTCTTGTGTTATGCAGCTAGGTTAAAACCCTTAATTGACTTGTTAAGTGTTGGAGTTACCTTATAACTCCTTTTACTTAGCAAGCAAGTCAAGGAGTCTTCCTTGACTCGATGGTGGCCGCCCCCTTAAGGCTTCCATAGGACGTGGGTGGGCTTTGTTGGCCCATTCAACTTAGCCCACCTATTAAACATGTATTTAATTAAAATCCCATTTAAATTCTAATACATATTAAATAATTAATTAATTTCTAATTAATTAATCTTCAATTAAATAATTTAATTTAATCTTATTAAATTAAATAATTTAATTTAATCTTATTAAATTAAATATTTAATTCATTGATTTAACCAATAAATCAATGTGTCCATTTAATTACATCTTTCTAAAAGATTAATACAAAAGACATCCCGTTCTTTTCTTATAGCGCGACTCTTTAGGTTCGTCTCAATTGGCAATGGGAGGAAATTACCAAAGGATGTGCATGCCACCTAGCCAGTCCCGTGGACTCACATCATAACCCAATTAAGTACGAAATGAACAAATTATTTACGAACCTCTGGACCATAAATACCATAAGAGTATAAGCCCTCCACTAATGTATCCTGATCAAGTGAGAGTCATGGTTTATGTAAAACTCACTAAACTTGATATTGTGGTTGTAATCATACCATGATGAAAGTACCAAACTACCCTCCATGTCCCACATGGGCTAGTATCATTGCTTTGGCCAAAGACTTATAATATCATATGTGTTAGGAAATTTCATATTGGATGTTTTGATGATGATAAGATAGGATTTTATGAACCCTAAATCCAATGAAGAAAAGGAGATGGCTTTATTGGTCAAGAAATTCAAGAAATTTCTTAGATATGAAAAGGGAAATCCTATTGGACAAACTTCATTTCAAACTCATCCCCCAGCATCAGCGCCTCAGTATCAAGCGCTAGTGTACTCTGCACCTCCACCAGTAGCGCTAATTCCATATCAAGCGCCTCGGTCCCTTACTTAGAATCTCTCAGCGCCAGTAGTTTCAAAGCGATTAACCACTGAACAGAAAATGAAAACTAATTTGTGTTATAATTGCAGGAAACCAAGGCACTACCAGGTAAATTGCCCTTATCCAAATGTGTCTAAGCCCACAAGGCAAGACTATGCGGATAGAAACCAATTCAGGAGCAACCTTCGTCAACAAGGTTTGCTAGCGGAATCTGAACCATTCTCCGCACCTGGAGAGGATTTGGAATCATCAGATGAAAGTAGTGATGATGAACCAACAAGCGACTCAGCGTTGATTTGTCTTATGGCAAGAGATGATGAAGCGTCTGACGACTCGCTACTAGAGGTAACCACTGAATTGTCTCATCCTCTTTCGTATGATGAATTACTTGACAAAGTCAATGAATATTATAAAGATTGTCAAGATGCCACCAAAATATATCAAAATGATCTCGCTATTATCTCATCACTCACAAGAGATAAAGTAACGCTCAAAGCAGAGTTGAAAGTTCAACAACAATGCATTGAGAAGAACCAATCATTTTAGAGTGAGATTACTCAATTGAAAAGCGATCTTGATATAATAGTCAAGAGAGAAGCTGATCTGATTGCTAGACTTGCTAAATCAGAGCAGCTCGTCTCATCATTATCAAAAGCTTCAAGAAAGTTGGATAATGTGACTGAAATAACAAGAATGTTTGGTGAAAAAACCGGTTTAGGATGCAAGAAATTCGGTAAGCAACCAAATAAATCTAATGTTATGGCAAACAACAAAGGAAAGGGTGTTTTTTTTGTTGAGAAAGGTTCAGAAAGTCGAACGCTGAATGAACCAAGCGACTATGGTACGAGGCCAAATGAGAAAGCCAAAGCTGACTCAGGCAAGGGTAAGGCAAAGTCAAAAGATTCGCAAAGAAAGGTTTATTCAAATGCTCAAAAGGCTAAGGATAAACCTAACCACTGTGAATCAAGCACTAAGCGTCCAGTACCAAAAGTGCGACCCAAGCCAGCGCCCAGGAAATACTAGCGTCAAAATCCACAAAGGTCTAGATCATATTATCGCTATGATGATTGTGATTATAACTATGATTATGATTACTATTATAATAGAGGATATTATTATTCACCCAAAAAGTACACACAACACAAGGTGAACAAAAAACACACACAACACAATGTGAAACCCAAGAAGGCCAGTATTCCTACAATGAAGACTAGGCAAATATGGTTTCCTAAAGTTTTAATTTAAACCAAGGTTACTAACGTTGAAGGACCCAAGACAACATGGGTACCTAAGAAGAATTAGAACTATCCTTTAAATGCAGGTACCTAGAGCCAGCACCGATACTTCAGTTTGGTACTTCGATAGTGGGTCATCAAGGCACATGACTGGATCAAAGAATCTTTTGGTCAACTATCGTGCAACCAACGGTCCTCAAGTTATATTCGGTGATAACTCCAATGGTAAAACCAAAGGTATAGGTATCATGCATAGGGGGAACATCATGATCAGTGATGTATACTATGTTGAGGGTCTTAAGCACAATTTGTTACGCATTAGTCAATTTTGTGATAAAGGCTTTGAAGTAAAATTTTCAAGCCACTTTTGCTATATTAACGACGCTAAGACTAAGTCTACTAAATTAAGAGGAAAAAGAACAAACAATGTATATTTAGTGGATTGGGATTCTACAATTGATAACAACCCCACATGCTTTGTTGCTAAAAGTTAAAATGAATTGGGTTGGTTGTGGCATCGAAAAATGAATCACCTCAACTTTAAGGCAATCTCTCAGTTAATATCACTAAATCTAGTAGAGGGATTACCTAAGGATTCCTTTCAGAAGAATAGCTTATGTGATGCATGTCAAATGGGTAAACAAGTTAAATAATCTTTTAAGAAGAAACCATGCCTATCTACTTCTAGAGTTCTTGAACTATTGCATCTAGATTTGTTTGGTCCTATTCAAATCATGAGTGTTAGTGGTAAAAAGTACTCGCTAGTAATAGTTGATGACTTCTCTCTCTATACATGGGTAGAATTCCTAGCGACCAAAGATGAAACTAGTGTCAAACTCACATCGCTAATTCGTCAATTACAAACTTCAAAAGATTTAAAGGTAACAAGAATTATAAGCGATAGAGGAATTGAATTTACTAACCAATTTGTTGAGAAATTTTGTATAGATCTTGGAATACTTCATGAGTATTCTGCTCCTAGAACACCTCAACAGAATGGAGTTGCCGAGCGACGGAACAAAACGCTTAAAGAAGGCGCTAGGACGATGCTTACAGAGTTTAAGCGGCCTCAAAGGTTTTGGGCCGAAGCTCTCAATACCGCTTACTACAATTAAAACCGGTGTATGATCAACAAGCAACATGAGAAGACTCCATATGAGTTGTGGAAGGGACGTAAGCCTAACGTTTCATATTTTCATGTATTTGGTTCAAAATGTTTCATTCATAACAATGGATCCCACAGCCTAAAGACATTTGATCCTAAAGTGAATGAGGGAATCTTTCTAGGCTATGCCAAGAATGAAAGAGTTTTCATATCTTAAATAAGATCAAATCGAAGGTTGAAGAATTCATTCATGTTATGTTTGATGATGCTAACCAAGAACCGAGTAAGGTTAATCCTGATGATGTAGGAATTGAAGATCTTGCCCAACAAGCGTCACAAATCAATCTTGGTGATGATAGTAATGATGAGGAGGATGGTGAGATCTTTGTGCACATTCCTAAGGTTACTCGTCAGGTTACAAATGATGATAATGTCAGAATCGCTGATGATCATGAAAAGAATGATCATCAAGAGCAAATTGGAACTGTTAATGATGCAGCGACTGCGCTAGAGACTAATTAAAGTCTAGTGATTGATAACCAAGAGTCTCTCAACCCGTTCCAACCAGATCGTAAATGGCTTAGAGATCATCCACCAGAACTAGTAATTGGAGATATTTGAGCACCTGTTAGAACTAGATCCGCTACAATTAATGAGGCCATGTTTGCAAGCTTCCTATTTCAAATGGAACCAAAGAAAGAGGATGAAGCACTCAGTGATTCAAGTTGGGTAGAAGTAATGCAAGAAGAGCTTAACTAATTTGAAAGAAGCAAGGTTTGGACGCTAGTTCCAAGACCAACTCACCAAGGAGTTATTGGAACTAGATGGGTTTTTAGGAACAAGATGGATGAAGATGGCATTGTTATAAGAAACAAAGCCAGATTAGTTGCTCAAGGTTATTGTCAAGAAGAGGGTATTGATTTTGATGAAACGTATGCCCCAGTAGCCCGTCCTAAAGCGATTCGTATGTTCCTAGCGTTTGCCACACTCAACAAGTTCACAGTATACCAAATGGACATGAAGAGTGCATTCTTGAATCGTAAAGTCCAAGAAGAAGTTTATGTGGAGCAATCACCAGGATTCATCAACAACTATGGTAAGAGTATGGTCTACAAAATGGATAAGGCACTCTATGGCCTTAAACAAGCACCAAGTGCATGGTATGACACTCTCTCTATCTTCCTTATAGGTAAAGGCTTTTCCAAAGGCAGCGTTGATACAACGTTATTTAAAATTACCCATAATGAAGATATTCTCTTAGTCCAAATTTATGTTGATGATATTATATTTGGTTCTACTAATAAGCGATTGTGTGAGAAATTTTCGAAAATGATGCAAGATCAATTTGAAATGAGCATGATGGGTGAATTAACTTTCTTATTAGGATTACAAGTTAAACAACTCCCTAATGGCATATTCATAAACCAAGCTAAATATACAAGAGATATGATTAAGAAATTTGGTATGGAAAATGCATCATCTTCAAAAATTCCAATGAGCCAAACGCTTAAGCTAGATAAAGATGAAAGTGGAAAGAAAATTGATATCACTAACTATAGAGGTATCATTGGATCACTTCTCTATCTTACAGCTACTAGACCTGATATTATGTTTTCGGTATACATGTGTGCACGCTTTCAAGCTGACCCTAGAGAATCACACTTAAATGCTACCAAGAAAATCCTTAAATACCTAAAAGGCACACAAAATGTGGGCTTATGGTATCCAAGGGACTCTCCTTGTGAACTAATCGGTTATTCAGACGCAGATTTTGCAGGATGCAAAATCGATAGAAAAAGTACTAGTGGTACATGTCAATTTCTAGGTGATAGACTGATTTTGTGGCATAGTAAGAAACAACAATCCATAACGACGTCTACCGCTGAAGCAGAGTATGTAGCCTCTGGGAGCTATTGTGCACAAATCCTATGGATGAGGCAACAACTTAGAGATTATGGAACAATCCTAGGTCCTATCCCAATTCATTGTGGTAACCAAAGCGCTTTAGCTATGACCCAAAATCCTGTTCTTCATTCTAGAACTATACACATTGACATTCGATACCATTTCTTGCATGACCATGTTCAAAAGAAAGATATCTCCATGCATTATATTGGAACTGATAAACAATTGGCAGATATCTTCACCAAAGCGCTCAACGAACAACGCTTTCTCACTTTGAGAAGTGAATTAGGCATGATCGATTTAAACGCTTAAATCATAAAGCATCATATTTTATAGGCATGAAATTTAGGGGGAATCCACTTTAAATTTATGTCTAAAATGTTTCTCAAATTTTGAAATAAGTTGCCAATTTTAGGGGGAACTTTAAAATTATACTTGTCTCAATTCATAAGCGACTGTGATCAAAATTGACTTTGAAAATTTATGCATTGATCACTAGCGCTTATCTATTATGCATTGATCACTAGCGCTTATCTATTATGCATGACAAAATAAGTCTCTAATAAATGAAAATGTCTTACACTATTCCAAGCGATTGATTTTATCCTTAACTTTACAAAATTAAATTCTGTTCTCAAAAAGACCTCAACGTCAAAAGATTCCCACTTTAACGCTAAGTAATTTTTTTTCTGAAAACCATGCATAGTTTTCATCGCTGAAAGTAACGTGTGGATAAGTCCAAAAGATTAGATTTGGCAACTGTTCACACGTGCTTATCAAATGAAACTGACGGTTAATGGTACCTATCTAAAAACTAGGCGGTTCAGTAACTGCACCAGTCTGAGTACGTGTCAGTGTACTATCAGGCGCGTGTATTTCACGCTGAAAATTTCAAATTTATTCAAACGTTTTTTTTTGTAACTGCGGATTTCAAACCATTATATTCCACAGTAGTTACCCATTTTACCGCACTTTTTGACATCCATATTTATGAGTAAACGGCTCAGATTTCAATTTTATTTTTCAAAATTAACATCTATGCACGTGTCATTCATCTACCAGTTGAGGAGTTATTTATTGCCTCCTATTTAAACCCTTCATAACCTTTACAGTAAAACTTTATCGCTTCCAAAATCTTCTACTGTAAAAATTGTCTCTAAGGCAAAAGATTATTTTTTTTCTCCTCTACCCAAGCTTTTTCAGTTCATCAATGGCACCCAAAATTTCCAAATCTGCTGCCAAAAAATCTTCCAAATCAGAGAAACGAGTCACTGTTAACGCCGGTTTTCTTGTTAACTGGGACTATCTCCTTGATAACCAGAACTTCCCTCTTAGGACCGTTCTTCCACTCGTCCAAGAATTTGGTTTAAGAGACATGATAACTTCCATTTTCAACTTCTTTGAGATAAAACTCTATTCTTCTTCAATAATGCGAAAATCTCCTACGACGGAAACTCCATTTTCTGCGTCTTCCCTTTTGCCCGTGAAACCTTCGTCCTCACTCCTTCTCTGATTTCATCTTTATTAAACCTGCCAAACGATGGAGCTGAAGTTGAAAATGTCACTCTTGGTGATGATACCAAAGTCTGGGCTTTGATCAAGAAGGATGTAGTTGAAGCTGCTTATGAACCCAATTTCAAGAAAAACGATATGAAGGGTGAATATGTCATTCTCGCGGACATTTGCGCCAAGATGATCGAATGCAGAAAGGGAACTTTCGATAAAGTTACAAACCTTCAGTACAAGATGATGGTGGCCATTCTGACCAAACTAAAGATAAATTGGTCGCTTTATGTTTTTAATCGCTTCAAGGCAGCGATGGCCAAGTCAGTTAATCCCAAGCCCTATAGGATTATTTTAAGTTGTATTCTTAGCGCTAGCGGTTACACCAACTTCGCTGGAAAGAAGATCCCAGCGCTAAAGTTCTACGGAAAGAAGAGGACTGGCGAGCTACTAAGGCTAAGGAAATGCGGTGGAGCACGGTTCCCAAAGACGAGCGTGAGCGACTTCTTGCCGAAGGAGTTGTTCAAAGTGATGATGAAGAACCAGCGTCTTCGTCTTCATCATCATATTCATCGGAAGAAGATGTGGTGGTTAAGAGGTGATAAGAGGTGTTTTTACGTATTTTTAAGACCGTAATTCTTATGATTTGGATTGACTTATTGCTTAAATCATGTCACATTTGCATTTAATAGGTGTGTTAAGTGAATACAGGTAATAAATGAGAATACATGAAGAAAAGGGATGAAAAACGACGTACAAAACAAGTTCAAGCATGTTTTTCAACACCTAGGCGGTTTATGCATCTCCTACCACATTCGAGCGATAATTCCGTACATTTCGAGACCGACTTAGACAAAGTTTCCTTCTACAAAGTTTTAGATGTATGTCTTAGCTTCAAATGGGAACTTGAAACATCCAAATCGGAGGTCTATAGAGATAATTGTGAAGGAAATACGATTGCTGCGCCGAACAGAGAAGTACATGTGCCAGGATACGCCCCAACGCCCTCCTAGTCATGCCTAGGCATGGATAGTCTGAATGTTACTCCTTTTCAGCCTAAATTCCAGCATTATATGATGGGTAAGAATCACTTTTTGCCATAATTCAGCACATGTGTTGAGGGGTTGTCATAAGTGTGTTTCTTGGTAGATTTACTTTATGGGTGCCAAATCAGAAACAACTTCCATATTGAAACGTAATTTAGGTATACGTAGCGACTGAATTGGACAAAATGTCCTTCTAGAAAGTTGTAGATCAATGTTTTATCTAAACATGGGAACTTGAATCATCCAATGTGGAGATCTGTGGAGAATGTTATGAGGAAAATACTAAGACTGCGCTGGAAAGCAAGAAAATGGCAGCATGCATGTGTTTTGTTGAAGTTTTCACATGGTTATGCTTGGTGGAATTCTTAAGGGCCGAAAGTTTAGCATTTTTTAGCTGGTTGGAATCTTAAAATCCAAACTTTAAGCATCACCTTAGGTGGAATTCTCATTGGGGAACTTTAATGGGAATTCTTAAAGCATACTTTAGTGGAATTTTGGCTATAAAAGGAGGGGGAACCCATACTCTTCATCATTCACTATCAATTTCAGATTCTTGGAGGAGAGGAGGAGGAGGAATCGGTCCTCAAGCTTCATTCATCACCATTCTTCATCATTCTAAGAGGAGAAAGCTAGGAATTGAAGCTCCAATCAAAGGGCCATCATCTATCACATTAGAGGGAGTTTTTATAGCCTTTTCATTTCATTCATGTCTATGAACATGTGTATTTATTCATTATTGTTTTTCATAATATCTATCATGAACTAAATTCATAAGACTAAGGCCATGTAAGGTCAAATTGTGATATATGCTTATAATAGATGATTTTTGAGGTTATACTTATATTGTTATGTGATGTGAATTTGTGTTTTTACCTATCTTGCATATACTTGATCACTATATGTTAGAATCTTATGCCTAGGTTGATATTTCGGAAGAAAATTAACTTAGGGTGCAAGAAATTCACATCATGACCCGCAACTAATGAGGAATTGCCCTAGACATAGGTAAAGATTCCCGGGTGAAGTTGTTCGATTCTAATCGAGTGAACTTTAGTACGTTAATGCATGTTTAGTGGTTAGATTTCCGGATAGGAATATTTGGGAAATCACGATCTAAGCATACGAGTTTATACGCGAGACATCGGTTATTCTCTACCCTCGGAGCTCTCACCATAATAATATAAGTGTAATCCTTCAACAAGAACCTTTATAAGTATATTTGATCAATTTGAACCTAGCATGTGCCTTAGTCTCCCTTTATAATTGGTTTTAAATCACTTGCTCATCTTTGTTCTTGTTCTTTACAAATTTTATTTGAATTTATTCTTACTTTGTTTATTCACTTCATTACAAATCTTAAACTAGAATTCAAGTCTTTGAGGTTTGACAATCCGGACTTACCGTCCATTTATTACTACACACGACTAGTGCACTTGCTATCATAGCACGTTAGCTTTTAGCGTGTCAAGTTTTTGGCGCCGTTGCCGTGGACTTGTTCATTTTAGTTTTTGATTTTTCGTTTAAATTTTCATAATTCTTAGTTCTTCGTTTATTTCTAACCTTTATTTTATTTTATTATTCTAATTTTGTTTTTTGTGTTTAATTGTTAGGTGTAATTTGTGGTGCATGACCGGCTCTTCTAACGAGCCTCTATACAATTTTGAGCCGGAGATAGAGCGTGTTCTTCGATCTAGTAGACGCGCTCGAGAAATGGCCGACAATCTAAATCCAAATGGAAATTTTCCCGACATAAATCTCCCGGAAAACAGGGAATGGTTGCAAAATCTATTCCAAGCTATGCAACCGGCACCTCCTCAAAGACTTCCATCGGTCTGGGAAAGTCTACCTCCAAGGGTCCACACTATACCGGGGCCCGTAGTCTTTCCAAATTTCTTTGCACCAAATTATCACATTCCGTCACACATCTTTAGCATGGTGCAAAGTGAACCCTTCTATGGAGAGCCCCATGAATCACCTCATGAGCATTTGGAGACTTTAGACGATACTCTCATGACTACCCAATTTCATCCACGGGATCTCGATGCAATTCGTCTAAAAGTCTTCCACTTCTCATTAAAGGAAAGGGCGACCATGTGGTACAAATCTCTACCACCCCAATCCATCACAACATGGGGACAATTGGTCGATGCCTTTTTGAGCAAATTCTTTCCACCCTCCAAAATCAATGAGCTAAGGAGCAACATTAAGGAGTTTAAGCAGGGGAATCATGAGTCCTTAGCCGAGGCATGGGCTAGATATAAAAACATGCTCCGAAAATGTCCGAATCACAACCTAAGATTGAGCGAGCAAGTATTACGATTCCATGATGGAGTTCGTTCGCGCATCCGAAATAGGCTCAATGCCGGCGCCGGTGGTGATCTCCTTGGGCTCGATTGCCAAAGTGTGTGGGACAAGATTGAGCAATTAGCCCGGGAAGATGAACTCTATCCCGATGATGAAGAAATCACACCCACTAAAAAGATTGCTTGTGTTCAAGAGTTGGGCGAAGAAGTTGCTTTGGAAACAATGGTTGGCAATGTAAATTATGTTGGAAATGCCAATCGACCTCAATTGAACTTCCATGTGCCCGAAAATTTTCCAAAGAGGCCCAATCCGGCACAAAATGCCCATCCCGGCGTCTATCAAGCACCAAGGCCCCCATTCAACAATAACCAAGCTCAAAGGCAAGGTAATCCTCATGTACAAAGGCAAGTTAGGCCTCCTACAACCGATGAACGTCTTGATGAGGAAATAAAGAAATCGGATTCAGCAATCAACGAACTCCGTACTATGATGAAGGATTTAATGATGGATATGAAGGATTTGAAGACACAAATGGGTCAAATGGCAAAGACAATCAGCGAGAGAGCCCCGGGAACTTTACCAAGTGACACGAAAAAGAACACGAAAGAGCAATGCTATGGAATTACCTTGAGAAGTGGCGAACAGGTAAAAGGTGATAATGTTCGCACTGAAGCGCCCGAGGGCCCATCCATCCACGCCCAGGCGCCCTTGTCGCTGCGCCAAGGCGCCGATTGTCACGCCCATGCACCACATTCTGTATCCTCCACAGCTGGCCCTTCAACTCCAACGCATCATCCCATCGAGGTTCGTCTTCCATTTCCAAATGCACAAAAAACGAAAAAAAAGGATATGGATCAGATTTTTCGCAGGATTGTGGCGACTCTTTGTGAGGACCCGGGGAGGCACACCATTCCGTGCACCATTGGCCCTCTTACTTTTGAAAAGGTTATTTGCGATACGGAAGCAAGTATCAATCTCCTCCCGTATTCTCTCTTCAAGAAGTTGGGCCTTGGAAATCCCAAACCGACATCAATGAGCCTCCAACTCGCCGATGGATCAATTAAGAGACCAAAAGGGATAATAGAAGATGTTATTGTACAAGTTGACAAATTCTTTTTCCGGGTTGACTTTGTGGTCCTTGATATGGAGGAAGATGTTGAGATGCCCTTGATTCTAGGAAGACCTTTCCTAGTCACTAGCAATGCCAAGATCGACATGGGAAAAGGTAAGTTATCATTGAGGGTAGGAGATGTAAAAGTGATATTTGATGCTTCTAATAACAGGAAACCATCTATGGATGATCTTACTTGTTCCAATATCGATGTTATTAACCCTTCTCTTGATGAGAAATGTGCAAATGGCAAGCCTAAGGGCACACTCGAGTTGGAGGATGAGATTCCCTATGATAAACACAACAAAGAGGGAAAAGAAGATTTATGCATGAAATACATTCCACCCCATCGCCGTGCTCGTAAGATTGAAAAGACTCATCCAATACAAAGGCTTATTGCAAAATCCCGCAATATGAGTGGAAGCAAGTAGACCATGGAGCTAAAAGGAGGCATGACAAGGATTTGGTCGTGTTAAATGGACCACCAATTGAACCTCAAAGAGCACAAAGTCGAGCTACCGACTCTAAACTAGCGCTTCTTGGGAGGCAACCCAAGTTTGTAAGTTTGTTTTTCTTTTTGATTTTGTTTTTGTTTTGTTTAGTTTGTTTCTTTATGTTGTGTTCAAACATGCACTTTTGACATGTATGTTTTCTTATGCTTGATGGTTTGAAAAGTTGAAGTGTTAGATATGATGCAAATTTGGACCATGCTCATTTTACTCGAGAGGAGGAGAAGCTATAGGATTATGTATTGGAAGTTTAAGGATGTTTTCAACATCCTTGGTTGTAAGTGTTCTTTTACTGTTGTGTATGCTTGTTGTAACAACATTGGGGACAATGTTGGATTTAAGTTTGGGGGTGTTTAGAAGAGTACTTATTTTGAACTTTGATGGTGCAATCCTAATTTTTAGCTTAATTTTAGGGAAAGTTTGTTTGATATCATGTTTATATGCTTCTTTGTTGAGAAAATCAAGCATGAAAATTTTTTAGTCCTTCCAATTGATGCATTGAAATTGATTGACTTGGAAAAATGGCATGAATTCTTGAAATAATTTGAATTTAATGGAATATATATCTTTGAAATTGCTCGTGGAGACCTTAGACTAGAATTGATTCTTTAGATGATTCACAATGCACACTACTACAGAAATGACCTATAGCAGCGGTTTTTTTGGGCCTATTACAGCGGTTTTGAACCGCTGCCATAGGTACCGCTACCATAGGTCAAAACCCTATGGCAGCGGTTCCGGAACCGCTGCCATAGGTCACCCTATGACAGCGGTTCTATAGAAACCGCTGCAATAGGGTGACCCTATGGCAGCGGTTTCGGCAGAACCGCTGTCATAGGGTCATTTATTTAAAAAAAAAAAAAAAAATTGGACCCTATGGCAGCGGTTCCGGCTGAACCGCTGCCATAGGGTGGTATATTTATTTTGTTTTAATTTTATTTTATCGTTTATAATGTTACCATGTCGGAATAACACGAAATTCACACGGTCATAGCGAAACGGCATTCTGAACAAAACGCAAATTGCGCTCTCGTGATTTTAGCCATCCGAGATCGTTTAAGGCCTCAAATACGCGTTTTATTACATAAATACGTATTTTTGTAATAAAACACGTATTTGAGGCCTTAAACGATCTTGGATAGCTAAAATCACGAGAGCGCAAGACAAAGTCTTGCGTTTTGTTCAGAATGCCGTTTCTCTATGACTTTGTGAATTTCGTGTCATTCCAACACCGCAAAATTTCAACCGAGAAATATTTTCATAAATACACAAATATACGTACACCCACACATACACAAATATACATACACCCATCAACATATACACAAATATACATACACCCATCCACATATATACATACACAAATATACACACACCCACACATACACAAATACACCCATTAACATATACACATATATGCATACACCCATGAACATATATACACAAATATACATACACCCATCACATATATACATACACAAATATTCATACACAAATATACATACACATACACCCACATATACACAAATATACATACACCCATCCACATATATACATACACAAATATTCATACACAAATATACATACACATACACCCACATATACACAAATATAAATACACCCACACATACACAAATATACATACACCCACATATATATGCATACACCCACATATACATACATCTATATATACTCTATGTGTGTGTGTGTGTGTATATATTTATCTAAAAAAAAATACCAAAACTAAATGGAAGGCGGCGGCGGCGGAGGAGGGCGGCGTCGGCGTCGGCGGCGGCGGCGGCGGAGGTGGGCGGCGTCGGCGTCGGCGGCAGAGGCAGAGGTGGGCGTCGGCGGTGGTGGTGGTGGTGAGAGAGTTGAGAGAGAGAGAGAGAGAGAGTGAGAGAGTGAGAGTGAGAGTGAGAGAGAGGGGGGGCCGGTTTGAAATAAACCCGCCCAAATTTTGAACTTTTGGCAGCGGTTCGGGCATGTGCCTTAGTCTCCCTTTATAATTGGTTTTAAATCACTTGCTCATCTTTGTTCTTGTTCTTTACAAATTTTATTTGAATTTATTCTTACTTTGTTTATTCACTTCATTACAAATCTTCAACTAGAATTCAAGTCCTTGAGGTTCGACAATCCGGACTTACCGTCCATTTATTACTACACACGACTAGTGCACTTGCTATCATAGCACGTTAGCTTTTAGCGTGTCAAGAGGCCGAAAAGAAAGATCACTATTAAGGTCACTGAGCCAGCCAAGCCAGCGAAGAAACAAAAGCCAGAGACAAAGAAAAAGCAGACGCCAGAGCCCAAGAGGAAACAAAAATCTCCTTCTCCTTCTCTTTCTCGTAAATCACCTCTCTTCCTCCATCGTTTATCTTCACGGTCTCCGAAGAAGAAAAAAAAGACCAAGAAGAAGATGTACCGCTTGCTCGAAGGCGTTCTCCCCTCTCCACTCCAGCTGCTTCAACAAGTGCTTCAGCAGAGCCAGCGCTTGAAAGGTCAGCGAGTGTTCCTGCTCCTTCTGACGCTGTTCCTGAAATTAGCTCAGTTCCTAAAGCCACTACTCCATCTGAGAGGCTTTCTGATGTTCGAGATCTCGAAGAAGTTATCCTAGAGCTTGAGGAAACTGTACAAATTGTTGAAAAATAAGCGACTGAAGCAGTCGATGATAGTCCTCAGGATAAGCGTTGAAGTCTTTTCTTTGTAATTTCTACTTAGTAGAAATTTTGCTTGCTTTTCTCAACCGCTTACATGTATCAGCTCAAGATGCACTAGACGCTGATGCACCTCCACTTTCAGAGATTCCCATTGAAGTAGATGTTGATCTAGCAACTGTTGTGGATATAGCTAAAGAAGTAGCTCAAGTCCTTCCTGACGCTGAAACATCTCCAGTCAGGGAAGCGACTCCTCATGCTGAGCGGTCGATAGAAGTGGCCCCTATCCCAACAGAGTCTATTGCCTTTGTCCCTACTCCAACTGGATCTCCTCCTCGTGTCATCGATTTCTTTCCTCGCGGATATTCCTCTGAAATTGAATTTTATTATGCCGCTAGAGAACGAGACACCCAGAACCTTGCTGAAGTCAAAATCAATTTTCAAACCACTCTTCATCGGCCTGACGTTTCAAATTCTCACAAGTTTGAATTCTTCGAGCGTTTCACCGACCTGGGTCTCTACAACTTGGAGCGACTCCAATCTCGCCTTGAGTATATTCGACGACCAGCGTTCAACAGAGCAGATTTTGACCAAGCACAATTCAATTTCACCGGTGCTCTGATGAGTCCTTTTATCCTCTTCGTTCAAACAAGATCGTCATCAAGAATCCCCACATGGGCGATTGGATTAAAAACCCCCATGAGGAAGATCTCAACAGGATTGGATATTCAGCTCTTCCATCCGTCGTCAATTCTCCTCAGAATGCTCTCTCTCCTAATCCGCTTAAGCTTTGGAAAGGAAAAGGACCGCTTGTTGCTGAGCATCCAAATCCAGTTCACACTTGGATAGAAGATGAAGCCCGTGAATACCTTGCAAGATTATGGGGCAGAGGATTATGATGAAGAAATTGAATGCTTTGAAAACTTTCTTGCCGCTAGAAAAGAGCAGAAGAAAGCTGATAAACTTGGAAAGCGATAGATGATGGATACAACCAGATGGGCTGAAGAGTTCGTTCTACACTTCTATACTCTAGAGGAACTCGTTTGATATCCATTTCTACTTGAATTTGGAATTGAATGTAGTAGCTGAGGGTTTGCTACTTTTTTACTTTAGCAGCGTCAGCATATTGCTGGAAATGTTAGCGACTTACCAAGTTACAGATAACCCATTGAGAGCTACATTCGCCCGCAGCTAGCCTTGTTCAGTCAAGGCGGACGCTATGTGTTTCACCCTCGACAAGCGTTTGTTCAACGCATCTTTCCAGACTTAAATGAAGAAGCCTCCTCTAGTAAACATCCGCTTCTTCTAGGACAAAGTACCATTCGTGTTAATGTTGCTGATGAGCTCGCTGAGTTTGCTGAACTCCATAGAGACAGAAGAGCAGTGATAGAAAATGCTCAAGCGATAGATGTCACTTTCAACCACAATTCAGGGCTAAGCAACTTCCGAGGATATAATCTTCTCCTTGTGCTCTTTTGTGAACAGAACATTCAAGTGGCTAAGATGATAATGCACTAAGCACTGAAGAGCGCGAAGACGCTATATTCTTTATTCTGCAAAAAAACCTGATAAGTCCAAAGCATGTGATGGAAGCAATTGGCCCACTCTGGATCATTGCTGTTGAGAATCCTCCCTCTCTAGTTGAGGTTGTTGAAATGGATGAGGAACAAACTCTTACTATGGATGCCGCTCAAATTCCCGAGGCCTCTTTGCCAGATCTTTCTAGCACCCCAGTAGTCGAGCCCCCGTCAGCGATTGCAGATCCATCTATGGATCAAGCGATAGAAAAGGTTCATGCTGAAATTGCTAAAGCGCCTGAAGAGCCTTTTATCAGAGATAAAACCAAAGGCAAGGCTGCCGTTTCTAGCTCTTACGGACTTATTCCGTCTCCTAAGCATTCTTCTTTGGACTCTGATTCAGAGAGTGATCGAGACGCTCGAGATTTCAGACAAGTAGTAAGGAACTCACTAAGCAACATTGAGGGTTCTTGCTCAAAGATTTTTGACGCAGCTGATAGGTAAATCCGAATAATGTCTGACACTCGAAGTCGTGATATTTCCAACGCTGCTAACAAGAGTACCATTTCCATCATGGATAGCATATCACCTCTCATCGCTGGACTCTCCTCAGAATTCAATCATCATTTAGCCCAGGGCGTCTCAGCTGATACTGAGAGACACAACTCTTCCAATGCCGTTGCCCAAAGTATCGATCAACAAGTCGCTTTACTTGTTGAAGAAGTTCGGCTATTGCGCAGAGATGTTGCTGAGTTAAAAACCTCTCTTGATGATGCCAAGAAGGGGGAAAATGAGAAACATTGGCGATCAATGTTTGACGAAATAGTGAGCATAAAAAGGATGCTAACTAAAAAGAGAAAGCCAAGATATTATCTAGGAAAGTACTTGCTTCCGGACTTGGACGTCGATTTTTTGGAAAGTATGGGATTTCATCCTTATGCCAGACCGCTTAGATGACCTATCAACTGGAAACCATCCAACAATAAAAGACAAGACATCTGTTACGATTTAATTCGTGAAGTTGGTATTCCTCCAAGGGAATCGGTGGAAAGGCTGATGGAACTAAATGAAAGTGCTAGACAACGAAGGCATGACTATGATGAAGTTCAACATAACACCATGATCGACATTGATCGACTCCTTATGGACCTAGAAAATGAGATCTACCAAGGAGAAGAAAGAGCAAAGCGACAGAAAAAATGAATGCATTTTTTTTTTGCTTTCAATTATCTTACATTCAGTATAAATCATGTATGCTTATTCGTCTACATAAATGAATGATTTATCGCTGAAACATTTTGTTGAGGCTAATCTAACATTAGCTAACTTTACTAACTTTCTAATCGCTAACTTATATTCATTTGGGCTTTTCTTTAAAAACTCTTAAACTATAAAAGAGTTATAAAAGTTAAAAGGTCTTGACATCATCAAAAAGGGGGAAATTGTTAGGAAATTTTCATATTAGATGTTTTGATGATGACAAGATAGGACTTTATGTTAGACGCCAAATATAATGTAAGTTTATATTTTTTTAGACCAATGTGTAAGTGTTTGAAAGTATGTAATTTTGTTAGGCTTGTAATTTTTATCTTTGTAGATTTTAGACTAAGTATTAGATACTGAATCGCTAATAGAATTCTAGGTGAGTCTATTAGAGAAGAAGTTAAAGATCAGTGTCTGAAGTCAAATGAAGATGAAGATTTGCTTTTAGCGACTGTTAAACACTAAAGGACTATTTCAGGATTTATGGATCAAGCGCTCAAAGCACTCTAGCGATCAATATCAGATTCACCTGAAATAAATTCTCAAGTCATGAAGGACTTAAATACAATCATTCAACTAACATTTATTTCCAACGCGAAATAAATTCAAATGCATTAAATGCCTGATAAGTGCATTATATGTGATAAGCTATTATGACTTGTGGACAAGCCACCTTTTTTACTAGACTGTCAGAACTTCAGAGTTTATAGCTGCTCCCGTCCAATCGGAACCAGTAGAATTTCAGGAATGTCAGAGAAAAAGTACAATCACGCGCCACGTGATAGGCACGCTCCTACATGAGTCCAACAAACAGATTCCAAGAATTGCCTATAAATACCTTACCTCCAGCAAACCCTAAATAGTTACACAGAGAGAAAAATCCATACACGCACAAGAAATATTTGCTGAAGAAAAAGCTTGGAAATTCCATAGCCAAAATCTTTCAAGCTTTTCTACATACATTCTATACAGTCACAAATATCTCAAATCTCTTCCAAAGAAGAAACCTCAATTCTTACTGAGATATTCCAAGTTGTTTGATCTTTCCAAAAACAAACAAACCGTTGTGATAAAAACGCTCAACCTTTCATCTGAGTGAGAAAGCAGTTGAAACCCCTTACAGACAGTATTTCTGAGTGAGAGAAGCTTGTAGAAGAAGATCTTCATTGGTGCTGACTTCTGTGTGATCATGGAGCCCAAAATCATTTTCACCTATTTACTATCTTGTAGAAGATTCCGTGTGATTCTTTGATAATCAGCTTAGTAAATTCTCTCCAAGTGTAAAAGGAGAAGAAGGACATAGCTGAGATTACATAACCCAGTGAACCTTATATATCTTGTGTCATTAACTTTCATTATTGTCTTGTTTTAATTTTTATATCATTTATTCTGAAAAAGACAAGCTAATCTGCTAAGCGACTATTTAACCAAAACGAACGCTAAAGCTTTAAAATCATTTCCGCTGTGTTAACCCTACTTTGATAAATTGCTGAAATCACTAAGTCTAAGTTATCTTTACTTAAGCGCCTGACCCAAGCGCTCCGTTTCCTAAGCGTTCTAATCTTGAAAAGTGATACGAAATTTTTTAAAGTCGAAAAAGACTTAAGGGTCTATTCAACCTCCCCCCCTTCTAGACCCTTTCGTATGCCACTTGGGACCACCAATATGCATATGATTGCACAGGATACTTTCTCATTTACTATCGGTGAATCCCATCTTGGCGATCACTGAACAACTGCTAATTGACTAATTGAGATCGCACTTCGAGGTTGGCCACACCAAAGGGTGAGTTGGGCCTAACTACTCTAGTAACAGATTCAACAGAACAAGCACGTTGATCATGAACCCTCAGGTCTAAGGCTCACACATACTATTATGGTTAGTAATCCAATCATTGACAGACACCGAGTAAATACCCATGTGATCGGATTACGACAAGCCGTGTTTGAATATATCAATTCCATTGATATATCTATGACACGTGTCTCACTGTCCCATAGCGTTTGACTGGCACTCCTTGTCAGTGCATGTGGCATACAAGTCGAATCTTAATGCCCACTTAAGATTCCTTGACTTGCGAACCTCTTTTCAGTGATCAAGAATAAGACTCTCCCCGTGCCACATCTTTATTCCATAAAGGGCGAAGAGTCAACCTCGATACACAAGGATTTTTTGTTCAATACTTATTTGATGCCGCAAAGTTTTACATGAACAGAATAATAATTGCCTTTATTGATTATTAGTTTGTACAACATAATTCAGTACCCTATACAATCTATTTGTCCTCATTGACATCTAGGGCATATACCTAACAGAGGATTATCTTTATAATAGTATGAGTGAACTTTAGACATGAGTACTCATTTGCATTATGCTCATACCATTGAATAAGTTATTAGAGTAGTGAGGCCCAATCACCCGTTGGTGGGGGCAACCTCGAAGTACGATTCAATTGGTGTGTTCGATAATGGGAAATGGACTACCAATAAAGAATTCACTTTGTCGAAAGTAAACGAGAAGCAACATGGATGTCATAGGTATTGTGAAATTAAAGTCTTTGGCCAAAGCATTAATGGCTGACTTATATTGGATATAAAGGGCAGTTTGATAATTGCACATCAGTAAGATTACAGTATAGTATCAAGTTGTATGTGTTTGACGTTCCATGACTCTTACTTGATCGGGTTGCATCAGTGAAGAGTTTATACTCATATGGTAATTATAACATAAAGGTTCGTGATGATATATTCATCTCGTATTTGATTGGATTTAAGTATAGGTTCACGGGATGTATTGGGGATAACTATACCCTTGGAATCCTCCCAATGCCAATCAAGACGAGCCTAGAGAGTCGCGCTATGTAAAGATGATAAAATAAAGGAGTTTTGCTTTTTGAAGGGTATTTTGGTAATTTCACTTAGAGTGGAAATTATCAAATGGATATGTATTGATTATCATAAATATTTAATTATTTTATTCAATCAATATTAATAGTATGGTATTATTAATTTAGAATTAATAAAGTACTATTAATAAAAAGAGATTAGTATTCAGTTAATTACCAATTGGATTGGATTAGGAATATTAATTAAATTCTTAACACTAGGCTTGGAATTGAAAAAATCCCAGTACACCTATCCCTAGGGTACACTAGGCCGCCCCCCCTCTTCTCCTAAGGAAAGGAGAAGTCCTTTATTTAAACACAAGGTGTTTAACTAAAATAAAAGAACTTTAAGTTAGTTTTTCATCCTAGAGAGTGAAAAATAGTGAAACACAAAATCCTTCTCCCTCCACATAAACCCTAAGTCGCCCAACCCAGTCTAAGGTAGAGGAGCTTGAGCTTCACGAATTGAAGATCATCTTTCACGTGATTATCTAGAGGAAGGAACGATTTGTTGCTTCTCAAACTGCTAGGCTTTGGAAAATCATCGAAAATATAATTAGATTACTTCTTGTTCTTGGTGTTGATTCATGTGAACATGACATTGTCAAAGCCCGAGTTGAATCCGGACTATGTGAATTCGAAGAAAAAATTTTATCCGCTGGTTCGATTCACGACACATAGATCGCTACGAAATGGCTGTACCGCCACATTTAAAAAAATAGCCCATTTGTGAGCGGCCATTGTGAGGATCAGATAGGTATCCAACATCTGCATATCGAATAAAATTTGACTTGGATTTCATTTGAATAAAACAAACTAGTATCCATTGTACCGCTAAGGTTACGAAGTACATGCTTAACACCATTCCAAAACCTCCGTGTTAGTGAAGAACTATTTGGTGAAGAACTATATCTCGCTAATAAATTAACAGCAAACGATATATTACGTCGCGTATGATAAGCAAGATACATTAATGCACCAATTGCCATAATATATGGTACTTCAGGACCATGTAGTTCTTCATCACTTTCTCAAGATCGAAAAGGATCTTTGTTCACATCCAGTGACCTTATGACCATTGGGGAGCTCAATGGATGTCATTTATCGGTATAGAATCACTTTAGCACCTTTGTTACATAAGCGTCTGATAGAGTAGATGCCTGGCGTGCCAATTCTTTAGGCGCCATTTCTGTGGAATAGACTCGATGAGATAACTTTTTTAATAAATAAAGTCAAATTTATTATGGCATTCTTTGTTCTTTAATTATCCTTATATGCTTAGAACGAAGTCCCTTGAATCACACATGACTATGAAACATCATCGGACATCGGGAATGATGATGATAGAATATATCTCCGAGGTCATGATTTTTAAAAGGTTCCAAGTCGTTAAAGGGTTTGTCAAGATGAAGGGATATTGACAATGACCCGAAAGAATTGTTTATACACATGGGTTCTTAGAGAACGTGCCTCATTTCATAGGCATAGATGTGTACAAGAATTCTCATTGGGATACTGAATGAACTGAACAACCCAGCCAGAAATTCCTCAAATGGTTTTCTTGATTGAATAAAGAATTTTCAGTAATCTTATAGGCGTAAGAGTAATCCTTATGGACCTGAGGTTCCATTTGTTACTTTGAGCATAGTCGATTATACTTTAACTTATCTCATGATTCCTTCGCGAGTCGTCATATGGGATATCTTGGGTCTAGTATGATTATGTGTCAAGGTACATGAGAAATCGAGATGAGATCTGTTGGTCCCAAGTGGCATACGAAAGGGTCTAGAGGGGGGGGGGGTTTGAATAGACCCTAATATTTTTTTCAAATTTTTAGACTTGTTTTTAGAAACATAACTTAGTCAATAGTTTTGAGTACTTGATCAAGATGGATCAGGAGCTTAGCACTTATATCAGGGTTAGCACAGCGGAAGATTTGTACAAGTCTCTTAGTATGAATAAATAGGCGCTTAGAAAAAGTTCAGTTGCTCTTTTAAGAAGGTATGTGTTAAGATAATGTAAGAAGATAATAACGAATAAAGCAATAAAACCAGTAAATAATGAAGACACGAGAATTGTAAGGTTCACTGGATTTATGTAATCCTAACTACGTCCTTCTACTCCTTTTCACACAGGAGGAATTCACTATAATGAATCACAAAACTTCACAAAGACAGCTTCAACACAATGGCAATTGGTGAAGGCTTGATCTCGAGTTCCCTGATCACAAAGAGTTCAACTAGGCTAATATCTGCTTCTGACAAGCTTCTCTCACAAGAAAATACTGCTTTGTCTTAAACAACTTCGTCACATAGATTGAAGACATTGATGGGTTTTCAAGGGTTGTTTGATTTGAAAAGTTCAAACACTTTTGGAAGATCTCTTTAGAAATGATAGTTCTTCTATGAAGAGGTAGGAGATATTGGTTTGACTATAGAGATGTATAAGCTCAAAGATATTTTGGCTATGGAGGTTTTGAGCGTTTTGGGATAGATTTCAACAGTGTAAGTGTATATGAAGCTTTTGATAATTTTTCTCGGTTTTAGGGTTAAGCTGTGAGGATCTATTTATAGACTTTGTCTTTTCTTGACATCTCCGAAAATTCTACTGCACAGAGTTGGTAGCAAACCTGCTTTGCGTTGACAGCCAATAGGGAAGGCTTATCAGTACGTCAATGGTCCTTATCACATTTAATGCTCTTATCAAGCATTTAATACATTTGAATTTAATTCCCGTTGGAATTAAATGTCCATTGAATGTTGCAATTAAGTGGTTATTAACTTCAGATTTAATTAAGGTGAAGACGGGCCCTTGTGGCATGATCACGTAGAATGATTCTTAGGCGCTTGACAATCACTTAACGAATCTCTTATCTTCAAAGTCTTCAGACGTTGATCTTCGATTTCACTTTGATAGACTCAAAGTGTTGTTTGATTTGAAAAGTTCAAACACTTTTGGAAGATCTCTTTAGAAATGATAGTTCTCCTATGATGACGTAGGAGATATTGGTTTGGACGTAGAGATGTATAAGCTTAAAGATATTTTGGCTATAGAGCTTTTGAGCTTTTTGGGATAGATTTCAATAGTGTAAGTGTATATGAAGCTTTTGATAATTTTTCTCGGCTTTTAGGGTTGAGCTGTGAGGATCTATTTATAGACTTTGTCTTTTTTTGACATCTCCTACAATTCTACTGCACAGAGTTGGTAGCAGACCTACTTTGAGTTGACAGCCAATGGGGAAGGCTTATCCGTACATCAATGGTCTTTATCACATTTAATGCTCTTATCAAGCATTTAATGCATTTGAATTTAATTCCCGTTAGAATTAAATGTCCGTTGAATGTTGCAATTAGGTGCTTATTGACTTCAGATTTAATTAAGGTGAAGACGGGCCCTTGTGGCATGATCACCTAGAATGATTCTTAGGCGCTTGACAATCACTTAACGAATCTCTTATCTTCAAAGTCTTCAGACGCTGATCTTCGATTTCACTTTGGTAGACTCACCTAGAATTCTATCATAGCTCAAGCGCTATATACTAGTCTAAAACTATAAAGATAAAAAGCCTTATACTGAAAATTACAACTCGATAACTTTAAACGCTTTGAAATATTCTAATAACGATAAACTTACATAATGTTTGGGGTCTAACATAAAACCTATCTTGTCATCATCAAAACATCTAACATGAAATTTCCTAACAATTTCTCCCTTTTTGATGATGTCAAGACCTTAACTCTTTTATAGTCCAAGAGCTAGAAAACTAATATAGATAATATAAAGTTAGCGTTTAAAATTTAGAGGTTAGCTATAAGTTAGGACATATAGCGAGAAACAAGATGTTTTAGCAAAACTCATTCATTCATAAATTGTTATGTAAGTACAATGAGTTTAAAAATAGAAACATTCATAAAAGCGCTTAAAACATAATGAAACAATAAAATCTAGCGCATTCTTTTTGTGGAAAAGGCTTGCGATTTCTTTTGTTCTTGCTTGAAAAGCATTTCAGCAAACTTCCATAGCCTATCATTTGGTTCCCTCATCTTCTTATGAGTGTCATTGGCATATTGTTTATTTCCATTCTCTCGGCCAATTCCTCAAAACAATGAAGGCGCTTGTTCCAAACAGAACAATTGATGGTCCCAAGTGGCATACAAAAGGTGTTAGGAATTTCATATTAGATGTTTTGATGATGACAAATAGGACTTTCTGTTAGACTCCGAAAAGTGTAAAAGCTTTCATAGAATGTTATGTATAAGTACCTGAAAGCTTATTTATCTTAGGCTTATAGTATTTATCTTTGTAGAATTCCTTAGACTAAGTATGTGACACTAAAACACTTAGGAAAATTCTCGGTGAGTCTACCAAGTGATGAAGGTGAAGAACAAGCGTCTAAAGCTACAATGGATAAAGATATCTTGAAGCGTCCGTCAAACGCTTTAGGGATTATCCCAGTGCTCAAACTACGAATGGATAACTCAGGCCGAATACTCAACATCAAGTGAAATAACGGAATTCTCAGTGAGACCATCAAGACAAGATTGAAGAGTAAGCGTCTGAAATAAAGAAAAGAAAGTCAGGATCAGTCCAAGCGTCTGTCCAATACACGAGAATAACTATTCTCTTCAGCAAGCGTCCAAAAAGGTTAAACCAACACAACCTACAAAGAACGTAACCTGAAAAGAATTCAAACCCAAAACCATCCAAAGACTTAAAAAATGCATGAATCAAATGGACGAATTATTTCCAACGGAAATAAGACAAGATGCATTAAAAGTCGGATAAGTGCTATTAAAATATAAGCACTATAACTTATGGGCAAGCCATATCTTTGACCTAGACTGTCAGATTTATGAAACTAAGACCATGCCTAACCAATTAAATATACCCAAAGTTAGAAATGTCTGAACTCAAGGAATGTTTGGGGAAACGAGACTCCAACCGAGTCAAACGGACAAAAACCACCAATACCTTATAAATAGCTCTTTCAACAAACAAGTAAACCGATACACACAAAAAAAATTACCTACTTTGTTGAAAGAAAAGCTTACTAAAAATCATAGCCAAATATCCATATAAGCTTTTCACAAATATTCCAGAGACAGTCACCCATATCTCAAATCCTTTTTTTTAGAAGAACCTATACTACCATTGAGATATCCCCAAGTTGTTTGAACTTTCCAAAAACAAACAAACCCGTGACCAAAACCATCAACACTTTTCATCTGAGTGAGAAAGCTGGTTGACTTGCAAGCAATATTTTTGTGTAAAAGAAGCTTGTTGAAGTTGATCTCTATTGGAGCTGAAATCTGTGTGACCAAGGAGTTCCGAGATCAAGAGTAACTTGCACCATTTCTGAGTGAAAGAAGCAAGGGGATAGAAGATCTTTAGTGGAGCTGAAATCTGTGTGACCAAGGAGTTCCAAGATCATATCCAATCTCCTTCTATCTTGTAGAAGTCTCTGTGTGACTCTTCGATAATCATCATAGTGGAAAAACCTCCCTGATAAAAGGAGAAGAAGGACGTAGCTGGGATTACATCACCCAGTGAACCTTACAAATATCTTGTGTCATTTACCTCTTTAAGCATTCATTGTCTTACTGCTTTACTATTCATACTGCATACATTCTGATAAAGTCTTAAAACAACTAAGCGACTACTTTCGATTAATTAACCGAACGCTAAGCTATAAAATACTTCCGCTGTGCTAACTCTGATTTAGCGACTAAACTCTGCCCTACTTTGGTAAGCGTTGAAATCACCGAGTCTAAGTTAATGTTTCTCAAGCGTCACATCCAGCGCTTAAATTTGTCAAGCGTTCAAATACTTCAAAGTGATACGAATTTTTAAGAAGTCGAAAAAGACTTCAGGGTCTATTCAACCCCCCCCCTTCTAGACCCTTTCGTATACCACTTGGGACCAACAAGTGGTATCAGAGCGGTTGAAGTTGAAACCTAAGCGTTTCCAAGCGTAACTGCTTGTTCAGATCCATTTTTTTTTACAGTCGCTTTAAAATTACTTTAAATTCTTCATGGCATTCTCTTAAGTTCGCAAGTTGACCGAGTCAAATTATGACTCTTGGAAGGTCAAAGCGTTTACTTATTTGTGTTCATGTGATGATGAAATGTGTGATATCATTTCAGATGGGCCAATCAAAATATACAAAGTTATCACCAGAGCGCCCGAAGCCACAGGAGAAACACCTGACGGTTATGTGGAGAAGCCCAAACAAGAATGGTCCACCGATGAGCGTCGACGAGCCAATCTAGACAATGTCGGTCAGAATGCATTATACACAGCCATTGGTGACAATGACAACTTATTCAACAAAGTCAAATCATGCAATACAACTAAAGAAATTTGGGATAAGTTGGCTACTATTTGTGGTGGCTCAGCACAAATAAAGGAAAACAAATTATCAATTGCCAAAGAAAAATTCAACGGCTTCAAGATGCTACCTAATGAGACGCTAGAGCAATTAGACATGAGGTTTACAACCCTTGTCACTGAACTAACATCTCTGGGTATGGAGCTACAAAATCGAGAAACAGTGGTCAAAATCTTTAGAAGTCTTCCAAGCAGATTCTTGATGAAAACAACTGCAATGAGAGAATCAAACAATCTGGACAGCCTAACTCCAGAAGATGCTTTTTCAGAACTCAAAGCATTTGAGTTTGAGCTGAATTCGGCCAGTGATGCAGTAAGTAATCCAGTGATCGAATCTGGAGCGCTAATGGCATCAATCAAAGGAAAACCTATCAAAGAAAAAGGTTCGGATATAAGTGAGGAAGAAGAACTGGCGCTTCTAAATAGATTCAGGAAATTCCTGAAATATGAAAAGAAGGGAAACAGTCCTAAGCACCCAGGACAAAGTTCATATCAAGCGCTTCCTCAAATACAACCACAATATCAAGCGCCTCACTATCCTGCGTCCTCCTCCCTAGCGCCAATTCAATATCAAACTCCTTCTCAGCAAGATCTCTCAGCGCCTGCAGCGTTAAACCAACGATCCACAAGATTAACAAACGAACAAAAGATGAAGACCAATCTTTGTTACAACTGCAGGAGACCAGGGCATTTCCAAGTTAATTGCCCATATCCAAAAGTGTCTAAACCTACAAATCAAGATCACACGGATAGAAACCAATTCAGGAGCAACCTGAGACAACAAGGCTTGCTAGCAGAATCAGAACCTCTCTATATGCCTGAAGAGGACTTGGAATCATCAGATGAAAGCAGCGATGATGAACCATCAAAGGACTCAGCATTCATTTGTCTCATGGCAAGAGAAAATGAAGCATCTAACGACGTACCATCTGAGGTAACCACTGATCTGTATCATCCTCTCTCTTATGATGAATTACTTAACAAAGTAAAGGAATATTATACAGATTGTCAAGATGCCACCCAATTATTCCAAAATCACCATCGTATTATTTCAGCACTCAGAAGTGATAACTTAACGCTCAAAGCAGAGTTGCAAATTCAGCAACAGTGCATTGAGAAAAACCAATCACTCGAGAGTGAAATTACTCAGCTAAAAGGTGATCTTGATATAATAGTCAAAAGAGAAGCTGAAATGGTCGCTAAACTTGCCAAATCAGAGCAGCTTATCTCTTCATTATCAAAAGCGTCTAGAACGCTAGATAATGTGACTAAAGTAACCAGGGCATTTGGTGAAAAGACCGGTCTAGGTTTTGATGAATTTAGTTATAAAGCCAAAGCGTCCAATGTTACAACAATCAACAAAGGAAAAGGTGTAATCTTTGTTGAAGAAAGTTCGATCAGACAAACGCTGAATCAATCAACAAATACTGGTACAAAAGCTAATGATAAAGTCAACACTGACTCAGGCAAAGGAAAGACCAAAGCGAATGTCTCACAAAAGAAAATATATCCAAACGCTCAAAAAGCTAAGGAGATATTTTCTGCCAGTGAATCAAACATTAAGCGTCCCGCACCAAAAGTGCATCCTAAGCCAGTACCAAACAGAATCAAACGTCTATATCCAAAACAATCCAGTTCATATTATCAACACTATGATAATTGTGAATACGATTATGATTATCACTATAATCAAGGATATTTCTATACATCTAGAAAAGGTATGCAACTCAAAACGAAACCCAAGAAGGCCAATCTTTCTCCCATAGTGAAGACAAGGCAAATATGGGTTCCGAAAAATCTAATTCACGTCACTAACAAAGAAGGACCCAAAACAAAATGGGTACCTAAAGGAAATTAGATCTGCCCTTTTGAATGCAGGTACCTAGAGCCAACACCGACGCTTCAGTATGGTACATAGATAGTGGATCATCGAGACACATGACTGGATCAAAGGATCTCTTGATCAACTATCGTGCAACCAATGGTCCTCAAGTTATATTCGGTGATAATTCTAAAGGTAAAACTAAAGGTATAGGTATCATGCATAGGGGGAACATCATGATCAATGATGTATACTATGTCGAGGGTCTTAAACATAATCTCCTAAGCATAAGTCAATTCTGTGATAAAGGCTTTGAAATTAAATTTTCTAGTGACTTGTGCGAGATAATCGATGTTAAGACAGGATCTACTAAATTAAAAGGAAGAAGAACAAACAATGTATACTTAGTAGATTGGGATTCAACATTAGATAACAACCCTACATGTTTCGTAGCTAAGAATCAAAACGAATTAGGTTGGTTATGGCACAGAAAAATGAATCACCTCAATTTCAAAACAATCTCTCAATTAATATCTCTAAATCTCGTAGAGGGATTACCTAAAGGTTCCTTTAATAAAGATCGCTTATGTGATGCCTGTCAAATGGGTAAACAAGTTAAATCATCCTTTAAGAAGAAGCTTCATCTATCGACCTCTCGAATACTTGAATTACTACATTTAGATTTGTTTGGTCCTATTCAAATCATGAGCGTTAGTGGTAAAAAGTATTCACTAGTAATAGTTGATGATTTTTCACGCTATACATGGGTAGAATTTCTAGCATCTAAAGATGAAACTAGTGCCAAGCTCACCTCTCTAATTCGTCAACTACAAAACTCAAAAGATCTAAAAGTAACAAGAATTAGAAGTGATAGAGGAACTGAATTTACTAACCATATTGTTGAGAAATTTTGTAAAGACTTTGGAATACTTCATGAGTATTCAGCACCTAGAACACCTCAACAAAATGGAGTTGCTGAACGACGGAACAGAACGCTTAAAGAAGCCGCTAGGACTATGTTAGCCGAGTCTAAGCTGCCTCAAAGGTTGTGGGCCGAAGCTATCAACACTGCTTGCTACACTCAGAACCGGTGTATGATCAACAAGCAACATGAAAAGACTCCATATGAGTTATGGAAGGGACGTAAGCCGAATGTTTCATACTTTCATGTATTTGGTTCAAAATGTTTCATTCATAACAATGGTTCCCAAAGCCTAAAGACATTTGATCCTAAAGCAGATGAAGGAATCTTTCTAGGTTACGCCAAAAATGGAAAGAGCTTTCGCATCTTAAATAAGATCAAATCGAAGGTTGAAGAATCCATTCATGTTGTGTTTGATGATGCTAACCAAGAACCGAGTAAGGTTAATATTAATGATGCAGGAATTGAAGATTTATCTCAACAAGCGTCACAAATCAATCTGTGTGATGATAGTGATATTGATGAAGATAATGAAATCATTGTACCTAATCCTAAGACTACTCGTAAAGACATCAACGATGACATTGCAAGAAACGCTGATGATCATGAAGGGAATGTTCATCAAGAGCAAATTCAAACTATAAACACTGAAGCGCCTACGCAAGGAATTGGTCAAGCGCCTACACAGTTTAATCAAACGTTAGATCAATCTCTTAACTCGTTCCAACCAGACAGAAAATGGCTCAGAGACCATCCACCAGAACTAATTATTGGAGATATTGGAGCACCCGTTAGAACAAGAGCCGCTACAATAAATGAGGCCATGTTTGCAAGCTTCCTATCTCAAATGGAACCAAAGAAAGTGGATGAAGCGCTTAACGATCCAAGTTGGATAGAAGCCATGCAAGAAGAGCTAAACCAATTTGAAAGAAATGAGGTATGGACGCTAGTACCAAGACCAACCCACCAAGGGGTCATTGGAACTAGATGGGTCTATAGAAACAAAATGGATGAGAATGGGATTGTGATTAGAAACAAAGCCAGACTCGTAGCTCAGGGATACTGTCAAGAAGAGGGCATCGACTTTGATGAAACATACGCTCCAGTTGCCCGACTTGAAGCAATCCGCATGTTTCTAGCGTTTGCAGCATTTAACAAATTTACAGTGTATCAAATGGACGTAAAGAGTGCATTTCTGAATGGTAAACTCCAAGAAGAAGTATATGTGGAGCAACCACCAGGATTCATCAACAACCATGGGAAAAGCATGGTTTACAAATTGGACAAGGCACTCTATGGTCTTAAACAAGCACCACGAGCATGGTATGACACTCTTTCTATCTTCCTTATAGGTAAAGGCTTTTCAAAAGGCAGCGTTGACACAACGTTATTCAAAATTACCCATAATGGAGATATTCTCCTAGTTCAAATTTATGTTGATGATATTATATTTGGATCTACCAATAAGCGTCTATGTGAGAAATTTTCGAAAATGATGCAAGATCAATTTGAAATGAGCATGATGGGTGAATTAACTTTCTTCCTAGGATTACAAGTTAAACAACTCCCTAATGGCATATTCATAAATCAAACTAAATATACTAGAGATATGATCAAGAAATTTGGTATGGAAAATGCATCACCTTCAAAATTCCAATGAGCCAAACGCTTAAGCTAGATAGAGACGATAATGGAAAGAAAATTGATATCACTAACTATAGAGGTATTATTGGATCACTTCTTTATCTTACAGCTAGTAGACCTGATATTATGTTCTCAGTATGCATGTGTGCACGATTTCAAGCTGATCCTAGAGAATCACACTTAATTGCTGCTAAAAGAATCCTTAAGTACCTAAAAGGCACACAAAATGTGGGCTTATGGTATCCTAGGGATTCTCCTTTTGAACTAATTGGTTATTCAGATGCAGATTTTGCAGGATGCAAAATAGATAGAAAAAGTACTAGTGGAACATGTCAATTTCTAGGTGATAGACTAATTTCATGGCATAGTAAGAAGCAACAGTCCATCGCTACTTCCACCGCTGAGGCTGAGTATGTAGCCGCTGGAAGCTGTTGTGCACAGATCCTTTGGATGAGGCAACAACTTAGAGATTATGGAATAATCCTAGATCCAACTCCTATCCATTGTGACAATCAAAGCGCCTTAGCAATGACTCAAAATCCAGTTCTTCACTCTAGAACCAAACACATTGACATTCGCTATCACTTTCTACGTGACCACGTTCAAAAGAAAGATATCTCCATGCACTTCATTGGTACAGAAAAGCAACTGGCAGATATCTTCACCAAAGCGCTTAACGAACAACGTTTTCTCACTTTAAGAAGTGAACTAGGTATGATTGATCTAAATGCTTAATCATTCGAAACATCATACTTTTGTTAGGCATGAAATTTAGGGGGAATTCACTGTATGTTATGAAATTTATGGGGAACCTACATAGGGGGAACCTTAAAAGAGCTAACTATACCTAAGTGAATATGACCAAAAATGTTTTCCCTTGCATCGGTCATACGCACTTAGCACCATACACTTAAAACCTTTTTGACGCTTATTACACAAATCTGTCTTAGCGTCTGCACTTCTTTCAAAATAAACTAAACGCTTAGCTTTATTCCGGCTAAAGCAGTTAGTAAAAAGACCCTTTTTAAAGCAAGCGTACATTACCCTACGCTAAAACGAGAAAGTGGATTAGTCAATCAATGCAATTAATGCTGACTTGACATTCCTCACCCTTCGCTCAAGAAAACCCATGGGTACTCATCACGTTTTTCAAAGATGGTTCAGCACATGTACACGCGTCAGTACAATTACCATGTATCTTAGACGAATACAACCAGCGCTGAATATTTTAAACCAAAAGTAAAACACTACTACCAAGACATAATGATAAGTACTGGGAAACTGTGTCCTCATATATACCCTGAAAGGAATAATTCTATATGTTACAATGACCGCTAAAGCACAAAATGTTACTTGAAAGAGACCCTCAAGATTCTCAAGCGTCCACATAACACTAAATTGTTTCAAGCGTCATTCTGAATAGGTCCGGACGCTTTAACAAATTTTTGGCGGGCATTTGAATAGTGTTCAAAATTATGGTTCCCGAACAGTTTTCATAAAGAACGTATCCGCTTTTCATGGGCACACGTATCACTCTCAGTCTCTGTTTCAAACTTTTAATCGGACTTCAAAATAGTATATGTGGCAGTTACTAAAAGAAACCGTGCCTATTTAATCTAAATTCACGTCCACAGTTATATTTTAATGGCTGAGATTTATATTCCTCCACGTGTCAACATCTCAAACTTCAAACACACCGAACATTCAAATTGAAGTTTCTGCAGAACACAAACACTCTTATACTCTATTACATTCGTGCAAGAACAAGTCTCTCTCTTTTTCAAAAACAAAAATTTTCATTCGTAATCTCTGTCTACTTCTCACTAATGGCACCCAAGAAAGCTACTGCTGGAACCGCTGAAGTTGTTGTCAAGATCACTGAAGGCCTTATAGTTGATTGGAAGTTTCTCTATGAAAACCCCCAAATTGATTTAACGGAAATAATGGATTCTGTAGCAGAGGCTGGGCTTCAGAAATTTCTCACGAAATACTCGTATATGTTTCCTGAAGAACTAGAATTTTTCTGGAGAAATGCTCGACTGTCTGACGATGAGACTTCCATCACTTGTTTGTTTCCTGTCTCCAAGAAGGAATCAAAGACGTTCACTCTCTCTGCGGCCTCTATTGCCCAGAATTTCTCTCTACCTAATGCTGGAGCCACTTTAGACACTATCACTGAAGAACAAATTCAAGAAGTCTGGACTCAGATTAGCGCTTACGATGATGTTCCATACAAACCGTACTTTGAGAAGAAAGATATAGTGAACAGGTATCGAGTCTTGGCTGATTTCTGCAGTAAAAACATAGAATGCAGAGTGGGAACCTTCGACAAAATCAACCCAACCCAGTTCCAGATGATGACTGCCATCCTACTCAAGATAAAAATCAACTGGAGCGCCTATATATTCAGCAGGTTCAGAGACAGTCTACGCACTTCAAACAGACCTTATGGTCTAGTTTTAAGTGATCTAATTTTCCGAGCAGAGTGCACCTCTTCAGCAGGAGTCACCGTGGCCAAGCATAAGTTCTATGGGCCAAGAATCATCAATAATCTTTTCAATCCACCCAAAGTTGGAGGTGCTGCTAAGCCTCTCTCTGAGCGCCAAGTTGTCCGAGCAGCGTCAGATGAGGAGGCTGAGCGTCCAGATCAGGAGAAAGCCAAACGTAATGTGAAGCGTCCCACTGTCACAAAGAAACGGGCTCCTCGAAAGCCCAAGGCTCAACCTATCAAAAGCGATGAAGATGACGAGGATTCTATACCCCTCATTAGTCGGAAGATCTGGAAAAGGTTCTCAAAAATATTGACTTTGAAGAACCTGCAGTTCCACAGACTCAAGCGTTCCCCGCCGAAGGTATAAATGTGAAGCGTATCTTCAAGAGACGTAAGCGTCCAACTGCTGCCATTTCTTCTGAGGCTACACAAAGTGATCAAGCCATAGCTGCTGTCCCGATATCATCCTTTGAAACACCGTTGATGTCCATCTGGATGTTGATATGGCCCAAATTGTGGCCATCGCACATGAAGCTGCCATCGAATCTACAAATCTCGAGCCTGATGAACCTGAAATCCCAAGGGCTCAACCATTGCTTGCATTACCTAGTACAACAGGCACGCTCAGAAGGTCAGAGCGATGCTAACGACGTTGTGATTCATCGACATTTCTTCAAGCTGGATCCCTCAAAGACTATCGATCACTCAGTCGATTATTTGCCTCCAGCGCCCGCAGAGACCTTCATACCTGCAGGATACAATGAAGAAAGTCTTATCAATGCCGAAAATGATATCGCCAAGCTCATAAAGTTTGATCTGGCTGTACGCAACACTCTCTTTAATACAGCCTCAACCCCAGCTGATGAAGCTTACTACACAGCTCTTGAACTCGGGAAGACTCCCAAACACATCCCGGCTTCCGTAACTCTCCAAGCACAGCGGCAAGGAGGCAAGACTCCTAGAGCTGATGTTGATTTAGCTTATTATCTGGACTGTGGGACAAGCAAACCCACTGGCTTCGCTCTCAGAGACTACAACATCAGAGTCTATGAGCGTCAGATAAGCTTCTGAACCCAACGGAAGAGCTACTAAACAGAGAAGGCTATTCTCACTCTCTAACACTGGTCAAAAGCAAGGAAAACAAGCGCTCAGCTAATCCTCTCCTCCTGTGGAAGAATAAAGGAGTACATGCCGGTGAGCGTCCAGCATCCCTGACCGAGATGATTCAACTTGAAACCGATGCATATTTTGACTGCGTCTGGAACGCTAACTACCAACCCGACAGGTATCGTTTTGAATCCATCTGTGATATTCATCACCAAGGGTTTCGTGCTATACTTAATGCAGGAACTGAGTATTGTATGACTGAGATAAGATGGGCTGAAGCTTACATGGGTGACACGTATAAATTTGAAGACTTGGTTAGTGCTCCCCATCTGTTCAGAATAGGGATTCATGATAAAAAGACCAAATTTGCACGCTACATGCTGACGCAGCGCCAGCATAGACTTGGACCCGTTCTGAAGCTGCCTCTGATCCGCCATCAACCTGAACACCGCTTAAGACAAGCGTTGCACAAACTGGCCAACTCTTCTCTACGCTTTGCTGATCAAGCGTCCACCAGCGGTTCTTCTCCCCTGTCCTGTCTGAACTGCACCCCTAGCCACTGTGAAGACAACTTTTCTCTCATGATGGCAATTATGCCTCCAGTCTCTCTATTCGACAAAATCTTCACAGACAATCTGCGACAATGGGATGGCTCTCGGATCAATCCTTTCAGAGGATATCCACTTCTTCCGTCTATTCGACAAGAAGTCTTCAGTCACTATGATTTTGTTTTATCGCTGCTAGAAAGATCTCAAGCGCTTGCTTCAGCCATCTACCCATACTTGGAAGAGTATTACCGGCTCCGCGTTCCCGACTCTCGGAAACCGAAGACTCTCCCAACAGATCGGCTAATTGGCTTCTCACAACACTATTGCCCAGATGCCTTATTCTCCATCTGCAAAGCGCCCTCCAAAATCTTTCCCACTCATGTGCTGGATATCCTCGGGCCACTGTATATCAGGGCACTGGATAGTCCTATCAGAACGTTCATTCAAGGTACTTATCTCCCCACTCTACATTTGAATGAACTTCTGCAGACTGCTACGTATCCATATGCAGATGAACCGTTTGCCAGCTTGGACTTTCGGTTTACGGACTTTAGCCGAATAGAATCAGAATTTACTGCAGCACCAGCTGACACGTTACCTGCTCCTGAGCGCTTATTAGAATTACCTCAAGCGCCTCATTCCCCCAGTCCAACTGAATCCGACTCTACTGCATCCACCGAGTCCAACACTGCTCCAGAGCTTCGAGGAACAGTATTTGATCCTACTAATCAAGTACCTATTGAATCTCTCAAACACACATCTCGTTTTAAGCCTCAAGTCCGCACTGCACTTCCCAACGCTCAACCGTCCATGACTGAATGCCTCACTCAAATCCAGCAACTATCTACAGCTACTCAGGCAAGTCATGTGGCTTTAACCAATGATCTACAAGACCGGTTCACGGCTCTCGAGACCTCTCTCACAGACGCTAATCACGCTCAACTCCTGGTCATGAAAGAACATTTCGACCAGCGTCTAACCACTCTTGAGGCCTCTGTCGCTCAGATTGCTACTCAAGTCAGTCTTCTTACTCAGCATTTCATACAGACTGATGATGGCAATAAGGGGGAAAAGAAGGGAGAAAAGAGGAAATCGTCAACATCTAAAGATCAAGTTCCTCCTCCACCATCCAAGCGTCAACACATTGATACTTCTCTCACACTGAGTGCAGAACCAAGGTATCCCTATCCCTCTTGGGTAACCACATCGGTTGAAGCGTCCAATAAGAAAGAAACTCCCAGAGTGCTCTATCCAACTCTTCCATTGCCTTCAAGAGCACTGCTTGAACAGTTTGACATTCCTCTTCTCAGAGCATCAATTCCAGAACCATCTGATCCAGCAGTATTAGCCTTAGAAAGAAAAATGTCTGACTTCGACCAAACCTTCAGAATTTGCCTACGATACATAGGCATCAGTCCAGAGGAATGGGATAAACACTTCATTGCCTTTAAGGCACGACAAGTTCAAGAAAACAAGCACATAATCAGTAAAGATCATGCTGCAATGATGACGTTAGAAGATCAGATAACTGAAGCAATCCGTGCTGAAATGACTAAGAGATACAAGATCAAGCCACGATCTTGATTTTTACTTGTGCCTCTCTCTTTTTAGTTGTAAAATGCCTGTATTGTGAAATATATATATAAAATGCATTTTACAGCTGAAACATCTCGTTAAAGCTCAAACTAACTTACTAACTTACGGTAACCTTCAGGTATCTAACGCTTGAACTAAATAAGTATTGCCATCATCAAAAAGGGGGAAATTGTTAGGAATTTCATATTAGATGTTTTGATGATGACAAATAGGACTTTCTGTTAGACTCCGAAAAGTGTAAAAGCTTTCATAGAATGTTATGTATAAGTACCTGAAAGCTTATTTATCTTAGGCTTATAGTATTTATCTTTGTAGAATTCCTTAGACTAAGTATGTGACACTAAAACACTTAGGAAAATTCTGGGTGAGTCTACCAAGTGATGAAGGTGAAGATCAAGCGTCTAAAGCTACAATGGATAAAGATATCTTGAAGCGTCCGTCAAACGCTTTAGGGATTATCCCAGTGCTCAAACTACGAATGGATAACTCAGGCCGAATACTCAACATCAAGTGAAATGACGGAATTCTCAGTGAGACCATCAAGACACGATTGAAGAGTAAGCGTCTGAAATAAAGAAAAGAAAGTCAGGATCAGTCCAAGCGTCTGTCCAATACACGAGAATAACTATTCTCTTCAGCAAGCGTCCAAAAAGGTTAAACCAACACAACCTACAAAGAACGTAACCTGAAAAGAATTCAAACCCAAAACCATCCAAAGACTTAAAAAATGCATGAATCAAACGGACGAATTATTTCCAACGGAAATAAGACAAGATGCATTAAAAGTCGGATAAGTGCTATTAAAATATAAGCACTATAACTTATGGGCAAGCCATATCTTTGACCTAGACTGTCAGATTTATGAAACCAAGACCATGCCTAACCAATTAAATATACTCAAAGTTAGAAATGTCTGAACTCAAGGAATGTTTGGGGAAACGAGACTCCAACCAAGTCAAACGGACAAAAACCACCAATACCTTATAAATAGCTCTTTCAACAGACAAGTAAACCAATACACACAAAAAAAATTACCTACTTTGTTGAAAGAAAAGCTTACTAAAAATCATAGCCAAATATCCATATAAGCTTTTCACAAATATTCCAGAGACAGTCACCCATATCTCAATCCTTTTTTTAGAAGAACCTATACTACCATTGAGATATCCCCAAGTTGTTTGAACTTTCCAAAAACAAACAAACCCGTGACCAAAACCATCAACACTTTCATCTGAGTGAGAAAGCTGGTTGACTTGCAAGCAATATTTTTGTGTAAAAGAAGCTTGTTGAAGTTGATCTCTATTGGAGCTGAAATCTGTGTGACCAAGGAGTTCCGAGATCAAGAGTAACTTGCACCATTTCTGAGTGAAAGAAGCAAGGGGATAGAAGATCTTTAGTGGAGCTGAAATCTGTGTGACCAAGGAGTTCCAAGATCATATCCAATCTCCCTCTATCTTGTAGAAGTCTCTGTGTGACTCTTCGATAATCATCATAGTGGAAAAACCTCCCTGATAAAAGGAGAAGAAGGACGTAGCTGGGATTACATCACCCAGTGAACCTTACAAATATCTTGTGTCATTTACCTCTTTAAGCATTCATTGTCTTACTGCTTTACTATTCATACTGCATACATTCTGATAAAGTCTTAAAACAACTAAGCGACTACTTTCGATTAATTAACCGAACGCTAAGCTATAAAATACTTCCGCTGTGCTAACTCTGATTTAGTGACTAAACTCTGCCCTACTTTGGTAAGCGTTGAAATCACCGAGTCTAAGTTAACGTTTCTCAAGCGTCACATCCAGCGCTTAAACTTGTCAAGCGTTCAAATACTTCAAAGTGATACGAATTTTTAAGAAGTCGAAAAAGACTTCAGGGTCTATTCAACCCCCCCTTCTAGACCCTTTCGTATACCACTTGGGACCAACAAAAGGGTCTAAAAGAAGGAGGGGGGTTGAATAGACCATGAAGTCTTTTTCAAGTTTAAAAATTTCGCATCACTTTTGAAGGTTTTGAACGCTTGGTAAGCTGAGCGCTTGGTTAGACGCTTACAGATAGATAATTTAGACTTAGTGATTCAACAATTACCAAAGTAGGGTAACATTTTAATCGCTTAATCAGGGTTAGCACAATGGAAATGATTTTAAAGCTTAGCGTACTTTTTTTGCCAAATAGTCGCTTAACCTGTTTAATGCCTTTTTCAAAGATATAATATGAATAAGTAAAGTAAAGCAATAAAGCGGTAAATAACACAAAATATTGTGAGGTTCACTGGGTGATGTAATCCTAATTACGTCCTTCTTCTCCTTTGCACTTGGAGGAATTAACTAAATTTATTATCGAAGGATCACACAGAGGCTTCTACAAGATAGATGAAACGGGAGATGATCTTGAGGTCCTTGATCACACAAACTTCAACTCCAATAAAGACTTGCTTCAACAAGCTTCTTTTACACAAAAATACTGCTTGTAGAATCAACAAACTTTCTCACTCAGATGAAAGATATTGAGGGTTTTGTCACGGGTTTGTTTGATGTTGAGAAGTTCAAACAACTTTGGATATCTCAATTGGAGTTTAGGATTATTCTTTGAAGAGGTTTGAGATATTTTTGACTGTTTTTGGAATGTGTATGAAAAGCTTGAAGGATTTTTGGCTATGGAATTTGTAAGCTTTTCTCTCAAAATAATTCCAGCAAAGTTTTGACCTTTTCTTATGCATGTACATGTGTATTTAGGGTTTGCTGGAGGGTACTATCTATAGAGGTTTCTTGGGATTTGTCCATTGGACACATGTAGGCGCGTGTATCCCACGCAGCGCGTTAAATAGTCTCTTTCTGACATTCCTCGATTTTTGCTGGTTCCGATTGGACAGGAGCAAGTTTTGAACTCTGATTTCTGACTATCTAATCAAAAGGTGGCTTGTCCACAAGTCATAATAGGTTATCACATTTAATGCACTTATCAGGCATTTAATGCATTTGAATTTATTTCCCATTGAAAATAATAATCGGTTGATGATTGAATTTAAGTCCTTCATGACTTGAGAATTTATTTTACGTGAATCTGATCCTCGATCGCTTGAGTACTTTGAGCGCTTGATTCAACAACCCTGAAACAGTCCTTTAGCGTTTGACAGACCTTAAGAACAAATCTTCATCTTCACTTGACTTCAGACGCCGATCTTCAACTTCATCTCTAATAGACTCACCTAAAATTCTATTAGCGACTCGGTATCTAATACTTAGTCTAAAATCTACAAAGATAAAAATTACAAGCCTAACAAAATAACAAACATTCAAACGCTTATACAAATGTTCTATGAAAGCATAAACTTACATTCTTTTTGGGGTCTAACATAAATTATTATCTTGTCATCATCAAAACATCTAACATGAAATTTCCTAACAATTTTCCCCTTTTTGATGATGTCAAGACCTTAACTCTTACAACTCTTTTATATATTAAGAGTTTAAAAAGCCCAAAATAAAAATAAGTTAGCATTAGAAAGTTAGTTATGTTAGCTAATGTTAGATTAGGCTCAACAAGATATTTCAGTGATAAATCACATTCATTCATATATATAAGATTTAAAGAGTACATGATTTATGCTGAAAAAGTAAACATAAAAAGCAACATCATTCACGAAGAAATAAAAGATAAAACAAGAAAATCATTTTCTTTGTCGATTTTTGGAAGCCTCTTCTTCCTGGAGAATCTCATTCTCTAGATCCATAAGGACTTGGTCGATGTATATCATTGTTGTATGAAAGACATCAATGTAGTCCTCGCTTTTCCTATTAGCCCTTGGAGGGATCCCGAGCATTCTGATTAAATCATGGTAAATGTCCTGCATTCGGTCGTTGGATGGTTTCCAATTTGGAGGTCTACTCAGCGGTGCTGCGTATGGATGAAAACCCATGCCTTCTAAAAACTCAACATCAAGGTCCGGAAGCCTATGCTTACCACGAAAGTATCTTGGCTTACACTTCTTAGTGAGCATCTTCTTTAAACTCACTATCTCTTCAAACATGGAGCGCCAATTATTGTTGTCTATTTTGGATATTGGCTCCAGTGAGTCTTTTCCTTTGGCCTTGGACTCTTGATGCTTTTCTTTCTCTTTCCCCTTCTTGGCATCATCAAGGGAAGTCTTTAGTTCAGCGATATCTTTCCTCAGAAGCTTAACTTCATCAATAAGTACAGCGACTTGTTCAACTATACTTAGAGTAACAGAGTTGGAAGTATTGTGTCGCTCAGTGTCTGCTGAGGCGCTCTAGGCTAATGAGCAATTAAAATCCTCGGATAAGTCAGTGATAGGCGGAACCATGCGATCAAGCATTGCAGCAGTACTCTTCGTTGCAGCGTTTGCAATATCACAGCTTCGAGTGTCAGAGACTAACTTTATATGTCGATCATCATTTTCTAACATCTTTGAGCAAGAACCCTCTATGGTGTTCAGTGAGTTCTGAACGACTCATCTAAAGTCTCTTCCCTCTTGATCACTCTCCGAGTCTGAGTCAGAAGAAGAAGAACGTTGCGGGGATGGAATAAGTCCATATGAGCTAGAAACGGCAACCTTTCCTTTAGGTTTATCTCTGATGAATGGCTCTTCAGGCTCCTCGTTCATTTCAGTGTGTAATTGTTCTATCACTAATTCAAGAGATTGAGTCACTTCCTCAATCTGAACAACAGGTACAACAACGGGCATATAAACCATTGTAACGCTGGGGGCATCTATCATCTGATTATCATCGATTGTAATTTCTTCGTATACAATAGTAGGATCCAACCCTACTTCAACTTCTGTGATCTCCACAGGAGTATCTCTTTTCACCGGCACAACCCAAAGTGGGCCGATTGCCTCCATAACATGCCTTAGACTCTGATAAAAAGTTCTTGGAATAAACATCACAGCGTCTTCGTGTGCTACAGTAGTCAACGCTAGATCAGCGTCTTCCGGGAACTCTACTCCATCAGTGTAAAGTGTCTTGTAGTCCAGCAAAAATGGCATAAGCGCTTGGGCTAGCGCCTGATCCATTGGCCTGATTAGAGAAATGAACTTGGCCACTCGAATGTTATGTTTAACAAAATAAGACGGGGTGTAAGTTGTACCCACGTAAGTCACTAAAACCGAAGTGTTGGTTGAAAGTGATCTCCAGCGATTGGGCGTTCTCAACAATCGCTCGTCTTTCACAGTGAAATTCTTCAAAATCATCAGTTAACTGAAATTGGGCTTCGCTTGGTCCTAGAAGGGCATCCCGTTTGCTTGTAGAAGCATCTTCATTTAAGTCAATCTGGAGTCATTGAGCAAAATTCAGCTCATAACCCCCTTGACCTATTTGTCTAAGTTCATGGATGTAACTTTCCATGCCTCTTCGAAAGTAAGGTAATGCATCTACAGGACCCACAAGCGACTCGCGCCTCTGCAACAAAAATAAGGCATATGCTCTATGCCTATACTCCATTGCAAAATTGAACAAAAATGGATACCTGATCATTTCATCAATAGTATGACAATGCAAAACAAATTCCTCTGCCCATCTGGATGTATCCATTATCCAGCGTTTTCCAAGAGTTTCAGCGAGTTCAATATCAATCTTTGTAGCGAGCAGTTGCTTGAAACGCTGCTGCTCTTCAACAAAATTTTCTGCCCAATCTTTGGTAAGGAACTCTTGAGCTTCATCCTCAATCCAAAAGTTGATTGGGTTAGGGTGATCTTGAAGCATAGCACCCTTTCCCTTCCATAGTCGTAGCAGCTTCTTGGAAGACTTGTTCGCTTCAGAATGGACAACCTTGGGGAGCGGTGAAACTGGGAAAGAAATTGACTGCTTGGGGAGGAGGACCAGTTGGTGTGGGGATAATCTCAGCCACTTCTGTGGACCGCTCAGCATCCACAGTCGCTTTCTGTGCTGGTGAGATTTCAACGTTTGGACGGACAATGTCTAATTCTCTAGCGATTTCCACCACCGTTGATAAATCAACGTCCAAATCTAGGTATGCCCCTGAATAGGGAAGTGCATCAGCAGCTTATGCACTTTGAGCCTGAGGATTATCTTCGACTACAGTAGTTGCTTCATCTATAGGAATTTCTGTTTCCATAGCCTCAGGCTCGGGGAATTCTTCAACCCGATTGCAAACTAACTCTGTTGAGAGAGCTTCAGGAATGGGTTCAGGGATTGGTTCAGAAGGTGGAGAAGGAGGTGGAACACTAGAAGATTCTTCAAGTGCTGGTTCTGCTGGGATGCTTGTAGAACTTCTGGGAGTAGACCAGGGAGTGCGCTTACGAGCAAGAGGTACTTCCAATTCTTCTTCCGTCTCAGGCGAAATGGTAGTCGCTGGAGGGGGAGAAGGGATTTTCTCTGGGGGAGGGGAAGGAGACTTTTCTTTCTTTTTCTCTTTCTTCTCTTTCTTGCCTTTCTTTTGTTTCTTCACTGGCTAGGATGGCTCAGCGACTTTTACAGCAACCTTTCTCATGAGTGGCTTAACAACAACTTTTTGAGGCTCATCTGAAGAAGAGGAACTCGCTTGATCCTCGTCATCACCATGAACTTGACCTTCACATTCAGCAAAGCCCTCAGCCAGGAGACGCTCACTTTCCTCTTTTGGAACCGCTGCACCACCTCGACGCTTAGGTTGGAGCAACTCACCGATCATTTTCTTTCCATAAAACTTGGTAGCTAGCACTTTAGATCCCTTGGAAGCAGCGAATCCACAAGCGCAAAGAAGAAAACTTAACAAAATCCTATATGGATTGGGATTGGCGGAAGTTTGCATCGCTGCCTTAAAGCGATTGAAAACATACAAAGCCCAGTTGACCTTCAGCTTGGTCAACACAACAATCATCATCTTAAACTGGATGATCGAAATCTTATTAAAGGAACCTTTTCTGCACTTTATCATCTTTGCACAGATATCAGCCAAAATGACATACTCTCCCTTCAGGTCATTTTTCTTGAAATTTGATAAGTAGTTCGCATCTGCTTCATCACGTCGAACCAATTCCCACACCTTGGCTGAAGCACCCATGGCCACATCTTCCACTTCGCATCCCACGGGCGGCAGTTGCAGAAGGTCGGCGATCAGTTTTGCAGTAAGAACAAATGGAGTTTCAAGAGAGGTAAAGGAGCAGGTAATGGACTTGCCATCTGTAGAAATGGCAGCATTCTTGAAGAAATGTTTCACTTCATCCTCATGCAGAAGAGAATGAGAGGTCAAAAAGTTTTTCAGGCCGGATTCGTCCATGAGAGCAAGAATTTCTCTCATCGGAAAGTTTTGATTATTAAAGAGGTAGTCCTAGTTAAGAAGAAAACTTGCGTTGTAACGCATAGGTTTGGTAGCTTTTCCTGTAGTAGAAGAAGATGACTTTAGTGGAGCCATTGAAGAGTTTGAAGAACTTTTGAGGAGAGAGAATAAAGCTTTTTGCCTTTAGAGAGAAGATGAACTTTTACAGTAAGAGATTTTGGAAGTGATAAAGTTTTTCTGTAAAAATTCAAGGGGTTTAAATAGAGGGCAAAAGTAACTCCTCAAATGCTTTGATTTAAGCCACGTGTAACGACAGTTAATTTGGAAATGAAATTCATTGAATCTAGGCCGTTAAATAATAAAGACGAATGTAAATGAAGAGAAAAATTAGGTTAACTGCTGTAAATAATAAACTTTGAAATCCGCAGTTACTTTTTCAAAAATGTTTAAGTTTTTAAAATTTTCAGCTTGGGGTGCACGTGCCTGTTAGTACACTGACACGTACCCAAGCAAGTACACATGCTGAGTCGCCTATTTTGGATAGTGGTAAAAAATCGTCAGTTTGATGTGATGGGGACGTGTGGGCTGTTATCAAATCTTATCTTTTGGACTTATCCACAAGCTACCCTTTAGCGATGAAAACAAAGCATGTTTTTCTGAAAAGTAACTTAGCGTTTTAAGTGGGAATATTCTTAACACTGAAGTCCTTTTTGAAATTAACTTAAATAAAATTTAATCGCTTGTTAGAAAATGAAACCTTTTATTTTATGAGCGATCAACTTGTCATGCATAAACGTAAACGCTAATGTTCAATGCATAAAGTTTTCAAAGTCATTTTTGATCATAATCGCTTACTAATTGGAATAAGTACAATTTTAAAGTTCCCCCTAAAATTGATAACTCATTTCAATTTGAAAACGCTTTTAGATACTAGAGTAAAGTGGATTCCCCCTAAACTATATGCCTATAAAAGTATGGTTCTTCATGTTTAAGCGTTTAAATCAATCATACCTAATTCACTTCTCAAAGTGAGAAAATGTTGTTCGTTGAGCACTTTTGTGAAGATATTTGCCAATTGTTTGTCAGTTCCAATGAAATGCATGGAGATATCTTTCTTTTGAACATGGTCACGCAAGAAATGGTAGAGAATATTAATGTGTTTAGTTCTAGAACGAAGGACTGGGTTTTGGGTCATAGCTAAAGCGCTTTAGTTATCACAATGGACTGGGGTAGGACCTAAGAAGATTCCATAAGCTTTAAGTTATTGCCTCATCGAAAGGATTTGTGCACAACAGCCTCCAGCGGCTATATACTCTGCCTCAGCTGTAGAAATTGCTATGGATTGTTATTTCTTACTATGCCACGAAACCAATCTATCATGTAGAAATTGACGTGTGCCACTAGTACTTTTTCTATCTATTTTGCATCCTGCAAAATCTACGTCTAAATAACCAATTAGTTCAAAAGGACAGTCCCTTGGATACCATAAGCCCACATTTTGTGTGCCTTTTAGGTATTTAAGGATCTTCTTGGAAGCAATTAAGTGTGATTCTTTTGGATCAGCTTGAAATCGTGCACACATGCATACTGAAAACATAATATCAGGTCTACTATCGGTAAGATCAAGAAGTGATCCAATGATACCTCTATAGTTAGTGATATCAATTTTCTTCCCACTTTCATCTTTATCTAACTTAAGCGTTTGGCTCATTGGAATTTTTGAAGATGATGCATTGTCCATACCAAAATTTTTAATCATATCTCTTGTATATTTAGCTTGGTTTATAAATATGCCATTAGGGAGTTGTTTAACTGGTAATCCTAAGAAGAAAGTTAATTCACCCATCATGCTCATTTCAAATTGATTATGCATCATTTTCAAAAATTTCTCACACAATCGCTTATCAGTATATCCAAATATAATATCATTAACATAAATTTGGACTAAGAGAATATCTTCATTATGGGTAATTTTAAAAAACGTTGTATCAACGCTGCCTTTGAAAAACCTTTACCTATAAGTTAGATAGAGAGAGTGTCGTACCATGCTCTTGGTGCTTGTTTAAGGCCATAGAGTGCCTTATCAAATTTGTAGACCATAATTTTGCCATGGTTGTTGATGAATCTTGGGGGTTGCTCCACGTATACTTCTTGGAGTTTACCATTCAGGAAAGCACTCTTCACATCCATTTGATACACTGTGAACTTGTTGAATGCGGCAAACGCTTGGAACATCTAAATCGCTTCAAGACGGGGTACTGGGGCATAAGTCTCATCAAAATCGATACCCTCTTCTTGGCAATAACCCAGAGTGACTAATCTGGATTTCTTTCTTATAAAAATACCATCTTCATCCATCTTGTTCCTAAAAACCCATCTAGTCCTAATAACTCCTTGGTGAGTTGGTCTTAGTTCTAGCGTCCAAAACTCACTTCTCTCAAATTGGTTAAGCTCAACTTGCATAGCTTCTAGCCAACTTGAATCACTGAGCACTTCATCCACTTTCTTTGGTTCCATTTATGAAAGGAAACTTGCGAACATGGCCTCATTAATTGTAGCGGCCCTAGTTCTAACAGGTGCTCCAATATCTCTAATAACTAGTTCTGGAGGATGATCTCTAAGCCATTTTCGATCTGGTTAGAATGGGTTGAGAGACTCTTGATTATCAATTGCTTGACCCTCATTTGTCTTCTGCGCAATCGCTACATCATTCTCAGTTTAAATTTGATCTTGATGATAATTTTCTTCATGATCATCAGTGTTTCTAACAATATCATCAATAGTAACCTCACGAGTAACCTTAGGGTTGGGTACAAAGATCTCATCATCCTCATCATCATCATTATCATCACCAAGATCGATTTGTGACGCTTGTTGGGCAAGATCTTCAACTCGTACATTATCATCATTAACCTTACTTGGTTCTTGGTTAGCATCATCAAACACAACGTGAATGGATTCTTCAACCTTCGATTTGATCTTACTTAGGATGCGAAAACTCTTTCCATTCTTGGCGTAGCCTAGAAAGATTCTCTCATCCGCTTTAGGTTCAAATGTCTTTAGATTATGGGATCCATTGTTATGAATGAAACATTTTGAACCAAATACATGAAAATATGAAACGTTTGGCTTACGTCCCTTCCACTACTCATATGGAGTCTTTTCATGTTACTTGTCGTTCATACACCGATTCTGAGTGTAGCAATCGTTATTTATGCTTCTGCCGAAAACCTTTGAGGCAGCTTAGACTGTGCTAACATCGTCGTAGCGGCTTCTTTAAGCGTTCTGTTCAATCGCTCAGCCACTCCATTGTGTTGAGGTGTTCTAGGCACAGAATACTCATGATGTATTCCAAAATCTGTACAAAATTTCTCAACAATATGGTTAGTAAATTTTGTTCCTCTATTGCTTCTAATTCTCGTCACCTTTAGATCTTTCGAAGTTTGTAATTGACGAATTAGCGATGTGAGCTTGACACTAGTTTAATCTTTAGTCGCTAGAAAATCTACCCATGTATAGCGAGAGAAATCATCAACTATCACTCGCGAGTAGTTTTTACCACTAACACTCATGATTTAAATAGGACCAAACAAATCTAAATGCAATAGTTCAAGAATTTTAGACGTAGATAGATGAGGTTTATTCTTAAAAGATGATTTGACTTGTTTACCCATTTGGCATTCATCACATAAGCGATTTCTCTGAAAGGAACCCTTAGGTAATCCTTCTACTAGATTTAGCGATATTAACTTAGAGATTGCCTTAAAGTTGAGGTGATTCATTTTTCTATGCCATAACTAACCTAATTCATTCTGACTTTTAACAACAAAGCATGTAGGGTTGTTATCTATTGTTCAACCCCAATCTACCAAATACACATTGTTTGTTTTTTTTCCTTTCAATTTAGTAGATTTAGTCATAACGTTGTTAATATAGAAACAGTCACTTGAAAACTTGACTTCAAAGCCTTTATCACAAAATTGACTAATGCTCAATAAATTATGCTTAAGACCCTCAACATAATATAAGTCACTTATCATGACGTTGCCCATATGCATGATACCTATACCTTTGGAGTTATCACCGAGTATAACTTGAGGACCATTGGTTGAACGATAGTTGACCAAGAGATTCTTTGAGCCAGTCATGTGCCTTGACGACCCACTACCAATGTACTAAACTGAAGTATCGGTGTTGGCTCTAGGTACCTACATTTAAAAGGCAGTTCTAATTCTTTTTAGGTACCCGTTTTGTTTTCGGTCCTTCAACACTAGTTGCTTGAGTTTGAATTAAAACTTTCAGAACCCATATTTGCCTGGTCTTCATTACGGGAGGACTGGCCTTCTTGGGTTTCGATTTGTCTTGTGTGTGCTTTTAAGGTGTATAATAATAACCTCGATTATAATAGTAATTATAGTCGTAATCATAATCATAATCATCATAGTATCGATAATATGATCTAGACCTTTTGAGGATATTGACACTGGTATTTCCTCGGCACTGGCTTAGGAGTCGCTTTTGGAGATTGACGCTTAGCGTTTGATTCACTTGTAGAAGGTTTATCCTTAGCCTTTTGAGCGTTCGGATGGACCTTCTTTTGTTAATCATTCACTTTCGTCTTCTCCTTGTTGCCTGAGTTGGTGCTGACCTTCTCATTTGGCCTCTTACCATTATCTTTGGGTTCATTCAGCATTTGACTGTTTGAACTCTTCTCAACAAAGAATGCACCTTTTCCTTTGTTGCTTTCCTTAAACTTAGACATTTTTGATTTATGACCAAATTTATCACACCCTAAACCGGTATTTTCACCAAAAATTCTGGTTACCTCAGTCACATTATCTAGCTTTCTTGACGCTTTCGATAATGATGAGACAAGTTATTCTGATTTGGCAAGTTTAGCGATCAATTCAGCTTCTCTCTTGACTATTATATCGAGATAACTTTTTAATTGAATAATTTCACTCTCAAGCGATTGGTTCTTTTCAATGCATTGTTGTTGAACTTGCGACTCAGCCTTGAGCGTCATGTTATGACTTGTGAGTGATGAAATGATATCAAAGTGATTTTCATATAACTTGGCGGCATCTTGACGATCTTTATAATATTCATTTACTTTGTCAAGTAATTCATCATAAGAAAGAGGATGAGATAAATCAGTGCTGAGTCGCTTGATGGCTCATCATCGCTGCTTTCATCTGATGATTCCAAGTCCTCTTCAGGTGCGGAGAATGGTTCAAATTTCACTAGCAAGTCTTGTTGGCGAAGGTTGCTCATGAATTGGTTTCTATTCGCATGGTCTTGCCTTGTGGGCTTAGACACATTTAAATAAGGGTAATTTACCTGGTAGTGCCCTGGTTTCCTCCAGTTATAACAAAGGTTAGTTTTCATTTTCTGTTCAGTTGATAACCTTTTGGAAACTACTGGCTCTGAGAGATTCTGAGTCGGAGATGGAGGCGCTTGGTATTTAACTGACGCTAGAGGCTGAGGAGCAGAATACACTGGCTCTTGATACTGAGGCGCTGGTGCAGGGGGAGGGGTTTGAAATGAGGTCTATCCAACAAGATTTCTCTTTTCATATCTTAGAAATTTCTTGACCAATAAAGTCATTTCGTTATCCTCGTTCGATTATGTCGCTTTCACCTCATTGACTGCTTTTCCCTTACTCTTGGTGGTAGCGATTAAGGCTACGAATTCAGTCGCTGAAGTCGATGTGTTGCTGACTTCACCCAATTCGAATTCAAATGCCCTTAACTCCGAAAACACATGTTCTGGAGTTAGAATTTCCAACGTCTGTGATTCTTTCATGGAAACAGTCTTTATCAAGTACTTGCTTGGAAGACTCCTAAATATCTTGTTAACCATCTCCTTGTTGGTCAACTCCTTGTCTAGTGACGCTAACTCTATGATGAGCTAAGTGAACCTTGCGTCCAATTGATCTAGCGTCTCATCTTTGCATGGCTATGGAGAGCTTGTTCTCCCTCATTTGTGATGAACCTTCACACACAATGGCCAATTTGTCGCATATCTCTTTTGAAGTCTTACATTGCCTGATCATGTTGAACAATCCATCATTTTCTATTAGCGCTAAGTAAAGAGCGCTTCGTCCAACATTATCTAGGTTTGCTCTTTTTTGATCCTCTAGCATCCATTCCAACTTAGGTTTCTCGACATAACCATCTGGAGTCACTTCACTCGCTCCAGGGGCTCGAGTTATAACTTTCATGATATAAATGGAGCCATCTGTAATTACACACATCTCATTATCGCATGAACAAAGATAAGCAAATGCTCTAAGTTTCCATGAGTCATAGTTTGACTCAAGTAACTTTGGCATCTTGTTAAAAGCCATGATATGAGATAAAAAAAATAAAGCGACTAAGTTTAGAAAAATTGATCTAAACAAGCAGTTACGCTCGGAAACACTTAGGTTTCTACTTCAACCGCTCTGATACCACTTGATGGTCCCAAGTGACATACGAAAGGGTCTAGAAGAGAGGGGTTGAATAGTCCCTGAAGTCTTTTTTGACTTTAAAAATTTTGTATCACTTTTGAAGGTTTTGAACTCTTAGTAAGCTGAGCACTAGGTCACGCTCTTAAAGATAGATAACTTAGACTTAGTTATTTCAACGACGAAAGTAGGGTAACGTTTTAACAGCTTAATCAGGGTTAGCACAGCGAAAATGATTTTAAATCTTAGCATTCTCTTTTTGCCAAATAGTCGCTTAACCTGTTTGATGCCTTTTTCAAAGATATAATATGAATAAGTAAAGTAAAGCAATAAAGCGGTAAATAACACAAGATATTGTAAGGTTCACTGGGTGATGTAATCCCAGCTACATCCTTCTTCTCCTTTGCACTTGGAGGAATTCACTAAATTGATTATCGAAGGATCACACAGAGGCTTCTACAAAATAGATGAAATGGAAGATGATCTTGAGCTCCTTGATCACACAAACTTCAGCTCCAATGAAGACCTTCTTCAATAAGCTTCTTTTACACAAAAATACTGCTTGTAGAATCAACAGACTTTCTCACTCAGATGAAAGATGTTGAGGGTTTTGTCATGTGTTTGTTTGCTGTTGAGAAGTTCAAACAACTTTGGATATCTCAATAAGAGTTTAGGGTTTTTCTTTGAAGAGGTTTGAGATATCTTTGGCTGTCTTTGGAATGTGTATGAAAAGCTTGAAGGCTTTTTGGCTATGGAATTTGTAAGCTTTTCTCTCAAAATAATTCCAGCAAAGTTTTGACCTTTTCTTGTGCATGTACATGTGTATTTCGGGTTTGCTGGAGGGTACTATTTATAGAGGTTTCTTGTGATTTGTTCGTTGGACACATGTAGGTGTGTGTATCTCACACAACGCGTTAAATAGTCCTTTTTTTGACATTCCTCAATTTCTGCTAGTTCCAATTGTACAGGAGCAGGTTTTGAACTCTTATTTCTGACAGTCTAGTTAAAAGGTGTCTTGTCCACAAGTCATAATAGCTTATCATATTTATTGCACTTATCAGGCCTTTATTGCATTTGAATTTATTTCCTGTTGGAAATAATATCTGTTAATGATCGCATTTAAGTCCTTCAAGAACTTAGAATTTATTTTAGGTGAGTCTGATCCTTGATCACTTGAGTATTTTGAGCGCTTGATTCAACTACCCTAAAACAGTTCTTTAGCGTTTCACAGACGCTACGAACAAATCTTCATTTTCACTGGACTTCAAACGCTGATCTTCAACTTCATCTCTAATAGACTCACCTAAATTCTATTAGCGACTCGGTATCTAATACTTAGTTTAAAATCTACAAAGATAAAAATTAAAATCCTAACAAAACAACAAACATTCAAACGTTTATACAAATGTTCTATGAAAGCGTAAACTTACATTCTTTTTGGGGTCTAACATAAATCTTATCTTGTCATCATCAAAACATCTAATATGAAATTTCCTAACAACAATCAACACCCAGTTCACATAATAATTCTTCAAAGATCTCTTAAGTCCTTGTGACTGGAGCTCTGCACGGATTGGGGTAATTTGGAACAAAAACAGCGAAAGGAGGGATGTCCAACTCTTCGAGGAGCTCCACAGAGAAATCAGGAATTGGGTAGCGTTTGTAGAAACGAGGTTTGCGTTTCTTAAGAATGGCTTGCTGGATTGCATAGATTGCACTTTGAAGTTCTTCCCTGCGCTTGTCTTTAGAGTGTTCCACACTCTTGGATGAGCCTTTACCCTTTTTCCCCTTCTTGACATCAGCAAGAGGTTGAGTGGAACGAATCTCAGACAAATCTCTTCGCAGGAGTTTTGACTTCATCGATTAAAAGAGCTACTTGAGCAGCAACGCTTTCAGTTGCAGAGTTAGTAAATATTGTGACGTTCAGCGTCTGTAGTGTGCATTCAGGCAAGCGAGCGGTTGATGCTTTTAGAAAGATCGGTGACAAGTGGAACCATCTTATCCATTGTAGTGATAGTACTTTGGTTAGACGCATTGCACATATCATTCAATCGATTCCTTTCCACGGCATAGAGAACTGATGTGTTCTGACCTTCTAAGCGAGAGCTGGAGTTATTTATATCGACTAAAGAGTTTTGAATAGCTTTCTTGAGGTCCTGAGCGTCTGGATCAGCATCACTGTCTAAACTGTCATTAGAAGAACGCGCTGGAGGAGGTAAAGGATCTTTGGAAGCCACAACTTTTCCTCGCGCTGGATCTCTGATAAGAGGTTCCTCAGGTTTAGTAACTTGTTACTTTTCGGGAAGAGCAGCGTCTGGAGCATGGACTTCTGCAATGTCCATGATGAAATCAACTCCATCGACCTCAGTGCTACAAATGGATTCAATATGAATAACTTGAGCAGGAGCGCTTGGAGGAACTTCTTCCTCAAAAATTGTCTCCACGTCATCATCTGCTGGTGCTTCTCGTACAAAAGGAACACGAACTTCTGTAAACTCGAAGGCAGATTATGTCAGTCACGGTGCAGGAGAGAAGATGTGGTAAAGATTAGAAAGCCACTGCAATGACAGAAGGAGAGGAGCAATGGGAATGATCTTTGCCGAAGTTATTCCTGCTGAGGGCATCATCTGGGTCCATAGAATTTTCGAAAATTGTGATAGCTGAAAGAGTTCTCTTTTGAATATGGTAATAGGACTTTCTTTAGAAGCTAACCACATTGGATCAATGGTATCTATAGGGTGTACTGGAGTTAACCTGGCGCTGGACCCAGGAATGAAGAATAGAGAGTCCTCGGTTTGCTCCTTGTTGAAGTAACATCCAATCTTCTGGCAATACTGGAAGATTTGAGATGTAGAGTATGCAGTAATCTTCCAAGTAAGGAAGGACAGCTTGAGCGAGCGCTGGTTTGCAGTGCCCTTCCACTAGATCGATTACTCTCTAGTAATGAGCGCTTAACTATTGGGGATAAGAATCCAGAAAGATAAATCTAGAAAACTCATTGACGCTTGCCCCAGTTGCTGTGACAACATTGTGAGTAATGATGTGGTTGAAAACCTTTACAGCATCTTTGAGTTTCATGCAATATAATAGAAACTCAAAGTGCTGCTCAGAGTCCACTTCCAAGCTGACGCTTGAAGACTCGCCACTGGAAGCGCTGCTACAGTTGGAATGAGATTGGATTGACTGAGCTCAGCAAGCGCTTGGCGAAGAGATTCTTCAACTGGGCGCTGAATAGATAGCAAAGAATGAACTGGTCTGAGTCGTTGAATCCGGGAATCGAGGCAATAGCCGCAAAATATTTTCACTTCTCATAAATTTCCTGATTGAAAAGAATTGGGTTGGCTACCATTTCTTCAAAGGTATGGCGCTTAGATATATCTGCTTCAACCCATTCTGCTTCCTTAAGTAGCCACTCAATTCCGGCTGCTAGAATAGCTTTTATGCCACAATCCTGAATGCTCTTCAAGGCGAAGGAAGCGATGAAGATTTGAACTGTAATCTCGATGCTAAACTCTTTCAAAGTAGAGTTGCGCTTCACAAGAAATTATCTGCTTGAGATCTGCTGGTTTATCAAGAATGGTGATTCCTTTAGATTTCCACACGCTGAGAGCCGAGCACTCTCAAGATTGGAGTAATGAAAGGCTTTCTCATGATAATGAGTATAGTCCAACTTTTTGAGCGTCTCCTCACTTGGACTAAGAGGAACATGAGAGTAACTGCTGTGAAAAATGACGTTCTCATTCCTTGGCGGTCAAGCCTCTGGCTCACTGTGCAAATGAACATTGAAGTACGCAGAATCAATTTCGGCCAAAGTCCTTTGAACTGGCTTAGGAGCTGTCTTTGGCTTAGAAGCGGCGATCTCAGTAAGAAGATCAACCAAAATCTTTTTAGGGACATCTTCCTCTGCAATACTTGAAGAAGACTTTGATTTGGAAGACTTAGATGATTTGGTCTTCTTCGACTTTTTCTTGGGAGGCGCTGGATCCTCGGAGGTGATTCTGATAAGCTCGTAGCTTCTGTCAAATCTTGATCAAACAGAATCCAAGAAACCAGGCGTCATACTCAATGGCTTCTTGAATAAATTGTTCGGAGTATCTTTCTTCATAATCTTCATGAGAACAAAGTTTTCATTGAGTAAAGCTAGAGCGGTGAGAGCAGCGTGGTCTATATCTCTGTCTAGAACCAACCAATGCCTCGCGACAGATCCACCCACAAAGTATAAAAGATCAAGATCAGCGGTTGCAACAACTTCTTGAGCTATTGCTACAACAGCGGAAAGATGAACGTCTAACTCTACTGCCATGCTCTCTGAAATAATAACAATAGCATCTGCTTCAGTATCGACTTCTAACGAAGTTGAAAGAAAGAAACAAGCCTTAAGAACTAAATTTTCTACAGAAGGTAAAAAATCGAGAGAAGGCCTAGATAGAAAATATTTCTTACCCTGAGCGCTAGTCTCAGCAATTGGTTCCAGAGGATGAACTTGCGGTTCACTAGTCTCAGGCTCTTTTTGTACATCAGCTGCAGCGACTGATAGTTCTTCATGAGCATTTGATGCTCTGGTAAATTAAGCACTGGGCTTTGTAGGAGCGCTTGCAGGAGCGTTTTTTTGTGGATTACCATGAGGGTCAGAAATATTTCCAGCCGCTGGAGTGCGAATTTTCTGGTTTGTAAATGAAATAGATTTTTAACGAGTCCTGGTAATGTAAATTATCTCCGTCTCAACTGGGATAGATCCAGCTGTTCTTTGATGCTTAAGAGCTTCTGTTTGCTCTTCTTCCTCGGCTTCCTTCTGAAAGTTCAAAGGCAAAGGAGGATGGGAGGACGGCTTCTTCCGCTTGGGCTTCTTAGAAGGCGCTTGAGGAGCATTTTTAAATTTATTTAAGCTCATGCCCAGAACCACATCAGCTGGGCGCTCTTCAGTAGGATATGCCAACTCTGGAAAATCTTTACGAAATTCAGCCGTAGCGATTTATTAAAGAGCTTCCTCTTCTTGATTCTTGAGTAGCTTTTATTCCTTGCGATGAGTGTGTTCTTATTTTGGCAACGCAGTGCCACCGATAGCAGAGAGTTGAGAAGAGTCCTGATCATCTCTTACCCAAAAACTTCTCTTTGGTACGGCAGTTCCAGTGCTTGGAACATGACCGCTCCGATAGAGAACATAACTTAAAAGCAATCCATAGGGCTTAGTAAGAGGCTTCTTCCCTAACATGGATGCTACACGTTCAAAAATATACCTCACCCAGATGACTAATCCTATCAAAGGATATAGCTCTACACTCAAGTACCTTTGCATAGATATCAGCCATAATCTGATACTTTATCTTCAAGTCCTTCTTCTTGAAGTTGTGCTGGTAGGCGGCAACTTCCTTGGATCTCATCAGTTCCCAAACAGCGGAAAAATCTCTAATTCCGACATCTGAAGGCAAAATCCCTTCATTTGGAAGTTGAAAGAATTTGCCAATAAGATTTGTTGAAAGAGTAAAAAAATTTTCTGGAAGTTTAAGAATATATAAGTGATTGAAAGACCATCATGAAAAGCTTGGCATTCTCATAGAAATCTTTGAGAGCCGTGGAATCACTGAAATGATGGTTGTCATTACGGTTTAAGCTTTTGTTCATCTAACGAAAGGAAGATGCTTCGACAGGAAAATGTTGTTATGAGAAAAGATATCCCAGTCAACAAGAAATCGCATTAACATGAACACTTTTTGTTCCTTGGCTTTCGGAGAAGAAGAAGCATCAACAAATTTGGAAGATTTATATGGGGCATGGAAAAATCCCAGTACACCTATCCCTAGGTAACACTAGGCCCGCCCCCCTCTTCTCGCTAAGGAAAGGAAAGCTTTTTACTTTAACAACAAGGTTTTAACTAAAATAAGAGAACGTTAAGGCATTTTCATCCTAGAGCGTGAACTATAAACACAAAATCCGTCTCCCTCGCACATAACCCTAAATCCCCACCCAGTTCTAAGGTAAGTAGCTTGAGCTTCAAGAATTGAACGATCATCTTTCACGTGATTATCTAAGAAGACGATTTTTGCTTCGCAACGCTAGCTTGGAAAATCATCGGGGAAAATTACGTAGATACTTCTTGTTCTTGTGGAGATTCATGTGAACATGACATTGTTACAGCCGAGTTGAATCCGGCTATGTGACTTCGAAAAACTTTTTCTCTTCTTTTGCCTGGTTCGATTCACGGAAACATAGATCGCTACGAAATGGCTGTACCGCCACATTTAAAAAATAGCCCATTGTGAGTGGCCATTATGAGGATCAGATAGGTATCCAACATCTGCATATCGAATAAAATTTGACTTTGGATTTCATTTGAATAAAACAAAACCCGTATCCATTATACGCTAAGGTGGCGAAGTACATGCTTAACACCATTCCAAAACCTCCTTGTTAGTGAAGAAATATTTGGTGAAGAACTATATCTCGCTAATAAATTAACAGCAAACGATATACGTCGCGTATGACAAGCAAGATACATTAATGCACCAATTGCCATAAATATGGTACTTCAGGACCATGTAGTCTTCATCATTTTCTCAGATCGAAAAGGATCTTTGTTCACATCCAGTGACCTTATGACCATTGGGGAGCTCAATGGATGTCATTTATCGGTATAGAAATCACTTTAGCACCTTTGATACAGAAGCGTTGATAGAGTAGATGCCTGGCGTGCCAATTCTTTGGGCGCATTTCCGTGGAATAGACTCGATGAGATAACTTTTTTAATAAATAAAGTCAAATTTATTATGGCATTCTTTGTTCTTTAATTATCCTATATGCTTAGAACGAAGTCCCTTGAATCACACATGACTATGAAACATCATCGGACATCGGGAATGATGATGATAGAATATATCTCCGAGGTCATGATTTTTAAAAGGTCCCAAGTCGTTAAAGGATTTGTCAAGATGAAAAGGATATTGACAATGACCCGAAAGAATTGCTTATACACATGGGTTAGAGAACGTGCCTCATTTCATAGGCATAGATGTGTACAAGAATTCTCATTGGGATACTGAGTGAATGTGAAAACACCCAGCCAGAAATTCCTCAAAGGTTTTCCTGATCGAATAAAGAATTTTCAGTAATCTTATAGGCGTAAGAGTAATCCTTATGGACCTGAGGTTCCATTTGTTACTTTGAGCATAGTCGATTATACTTTAACTATCTCATGATTCCTTCGCGAGTCGTCATAGGGATATCTTGGGTCTAGTATGATTATGTGTCAGGTACATGAGAAATCGAGATGAGATCTGTTGGTCCCAAGTGGCATACGAAAGGGTCTAGAGGGGGGGGGGGGTTGAATAGACCCTAAATTTCTTTTCAAATTTTTAGACTTGTTTTTAGAAACATAACTTAGTCAATAGTTTTGAGGACTTGATCAAGATGGATCAGGAGCTTAGCCTTATATCAGGGTTAGCACAGCGGAAGATTTGTACAAGTCTCTAGTATGTATAAATAGGCGCTTAGAAAAAGTTCAGTTGCTCTTTTAAGAAGGTATGCTTTAAGATAATGTAAGAAATAATAACGAATAAAGCAATAAAAGAGTAAATAATGAAGACACAAGAATTGTAAGGTTCACTGGATTTATGTAATCCTAACTACGTCCTTCTACTCCTTTTCACACAGGAGGAATTCACTATAATGAATCACAAAAGTTCACAAAGACAGCTTCAACACAATAGCAATTGGTGAAGGCTTGATCTCGAGTTCCCTGATCACAAAGATTTCAACTAGGCTAATATCTGCTTCTGACAAGCTTCTCTCACAAGAAAATACTGCTTTGTCTTAAACAACTTCGTCACATAGATTGAAGACGTTGATGGGTTTTATCAAGGGTTGTTTGATTTGAAAAGTTCAAACACTTTTGGAAGATCTCTTTAGAAATGATAGTTCTTCTATGAAAAGGTAGGAGATATTGGTTTGACTATAGAGATGTATAAGCTCAAAGATATTTTGGCTATGGAGGTTTTGAGCGTTTTGGGATAGATTTCAACAGTGTAAGTGTATATGAAGCTTTTGATAAAAATTACAAGCCTAACAAAATAACAAACATTCAAACGCTTATACAAATGTTCTATGAAAGCATAAACTTACATTCTTTTTGGGGTCTAACATAAATTCTTATCTTGTCATCATCAAAACATCTAACATGAAATTCCTAACAATTTTCCCCTTTTTGATGATGTCAAGACCTTAACTCTTACAACTCTTTTATATATTAAGAGTTTAAAAAGCCCAAAATAAAAATAAGTTAGCATTAGAAAGTTAGTTATGTTAGCTAATGTTAGATTAGGCTCAAGAAGATATTTCAGTGATAAATCACATTCATTCATATATATAAGATTTAAAGAGTACATGATTTATGCTGAAAAAGTAAACATAAAAAGCAACATCATTCACGAAGAAATAAAAGATAAAACAAGAAAATCATTTTCTTTGTCGATTTTTGGAAGCCTCTTCTTCCTAGAGAATCTCATTCGCTAGATCCACAAGGACTTGGTCGATGTATATCATTGTTGTATGATAGACATCAATGTAGTCCTTGCTTTTCCTTTTAGCCCTTGGAGGGATCCCGAGCATTCTGATTAAATCATGGTAAATGTCCTGCATTCGGTCGTTGGATGGTTTCCAATTTGGAGGTCTACTCAGCGGTGCTGCGTATGGATGAAAACCCATGCCTTCTAAAAACTCAACATCAAGGTCCGGAAGCCTATGCCTACCTCGAAAGATCTTGGCTTACACTTCTTAGTGAGCATCTTCTTTAAACTCACTATCTCTTCAAACATGGAGCGCCAATTATTGTTGTCTATTTTGGATATTGGCTCCAGTGAGTCTTTTCCTTTGGCGTTGGACTCTTGATGCTTTTCTTTCTCTTTCCCCTTCTTGGCATCATCACGGGAAGTCTTTAGTTCAGCGATATCTTTCCTCAGAAGCTTAACTTCATCAACAAGTACAGCGACTTCTTCAGCTATACTTAGAGTAACAGAGTTGGAAGTATTGTGTCGCTCAGTGTCTGCTGAGGCGCTCTAGGCTAATGAGCAAATAAAATCCCCGGATGAGTCAGAGATAGGAGGAACCATGCGATCAAGCATTGCAGCAGTACTCTTCGTTGCAGCGTTTGCAATATCACAGCTTCGAGTGTCAGAGACTAAATTTATATGTCGATCATCATTTTCTGACATCTTTGAGCAAGAACCCTCTATCGTGTTCAGTGAGTTCTGAACAGCTCATCTAAAGTCTCTTGCCTCTTGATCACTCTCCGAGTCTGAGTCAGAAGAAGAAGAACGTTGCGGGGATGGAATAAGTCCATATGAGCTAGAAACGACAGCCTTTCCTTTGGGTTTATCTTTGATGAATAGCTCTTCAGGCTCCTCGTTCATTTCAGTGTGTAATTGTTCTATCACTAATTCAAGAGATTGAGTCACTTCCTCAATCTGAACAACAGGTACAGCAACGGGCATATCAACCATTGTAACGCTGGGGGCATCTATCATCGGTTGTAATTTCTTCGTCTACAATAGTAGGATCCAACCCTACTTCAACTTCTGTGATCTCCACAGGAGTATCTCTTTTCACCGGCACAACCCAAAGTGGACCGATTGCCTCCATAACATGCCTTAGACTCTGATAAAAAGTTCTTGGAATAAACATCACAACGTCTTCGTGTGCTACAGTACTCAACGCTAGATCAGCGTCTTCCGAGAACTCTACTCCATCAGTGTAAAGTGTCTTGTAGTCCAGCAAAAATGGCATAAGCGCTTGGGCTAGCGCCTGAACCATTGGCCTGATTAGAGAAATGAACCTGGCCACTCGAATGTTATGTTTAACAAAATAAGACGGGGTGTAAGTTGTACCCACGTAAGTCACTAAAACCGAAGTGTTGGTTGAAAGTGATCTCCAGCAATTGGGCGTTCTCAACAATCGCTCGTCTTTCACCGTGAAATTCTTTAAAATCATCAGTTAACTGAAATTGGGCTTCGCTTGGTCCTAGAAGGGCATCCCGTTTGCTTGTAGAAGCATCTTCATTTAAGTCATTTTGGAGTCGTTGAGCAAAATTCAACTCATAACCCCCTTGACCTATTTGTCTAAGTTCATGGATGTAACTTTCCATGCCTCTTCGAGAGTAAGGTAACGCATCTACAGGACCCACAAGCGACTCGCGCCTCTACAACAAAAATAAGGCATATGCTCTATGCCTATAGTCCATTGCAAAATTGAACAAAAATGGATACCTGATCATTTCATCAACAGTATGACGATGCAAAACAAATTCCTCTGCCCATCTGGATGTATCCATTATCCAGCATTTTCCAAGAGTTTCAGCGAGTTCAATATCAATCTTTGTAGCGAGCAGTTGCTTGAAACGCTGCTTCTCTTCAACAAAATTTTCTGCCCAATCTCTGGTAAGGAACTCTTGAGCTTCATCCTCAATCCAAAAGTTGATAGGGTTAGGGTGATCTTGAAGCATAGCACCCTTTCCCTTCCATAGTCGTAGCAGCTTCTTGGAAGACTTGTTCGCTTCAGAATGGACAACCTTGGGGAGCGCTGAAACTGGGAAAGAAGTTGACTGCTTGAGGAGGAGGACCAGTTGGTGTGGGGATACTCTCAGCCACTTCTGTCGACCGCTCAGCATCCACAGTCGCTTTCTGTGCTGGTGAGATTTCAGGACAATGTCTAATTCTCTAGCGATTAACACCATCGTTGATAAATCAACGTCCAAATCTAGGTATGCCCCTGAATAGGGAAGTGCATCAGCAGCTTATGCACTTTGAGCCTGAGGACTATCTTCGACTACAGTAGTTGCTTCATCTATAGGAATTTCTGTTTCCATAGCTTCAGGCTCGGGGACTTCTTCAACCCGATTGCAAACTAACTCTATTAAGAGAGCTTCAGGAATGGGTTCTGCGATTGGTTCAGAAGGTGGAGGAGGAGGTGGAACATTAGAAGATTCTTCAAGTGCTGGTTCTGCTGGGATGCTTGTAGAACTTCTGCGAGTAGACCAGGGAGTGTGCTTACGAGCAAGCGGTACTTTCAATTCTTCTTCCGTCTCAGGCGAAATGGTAGTCGCTGGAGGGGGAGAAGGGATTTTCTCTGGGGGAGGGGAAGGAGACTTTTCTTTGTTTTTCTCTTTCTTCTCTTTCTTGCCTTTCTTTTGTTTCTTCACTGGCTAGGATGGCTCAGCTACTTTTACAGAAACCTTTCTCTTGAGTCGCTTAATAACAAATTTTTGTGGCTCATCTGAAGAGGAGGAACTCGCTTGATCCTCGTCATCACCATGAACTTGATCTTCACATTCAGCAAGGCCCTCAGCCAGGAGACGCTCACACTCATCTTTTGGAACCGCTGCACCACCTCGACGCTTAGGTTGTAGCAACCCACCTATCAGTTTCTTGCCATAAAACTTGGTAGCTAGCACTTTAGATACCTTGGAAGCAGCGAATCCACAAGCGCAAAGAAGAAAACTTAACAAAATCCTATATGGATTGGGATTGACGGAAGTTTGCATCGCTGCCTTAAAGCGATTGAAAACATACAAAGCCCAGTTGACCTTCAGCTTGGTCAACACAACAATCATCATCTTAAACTGGATGATCGAAATCTTATTAAAGGAACCTTTTCTGCACTTTATCATCTTTGCACAGATATCAGCCAAAATGACATACTCTCCCTTCATGTCATTATTCTTGAAATTTGATAAGTAGTTCGCATCTGCTTCATCACGTCGAACCAATTCCCACACCTTGGTTGAAGCGCCCATGGCCACATCTTCCACTTCGCATCCCATGGGCGGCAGTTGCAGAAGGTCGGCGATCAGTTTTGCAGTAAGAACAAATGGGGTTTCAAGAGAGGTAAAGGAGCAGGTAATGGACTTGCCATCTGTAGAAATGGCAACATTCTTGAAGAAATGTTTCACTTCATCCTCATGCAGAAGAGAATGAGAGGTCAAAAGGTTTTTCAGGCCGGATTCGTCCATGAGAGCAAGAATTTCTCTCATCGGAAAGTTTTGATTATTGAAGAGGTAGTCCTAGTTAAGAAGAAAACTTGCGTTGTAACGCATAGGTTTGGTAGCTTTTCCTGTAGTAGAAGAAGATGACTTTGGTGGAGCCATTGAAGAGTTTGAAGAACTTTTGAGGAGAGAGAATAAAGCTTTTTGCCTTTAGAGAGAAGATGAACTTTTACAGTAAGAGATTTTGGAAGTGATAAAGTTTTTCCGTAAAAGTTCAGGGGGTTTAAATAGAGGGCAAAAGTAACTCCTCAAATGCTTTGATTTAGGCCACGTGTAACGACAGTTAATTTGGAAATGAAATTCATTGAATCTGGGCCGTTAAATAATAAAGACGAATGTAAATGAAGAGAAAAATTAGGTTAACTGCTGTAAATAATAAACTTTGAAATCCGCAGTTACTTTTTCAAAAATGTTTAAGTTTTTAAAATTTTCAGCTTGGGGTGCACGTGCCTGTTAGTACACTGACACGTACCCAAGCAAGTACACATGCTGAGTCGCCTATTTTGGATAGTGGTAAAAAATCGTCAGTTTGATGTGATGGGGACGTGTGGGCTGTTATCAAATCTTATCTTTTGGACTTATCCACACGCTACCCTTTAGCGATGAAAACAAAGCATGTTTTTCTAAAAAGTAACTTAGCGTTTTAAGTGGGAATATTCTTAACACTGAAGTCTTTTTTGAAATTAACTTAAATAAAATTTAATCGCTTGTTAGAAAATGAAACCTTTTATTTTATGAGCGATCAACTTGTCATGCATAAACGTAAACGCTAATGTTCAATGCATAAAGTTTTCAAAGTCATTTTTGATCATAATCGCTTACTAATTGGAATAAGTACAATTTTAAAGTTCACCCTAAAATTGATAACTCATTTCAATTTGAAAACGCTTTTAGATACTAGAGTAAAGTGGATTCCCCCTAAACTATATGCCGACAAAAGTATGATGCTTCATGTTTAAGCGTTTAAATCAATCATACCTAATTCACTTCTCAAAGTGAGAAAACATTGTTCGTTGAACACTTTTGTGAAGATATTTGTCAATTGTTTGTCAGTTCCAATGAAATGCATGGAGATATCTTTCTTTTGAACATGGTCACGCAAGAAATGGTAGAGAATGTTAATGTGTTTAGTTCTAGAACGAAGGACTGGGTTTTGGGTCATAGCTAAAGCACTTTAGTTATCACAATGGACTGGGGTAGGACCTACGAGGATTCCATAAGCTTTAAGTTGTTGCCTCATCGAAAGGATTTGTGCACAACAGCCTCCAGCGGCTATATACTCTGCCTCAGCGGTAGAAATTGCTATGGATTGTTATTTCTTACTATGCCATGAAACCAATCTATCATGTAGAAATTGACATGTGCCACTAGTACTTTTTCTATCTATTTTGCATCCTGCAAAATCTACGTCTAAATAACCAATTAGTTCAAAAGGAGAGTCCCTTGGATACCATAAGCCCACATTTTGTGTGCCTTTTAGGTATTTAAGGATCTTCTTGGAAGCAATTAAGTGTGATTCTTTTGGATCAGCTTGAAATCGTGCACACATGCATACTGAAAACATAATATCTGGTCTACTATCGGTAAGATCAAGAAGTGATCCAATGATACCTCTATAGTTAGTGATATCAATTTTCTTCCCACTTTCATCTTTATCTAACTTAAGCGTTTGGCTCATTGGAATTTTTGAAGATGATGCATTTTCCATACCAAATTTTTTAATCATATCTCTTGTATATTTAGCTTGGTTTATAAATATGCCATTAGGGAGTTGTTTAACTGGTAATCCTAAGAAGAAAGTTAATTCACCCATCATGCTCATTTCAAATTGATCATGCATCATTTTCAAAAATTTCTCACACAATCGCTTATCAGTAGATCCAAATATAATATCATTAACATAAATTTGGACTAAGAGAATATCTTCATTATGGGTAATTTTAAAAAACGTTGTATCAACGCTGCCTTTGAAAAACCTTTACCTATAAGTTAGATAGAGAGAGTGTCGTACCATGCTCTTGGTGCTTGTTTAAGGCCATAGAGTGCCTTATCCAATTTGTAGACCATAATTTTGCCATGGTTGTTGATGAATCTTGGGTGTTGCTCCACGTATACTTCTTGGAGTTTACCATTCAGGAAAGCACTCTTCACATCTATTTGATACACAGTGAACTTGTTGAATGCGACAAACGCTAGGAACATCTGAATCGCTTCAAGACGGGCTACTGGGGCATAAGTCTCATCAAAATCGATACCCTCTTCTTGGCAATAACCCAGAGTGACTAATCTGGATTTGTTTCTTATAAAATACCATCTTCATCCATCTTGTTCCTAAAAACCCATCTAGTTCTAATAACTCCTTGGTGAGTTAGTCTTGGTTCTAGCGTCCAAAACTCACTTCTCTCAAATTGGTTAAGCTCAACTTGCATAGCTTCTAGCCAACTTGAATCACTTAGCACTTCATCCACTTTCTTTGGTTCCATTTATGAAAGGAAACTTGCGAACATGGCCTCATTAATAACTAGTTCTGGAGGATGATCTCTAAGCCATTTTCGATCTGGTTAGAATGAGTTGAGAGACTCTTGATTATCAATGGCTTGACCCTCATTTGTCTCTTGCGCAATCGCTACATCATTCTCAGTTTAAATTTGATCTTAATGATAATTTTCTTCATGATCATCAGTGTTTCTAACAATATCATCAATAGTAACCTCACGAGTAACCTTAGGGTTGGGTACAAAGATCTCATCATCCTCATCATCATCATCATCATTATCATCACCAAGATCGATTTGTGACGCTTATTGGGCAAGATCTTCAATTCGTACATCATCATCATTAACCTTACTTGGTTCTTGGTTAGCATCATCAAACACAACGTGAATGGATTCTTCAACCTTTGATTTGATCTTATTTAGGATGCGAAAACTCTTTCCATTCTTGGCGTAGCCTAGAAAGATTCTCTCATCCGCTTTAGGTTCAAATGTCTTTAGATTATGGGATCCATTGTTATGAATGAAACATTTTGAACCAAATACATGAAAATATGAAACGTTTGGCTTACGTCCCTTCCACTACTCATATGGAGTCTTTTCATGTTACTTGTTGATCATACACCGGTTCTGAGTGTAGCAATCGGTATTGATGCTTCTGCCGAAAACCTTTGCGGTAGCTTAGACTGTGCTAACATCGTCGTAGCGGCTTCTTTAAGCGTTCTGTTCTAATCGCTCAGCCACTCCATTGTGTTGAGGTGTTCTAGGCACAGAATACTCATGAAGTATTCCAAAATCTGTACAAAATTTCTCAACAATATGGTTAGTAAATTTTGTTCCTCTATCGCTTCTAATTCTCGTCACCTTTAGATCTTTCGAAGTTTGTAATTGACGAATTAGCGATGTGAGCTTGACACTAGTTTAATCTTTAGTCGCTAGAAAATCTACCCATGTATAGCGAGAGAAATCATCAACTATCACTCGCGAGTAGTTTTTACCACTAACACTCATGATTTAAATAGGACCAAACAAATCTAAATGCAATAGTTCAAGAATTTTAGAAGTAGATAGATGAGGTTTATTCTTAAAAGATGATTTGACTTGTTTACCCATTTGGCATTCATCACATAAGCGATTTTTCTGAAAGGAACCCTTAGGTAATCCTTCTACTAGATTTAGCGATATTAACTTAGAGATTGCCTTAAAGTTGAGGTGTTTCATTTTTCTATGCCATAACTAACCTAATTCATTTTGACTTTTAACAACAAAGCGTGTAGGGTTGTTATCTATTGTTCAACCCCAATCTACCAAATACACATTGTTTGTTTTTTTTCCTTTCAATTTAGTAGATTTAGTCATAACGTCGTTAATATAGAAACAGTCACTTGAAAACTTGACTTCAAAGCCTTTATCACAAAATTGACTAATGCTCAATAAATTATGCTTAAGACCCTCAACATAATATACGTCACTTATCATGACGTTTTCCCATATGCATGATACCTATACCTTTGGAGTTATCACCGAGTATAACTTGAGGACCATTGGTTGCACGATAGTTGACCAAGAGATTCTTTGAGCCAGTCATGTGCCTTGACGACCCACTACCAATGTACCAAACTGAAGTATCGGTGTTGGCTCTAGGTACCTGCATTTAAAAGGCAGTTCTAATTCTTTTTAGGTACCCGTTTTGTTTTGGGTCCTTCAACACTAGTTGCTTGAGTTTGAATTAAAACTTTCAGAACCCATATTTGCCTGGTCTTCATTACGGGAGGACTGGCCTTCTTGGGTTTCGATTTGTGTTGTGTGTGCTTTTTAGGTGTATAATAATAACCTCGATTATAATAGTAATTATAGTCGTAATCATAATCATAATCATCATAGTATCGATAATATGATCTAGACCTTTTGAGGATATTGACACTGGTATTTCCTCGGCACTGGCTTAGGAGTCGCTTTTGGAGATTGACGCTTAGCGTTTGATTCACTTATAGAAGGTTTATCCTTAGCCTTTTGAGCGTTTGGATGGACCTTCTTTTGTTAATCATTCACTTTAGTCTTCTCCTTGTTGCCTGAGTTGGTGTTGACCTTCTCATTTGGCCTCTTACCATTATCTTTGGGTTCATTCAGCATTTGACTGTTTGAACTCTTCTCAACAAAGAATGCACCTTTTCCTTTGTTGCTTTCCTTAAACTTAGAAGCATTTTGATTTATGACCAAATTTATCACACCCTAAACCGGTATTTTCACCAAAAATTCTGGTTACCTCAGTCACATTATCTAGCTTTCTTGACGCTTTCGATAATGATGAGACAAGTATTCTGATTTGGCAAGTTTAGCGATCAATTCAGCTTCTCTCTTGACTATTATATCGAGATAACTTTTTAATTGAATAATTTCACTCTCAAGCGATTGGTTCTTTCAATGCATTGTTGTTGAACTTGCGACTCAGCCTTGAGCGTCATGTTATGACTTGTGAGTGATGAAATGATATCAAAGTGATTTTCATATAACTTGGCGGCATCTTGACGATCTTTATAATATTCATTTACTTTGTCAAGTAATTCATCATAAGAAAGAGGATGAGATAAATCAGTGCTGAGTCGCTTCTTTATCTCTAGATGGCTCATCATCGCTGATGGCTTTCATCTGATGATTCCAAGTCCTCTTCAGGTGCGGAGAATGGTTCAAATTTCACTAGCAAGTCTTGTTGGCGAAGGTTGCTCCTGAATTGGTTTCTATTCGCATGGTCTTGCCTTGTGGGCTTAGACACATTAAATAAGGGTAATTTACCTGGTAGTGCCCTGGTTTCCTCCAGTTATAACAAAGGTTAGTTTTCATTTTCTGTTCAGTTGATAACCTTTTGGAAACTACTGGCTCTGAGAGATTCTGAGTCGGAGATGGAGGCGCTTGGTATTTAACTGGCGCTAGAGGCTGAGGAGCAGAATACACTGGCTCTTGATACTGAGGCGCTGGTGCAGGGGGAGGGGTTTGAAATGAGGTCTGTCCAACAGGATTTCTCTTTTCATATCTTAGAAATTTCTTGACCAATAAAGTCATTTCGTTATCCTCGTTCGATTCTGTCGCTTTCACCTCATTGACTGCTTTTCCCTTACTCTTGGTGGTAGCGATTAAGGCTACGAATTCAGTCGCTGATGTGTTGCTGACTTCACCCAATTCGAATTCAAATGCCCTTAACTCCGAAAACACATGTTCTGGAGTTAGAATTTCCAACGTCTGTGATTCTTTCATGGAAACAGTCTTTATCAAGTACTTGCTTGGAAGACTCCTAAATATCTTGTTAACCATCTCCTTGTTGGTCAACTCCTTGTCTAGTGACGCTAACTCTATGATGAGCTAAGTGAACCTTGCGTCCAATTGATCTAGCGTCTCATCTTTGCATGGCTATGGAGAGCTTGTTCTCCCTCATTTGTGATGAACCTTCACACACAATGGCCAATTTGTCGCATATCTCTTTTGAAGTCTTACATTGCCTGATCATGTTGAACAATCCATCATTTTCTATTAGCGCTAAGTAAAGAGCGCTTCGTCCAACATTATCTAGGTTTGCTCTTTTTTGATCCTCTAGCATCCATTCCAACTTAGGTTTCTCGACATAACCATCTGGAGTCACTTCACTCGCTCCAGGGGCTCGAGTTATAACTTTCATGATATAAATGGAGCCATCTGTAATTACATCACACATCTCATTATCGCATGAACAAAGATAAGCAAATGCTCTAAGTTTCCATGAGTCATAGTTTGACTCAAGTAACTTTGGCATCTTGTTAAAAGCCATGATATGAGATAAAAAAAATAAAGCGACTAAGTTTAGAAAAATTGATCTAAACAAGCAGTTACGCTCGGAAACACTTAGGTTTCTACTTCAACCGCTCTGATACCACTTGATGGTCCCAAGTGACATACGAAAGGGTCTAGAAGAGAGGGGTTGAATAGTCCCTGAAGTCTTTTTTGACTTTAAAAATTTTGTATCACTTTTGAAGGTTTTGAACTCTTAGTAAGCTGAGCACTAGGTCACGCTCTTAAAGATAGATAACTTAGACTTAGTTATTTCAACGACGAAAGTAGGGTAACGTTTTAACAGCTTAATCAGGGTTAGCACAGCGAAAATGATTTTAAATCTTAGCATTCTCTTTTTGCCAAATAGTCGCTTAACCTGTTTGATGCCTTTTTCAAAGATATAATATGAATAAGTAAAGTAAAGCAATAAAGCGGTAAATAACACAAGATATTGTAAGGTTCACTGGGTGATGTAATCCCAGCTACATCCTTCTTCTCCTTTGCACTTGGAGGAATTCACTAAATTGATTATCGAAGGATCACACAGAGGCTTCTACAAAATAGATGAAATGGAAGATGATCTTGAGCTCCTTGATCACACAAACTTCAGCTCCAATGAAGACCTTCTTCAATAAGCTTCTTTTACACAAAAATACTGCTTGTAGAATCAACAGACTTTCTCACTCAGATGAAAGATGTTGAGGGTTTTGTCATGTGTTTGTTTGCTGTTGAGAAGTTCAAACAACTTTGGATATCTCAATAAGAGTTTAGGGTTTTTCTTTGAAGAGGTTTGAGATATCTTTGGCTGTCTTTGGAATGTGTATGAAAAGCTTGAAGGCTTTTTGGCTATGGAATTTGTAAGCTTTTCTCTCAAAATAATTCCAGCAAAGTTTTGACCTTTTCTTGTGCATGTACATGTGTATTTCGGGTTTGCTGGAGGGTACTATTTATAGAGGTTTCTTGTGATTTGTTCGTTGGACACATGTAGGTGTGTGTATCTCACACAACGCGTTAAATAGTCCTTTTTTTGACATTCCTCAATTTCTGCTAGTTCCAATTGTACAGGAGCAGGTTTTGAACTCTTATTTCTGACAGTCTAGTTAAAAGGTGTCTTGTCCACAAGTCATAATAGCTTATCATATTTATTGCACTTATCAGGCCTTTATTGCATTTGAATTTATTTCCTGTTGGAAATAATATCTGTTAATGATCGCATTTAAGTCCTTCAAGAACTTAGAATTTATTTTAGGTGAGTCTGATCCTTGATCACTTGAGTATTTTGAGCGCTTGATTCAACTACCCTAAAACAGTTCTTTAGCGTTTCACAGACGCTACGAACAAATCTTCATTTTCACTGGACTTCAAACGCTGATCTTCAACTTCATCTCTAATAGACTCACCTAAAATTCTATTAGCGACTCGGTATCTAATACTTAGTTTAAAATCTACAAAGATAAAAATTAAAATCCTAACAAAACAACAAACATTCAAACGTTTATACAAATGTTCTATGAAAGCGTAAACTTACATTCTTTTTGGGGTCTAACATAAAATCTTATCTTGTCATCATCAAAACATCTAATATGAAATTTCCTAACAACAATCAACACCCAGTTCACATAATAATTCTTCAAAGATCTCTTAAGTCCTTGTGACTGGAGCTCTGCACGGATTGGGGTAATTTGGAACAAAAACAGCGAAAGGAGGGATGTCCAACTCTTCGAGGAGCTCCACAGAGAAATCAGGAATTGGGTAGCGTTTGTAGAAACGAGGTTTGCGTTTCTTAAGAATGGCTTGCTGGATTGCATAGATTGCACTTTGAAGTTCTTCCCTGCGCTTGTCTTTAGAGTGTTCCACACTCTTGGATGAGCCTTTACCCTTTTTCCCCTTCTTGACATCAGCAAGAGGTTGAGTGGAACGAATCTCAGACAAATCTCTTCGCAGGAGTTTGACTTCATCGATTAAAAGAGCTACTTGAGCAGCAACGCTTTCAGTTGCAGAGTTAGAAATATTGTGACGTTCAGCGTCTGTAGTGGCATTCAGGGCAAGCGAGCGGTTGATGCTTTTAGAAAGATCGGTGACAAGTGGAACCATCTTATCCATTGTAGTGATAGTACTTTGGTTAGACGCATTGCACATATCATTCAATCGATTCCTTTCCACGGCATAGAGAACTGATGTGTTCTGACCTTCTAAGCGAGAGCTGGAGTTATTTATATCGACTAAAGAGTTTTGAATAGCTTTCTTGAGGTCCTGAGCGTCTGGATCAGCATCACTGTCTAAACTGTCATTAGAAGAACGCGCTGGAGGAGGTAAAGGATCTTTGGAAGCCACAACTTTTCCTCGCGCTGGATCTCTGATAAGAGGTTCCTCAGGTTTAGTAACTTGTTACTTTTCGGGAAGAGCAGCGTCTGGAGCATGGACTTCTGCAATGTCCATGATGAAATCAACTCCATCGACCTCAGTGCTACAAATGGATTCAATATGAATAACTTGAGCAGGAGCGCTTGGAGGAACTTCTTCCTCAAAAATTGTCTCCACGTCATCATCTGCTGGTGCTTCTCGTACAAAAGGAACACGAACTTCTGTAAACTCGAAGGCAGATTATGTCAGTCACGGTGCAGGAGAGAAGATGTGGTAAAGATTAGAAAGCCACTGCAATGACAGAAGGAGAGGAGCAATGGGAATGATCTTTGCCGAAGTTATTCCTGCTGAGGGCATCATCTGGGTCCATAGAATATTTTCGAAAATTGTTGATAGCTGAAAGAGTTCTCTTTTGAATATGGTAATAGGACTTTCTTTAGAAGCTAACCACATTGGATCAATGGTATCTATAGGGTGTACTGGAGTTAACCTGGCGCTGGACCCAGGAATGAAGAATAGAGAGTCCTCGGTTTGCTCCTTGTTGAAGTAACATCCAATCTTCTGGCAATACTGGAAGATTTGAGATGTAGAGTATGCAGTAATCTTCCAAGTAAGGAAGGACAGCTTGAGCGAGCGCTGGTTTGCAGTGCCCTTCCACTAGATCGATTACTCTCTAGTAATGAGCGCTTAACTATTGGGGATAAGAATCCAGAAAGATAAATCTAGAAAACTCATTGACGCTTGCCCCAGTTGCTGTGACAACATTGTGAGTAATGATGTGGTTGAAAACCTTTACAGCATCTTTGAGTTTCATGCAATATAATAGAAACTCAAAGTGCTGCTCAGAGTCCACTTCCAAGCTGACGCTTGAAGACTCGCCACTGGAAGCGCTGCTACAGTTGGGAATGAGATTGGATTGACTGAGCTCAGCAAGCGCTTGGCGAAGAGATTCTTCAACTGGGCGCTGAATAGATAGCAAAGAATGAACTGGTCTGAGTCGTTGAATCCGGGAATCGAGGCAATAGCCGGCAAAATATTTTCACTTCTCATAAATTTCCTGATTGAAAAGAATTGGGTTGGCTACCATTTCTTCAAAGGTATGGCGCTTAGATATATCTGCTTCAACCCATTCTGCTTCCTTAAGTAGCCACTCAATTCCGGCTGCTAGAATAGCTTTTATGCCACAATCCTGAATGCTCTTCAAGGCGAAGGAAGCGATGAAGATTTGAACTGTAATCTCGATGCTAAACTCTTTCAAAGTAGAGTTGCGCTTCACAAGAAATTATCTGCTTGAGATCTGCTGGTTTATCAAGAATGGTGATTCCTTTAGATTTCCACACGCTGAGAGCCGAGCACTCTCAAGATTGGAGTAATGAAAGGCTTTCTCATGATAATGAGTATAGTCCAACTTTTTGAGCGTCTCCTCACTTGGACTAAGAGGAACATGAGAGTAACTGCTGTGAAAAATGACGTTCTCATTCCTTGGCGGTCAAGCCTCTGGCTCACTGTGCAAATGAACATTGAAGTACGCAGAATCAATTTCGGCCAAAGTCCTTTGAACTGGCTTAGGAGCTGTCTTTGGCTTAGAAGCGGCGATCTCAGTAAGAAGATCAACCAAAATCTTTTTAGGGACATCTTCCTCTGCAATACTTGAAGAAGACTTTGATTTGGAAGACTTAGATGATTTGGTCTTCTTCGACTTTTTCTTGGGAGGCGCTGGATCCTCGGAGGTGATTCTGATAAGCTCGTAGCTTCTGTCAAATCTTGATCAAACAGAATCCAAGAAAACCAGGCGTCATACTCAATGGCTTCTTGAATAAATTGTTCGGAGTATCTTTCTTCATAATCTTCATGAAGAACAAAGTTTTCATTGAGTAAAGCTAGAGCGGTGAGAGCAGCGTGGTCTATATCTCTGTCTAGAACCAACCAATGCCTCGCGACAGATCCACCCACAAAGTATAAAAGATCAAGATCAGCGGTTGCAACAACTTCTTGAGCTATTGCTACAACAGCGGAAAGATGAACGTCTAACTCTACTGCCATGCTCTCTGAAATAATAACAATAGCATCTGCTTCAGTATCGACTTCTAACGAAGTTGAAAGAAAGAAACAAGCCTTAAGAACTAAATTTTCTACAGAAGGTAAAAAATCGAGAGAAGGCCTAGATAGAAAATATTTCTTACCCTGAGCGCTAGTCTCAGCAATTGGTTCCAGAGGATGAACTTGCGGTTCACTAGTCTCAGGCTCTTTTTGTACATCAGCTGCAGCGACTGATAGTTCTTCATGAGCATTTGATGCTCTGGTAAATTAAGCACTGGGCTTTGTAGGAGCGCTTGCAGGAGCGTTTTTTTGTGGATTACCATGAGGGTCAGAAATATTTCCAGCCGCTGGAGTGCGAATTTTCTGGTTTGTAAATGAAATAGATTTTTAACGAGTCCTGGTAATGTAAATTATCTCCGTCTCAACTGGGATAGATCCAGCTGTTCTTTGATGCTTAAGAGCTTCTGTTTGCTCTTCTTCCTCGGCTTCCTTCTGAAAGTTCAAAGGCAAAGGAGGATGGGAGGACGGCTTCTTCCGCTTGGGCTTCTTAGAAGGCGCTTGAGGAGCATTTTTAAATTTATTTAAGCTCATGCCCAGAACCACATCAGCTGGGCGCTCTTCAGTAGGATATGCCAACTCTGGAAAATCTTTACGAAATTCAGCCGTAGCGATTTATTAAAGAGCTTCCTCTTCTTGATTCTTGAGTAGCTTTTATTCCTTGCGATGAGTGTGTTCTTATTTTGGCAACGCAGTGCCACCGATAGCAGGAGAGTTGAGAAGAGTCCTGATCATCTCTTACCCAAAAACTTCTCTTTGGGTACGGCAGTTCCAGTGCTTGGAACATGACCGCTCCGATAGAGAACATAACTTAAAAGCAATCCATAGGGCTTAGTAAGAGGCTTCTTCCCTAACATGGATGCTACACGTTCAAAAATATACCTCACCCAGATGACTAATCCTATCAAAGGATATAGCTCTACACTCAAGTACCTTTGCATAGATATCAGCCATAATCTGATACTTTATCTTCAAGTCCTTCTTCTTGAAGTTGTGCTGGTAGGCGGCAACTTCCTTGGATCTCATCAGTTCCCAAACAGCGGAAAAATCTCTAATTCCGACATCTGAAGGCAAAATCCCTTCATTTGGAAGTTGAAAGAATTTGCCAATAAGATTTGTTGAAAGAGTAAAAAAATTTTCTGGAAGTTTAAGAAATATATAAGTGATTGAAAGACCATCATGAGAAAGCTTGGCATTCTCATAGAAATCTTTGAGAGCCGTGGAATACAACTGAAAATGATTGGTCATTACAGGTTTAAGCTTTTGTTCATCTAACGAAAGGAAGATGCTTCGAACAGGAAAATGTTGTTAGGAGAAAAGATAATCCCAGTCAACAAGAAATCCAGCATTAACATGAACATCTTTTTGTTCCTTGGCTTTCGGAGAAGAAGAAGCATCAACAAATTTGGAAGATTTATATGGGGCCATTTTTGAAGAAGTTGAAGAACTTTGATTCAGTTATATTTGAAGAAAGGAGAATTTGCAGAATGTTTTTAAAGAATATGAGATTGATAAAATGAATATTTCTGCAATTTCATGAATTTATAAGGAAGAAAAAATAACTAATCAATTACGATATGACCACGTGTCAAAGAAATTAAATATGTGTCGTAAATTCCATAATGGCGAATGTGAAAATGAACAATAAATATGGAAACTGTATTCCGTAAAGACAAAATATAAAATTTGGTGTCCGCGGTTACTTTTTGCAATTACTTTTTTAATTTCAAAGGTTTTTGAAATATTCAGCGTGTGCTGTATGCGCCCGAAATACACTGTAGTGTAACCACGCGAGTACATTTGTTGAACCGTGATTTTGCAAAGTAATGAGTACCCTTTAGGTTTACTTGATCAGAGGAGGTGAATGTCATATCAAGCATTTAAATCAAACATACCTAGTTCACTTCTTCAAGTGAGAAAGCGTTGTTCGTTGAGCGCTTTGGTGAAGATATCTGCCAATTGTTTTTCTGTACCAGAAAATTACATGGAGATATCTTTCTTTTGAATATGGTCACGTAAAAAATGATAGCGAATGTCAATGTGTTTAGTTCTAGAATGAAGGATTGGATTTTTGGTCATAGCTAAAGCGCTTTGGTTATCACAGTGGATAAGGGTTGGACCTAAGAGGATTCCATAGTCTCTAAGTTATTGCCGCATCCAAACAATTTGTGTAGAACAGCTTCCAGCGGCTACATACTCGGCTTCAGCGGTAGAAGTCGCTATGGATTGTTGTTTCTGACTATGCCATGAAACCAATCTATAACCTAGAAATTGACATGTACCACTAGTGATTTTACGATCTATTTTGCATCCTGCAAAATCTGCTTCTGAGTAACCAATTAGTTCAAAAGGAGAGTCCCTTGGATACCACAAGCCCACATTTTTGTGTGCCTTTTTGGTATTTAAGGATTCTCTTAGCAGCAATTAAGTGAGACTCTTTAGGATCGCTTCAAAGCATGCACACATGCATACCAAAAACATAAGGTCAGGTTTGCTACAAGTGAGATAAAGAAGTGATCCAATGATACCTCTATAATTAGTGATATCAACCTTCTTCCCACTTTCATCTTTATCTAACTTAAGCGTTTGGCTCATTGGAATTTTCGAAGAGGATGCATTTTCCATACCAAATTTCTTAATCATATCTCGTGTATATTTACTTTGGTTAATAAATATGCTATTAGGGAGTTGTTTAACTTGTAAGCCTAAGAAGAATGGTAGTTCACCCATCATGCTCATTTGAAATTGTTCTTGCATCATTTTTGAAAATTTCTCACACAGACACTTATTAGTAGATCCGAAAATAATATCATCGACATATATTTGGACTAAGAGAATATCTTCGTCATTGGTAATTTTGAATAACGTTGTATAAACGCTGCCTTTTGAAAAGCCTTTACCAATAAGAAAAATAGAGAGAGTGTCATACCATGCTCGAGGTGCTTGTTTTAGGCCATAGAGCGCCTTATCTAGCTTGTAGACCATACTCTTACCATGATGAGTGATGAATCCTGGTGCTTGCTCCACATAAATCTCTTCTTGGAGTTTACCATTTAAGAAGGCATTCTTCATGTTCATTTGATATACTGTGAATTTGTTGAAAGCTGCATATGCTAGAAACATACGAATCGCTTCAAAACGGGCAATGGGAGCATATGTCTCATCAAAATCAATGCCCTCTTCTTGGCAATATCCTTGAGCGACAAGTCTGGCTTTGTTTCGTATAACAATACCATTCTCATCCATCTTTGTTTCTAGAAACCATCTAGTCCCAACAACTCCTTGGTGAGTTGGTCTTGGTACTAGTGTCCAAACCTTACTACGCACATACTGATTAAGCTCTTCTTGCATGGCCTCAATCCAACTAGGATCACTTAGTGCTTCATCCACTTTCTTAGATTCCATTAGAGATAAGAAACATGGCCTCATTGAATGTAGCGGCTCTATTCTTTAAAGGAGCTCCAATATCTCCAGTAATTTGCTCTGGTGGATGATCACGCAGCTATAGTCCAACAGGCTGTAATGTGGATGATCACGCAACTATAGTCCAACAGGCTGTAATGGGTTAAGAGATTGATCAGGAGCTTGATTAACTTCTTACACAGGCGCTTGACTACCTTCTTGTAAAGGTGCTTCAAATTCACAGATTCTATTTTGCCATTGATGATCATTCGTTTCATGATCATTAGCAGTTCTTACAGTATTATTCTTAATAACCTCACGAGTAATCTTAGGAGGGGGCACCAAGATCTCATCATCGTCATCACTTTCATCATCAATAATGATCTTTGACGCTTCATGACACAAATCCTCAACTCCTACATCATTAGCGTTAACCTTACTCGGTTCTTGGTTAGCATCATCAAAAACAACATGAATAGATTCCTCAACCCTCGATTTGATCTTATTGAGGATGCAAAAATTCTTTTCATTTTTCGCATAGCCTGGAAAGATTCCCTCATTCGCTTTAGGATCAAATGTCTTTAGGCTTTGAGATCCATTATTATGAATAAAGCATTTTAAAATAAAGACGTGAAAATATGAAACATTTCGCTTATGTCCTTTCTATATTTCATATGGAGTTTTTCCATGTTGTTTGTTGATCATGCAACGATTTTGAGTGTAACATGCAGTGTTGATCGCTTCGGCCCAAAACCTTGGAGCAAGCTTGGATGCTGCTAACATCGTCTGAGCGGCTTACTTGAGCATTCTGTTTCGGCGCTTAGCAACACCGTTCTGTTGAGGAGTTCTAGGGCCTGAATACTCATGATGTATTCCATTCTCTGCACAAAACTTCTCAACAACCTTGTTAGTAAACTTAGTACCGTGATCGTTCCTTATTCTTGCAACCTTGAGATTTTTCAATGTTTGAAGTTGCCAAATAAGCTTTGTGAGCTTGTCACACGTTTCATCTTTGGATGAAAGAAATTCCACCTAAGTAAATTGAGAGAAATCATCTACTATGACCAAAGCATACTTTTTACCGCTCACACTGGTCGTTTGAATAGGTCCAAATAGATCCATGTGAAGTAGTTCAAGTATCTTAGAGGTAGATAGACAAGGTTTTCTCTTGAAAGATGGTTTAACCTGTTCACCCATTTGACAAGCGTCACAAAGGCGATCCTTATGAAATGATCCTTTAGGTAATCCCTCTACAAGATTTAGCGTAATAAGTTGAAAAATTGTTTTAAAGTTGAGGTGATTCATTTTTCTATGCCATAACCAACCCATTTTAGATTCATTTTTAGCTACGACGCATGTACCAAACAGATGTATTGGCTATGACTTTAGGTACCTGAATTCAAAGGAAAGTTCTATTTCTTTTTAGGTACCCACTGTGACTTGGGTCCTTTCACATTAGTAGCGTTAGTCTGAATTAGAACTTTAGGAACCTATATTTGCTTAGTCTTCATTGCGGGAGGATTAGCCTTTTTAGGTTTCACCTTGTGTTGTGTGTGTTTCCTAGGTGTATAGTAATATCCTGGATTATAATAGTAATCATAATTCCAATCGTAATCATAATCATCATAGTATTGATAATATGACCTTGGTCGTTGTGGATATTGACACTGGTATTTCCTTGGCTCTGACTTAGGGTGCACTTTGGGCGCTTGACGCTTAGCGTTTGATTCACAGTGGTAAGGTTTTTCCTTAGACTTTTGAGCGTTTAGATAAACCTTTGTTTGTGAATCACTCACTTTCATCTTTCCCTTGCCTGGGTTAGCTTTAGCTTTCTCATTTGGTCTTGTACCATTGTCCTTTGGTTCAATAGGTGTTTGACTCTTTGAACCTTTCTCAACAAATAAAACACCCTTTCCTTTGTTGTTTGCCGTAGCATTTGATTTGTTTGGTAGTTTACCTAACTTATTGAATCCTAAACCGGTCTTTTCACCAAATAATCATGTTACCTCGGTCACATTGTCTAGATTTTTTGATGCTTTAGATAATGATGAGATGAGTTGCTCTGATTTAGCAAGTCTAGCAATGAGCTCAGCTTCTCTCTTGACTATTTTATCAAAATCACCTTCGAACTGAATGATTTCAGTCTCAAGTGATTAGTTCTTCTCAATGCATGTTACTGAACTTGCAACTCTGCCTTGAGGCTCACGTTTTCACCTCTGAGCGCTGATATCTTATCAGAGTGATTTTGATATAATTTAGCGGCATCTTGACAATCTTTATAATATTCTTTTACTTTGTCAAGTAATTCTTCATAAGAGAGGGGATAAGCTAATTCAGTATTTACCTCATATAGTGAGTCTGAAGACGCTTCATCATCTCTGGCCATGACACAGATTAGCGCTGAATCATCCACTGGCTCATCATCATCACTGCTCTTCTGAAGACTCCAAATCTTCAGGTGCGGATGCTGGTTCTAATTCTGCTAGCAAACTTTGTTGACGAAGTTTGCTTCTGAATTGGTTTCTATCCAAGTAATCCTGCGTTGTGGTCTTGGATACGTTTGGATAAGGGCAATTTACCTGGTAGTGCCCTATTTTTCTGCAATTATATTAGAGATTAGTTTTCATCTTTTGCTCACTTGTTAACCTTGCAGTTTGTGGTTTTGAGACCACTGGCGCTGGGAGATTTTGCGGAGAAGATGCTTGGTATTGATTTGACAATGAGGGAGAAGGGGCAGAATATTGAGGCGCTTGATACTATTGTTGTGCTGAAGGAGGTGCTTAATAGGAATTCTGTCCTTAATGCTTAGGAGCCTTTATTTTCTTTTCATATTTTAGAAACTTTCTGAACCTATTTAGCAACGCTATTACCTCTTCCTCACTTATGTCTGACACCTTTCCCTTATTACCCAATTTACCCTTGACTGATGCTATTAGCGCTCCAGACTCTATCACTGGACTGCTTACTGCATCACTTGTGGAAGTTAACTTAAATTCAAAGGCCTTGAGTTCTGAAAAAACATCTTCTGGAGTTAGAAGATCCAACATATTTGATTCTCTCATAGAGGTAGTTTTCATCAAAATCTACTGGGCAGACTTCTGAAAATCTTGACCACCATTTCTCGATTTTGCAAATCCATGCCTAGAGACGTTAACTCCATAACAAGAGCAGTAAATCTTATATCCAATTGTTTTAGTGTCTCATTAGGCAACATTTTGAAACCATTAAACCTTTTCTTGGCAATCAAAATCTTGTTTTCTATGATTTGCGCTGACCCAACACAAATTGTAGCCAACTTGTCCCATATTTCCTTAGTCGTAGAGCACGACTTGATCTTATTAGATAAATTGTCATTATCACCGATGGCTGTATATAGAGCGTTCAAACCAACATTATCCAAATTCGCTCTTCGATGCTCTTCTGTAGATCACCTATGCTTTGGTTTTTCAACATAACCATTAGGGGTCTATTCTTCGGCTCCAGGCGCTCTAGTGATGACCTTAAAGATTGGAATCGGGCCATCTGAAATGATATCACACATTTCATCATCACAAGAACAAAGATAAGTAAATGGTTTGACCTTCCATGAGTCATAATTTGACTCAGCCAACTTAGGTACTTTAGGGAATGCCATGAAAGAAATTTTAAAGCAACTAAATTTTAAAAAGATCTAAACAAGCAGTTATGCTTGAAAATTTAAAAATTTCAACTTGAACCGCTCTGATACCACTTGATGATCCCAAGTGGCATACGAAAGGGTCTAGAAGGGAGGGGTTGAACAGACCTTGAAATTCTTTTCGAATTTTTAGACTTGTGTTTAGAAAAATAACTTAGACAATAGTTTTGAGCATAGTTAGTAAAACACGGAACGGAAAAAGTTCGTCATTTAATACGTATGTGTATTTTATGAAATTTTATTGAAAGTTACGATGAAAAGGGTTAGCACCGCAGAAGATTTGTACAAGTCTCTTAGTATGAATAAATAGGCACTTAAAAAACATTTAGTTGCTATTTTAAGAAGGTATGCTTTAGGATAATGTAAGAAGATAATAACGAATAAAACAATAAAACAGTAAATAATGAAGACATGAGAATTGTAAAGTTCACTGGGTTTATGTAATCCCAGCTACATCCTCTACTCCTTTCCTGACAGGATCCACTATAATCAAATAACAAAGCTTCACAAAGACAATAGCAAATGGTGAAGGCTTGATCTCGAGTTCCCTGATCACAAAAATTTCAACTCGGCTAAGATCTGCTTCTGACAATCTTCTCTCACACAGAAATATTACTTTGTCTTCAACAACTTCGCCACATAGATTGAAGAGGTTGATGGGTTTTATAAAGGGTTGTTTGGTTTGGAAAGTTCAAACGCTTTTGGAATATCTCTTTAGAAATGATAGTTCTTCTATGAAGAGGTAAGAGATATTGCTTTGGCTATAGAGATGTATAAGCTCAAACATATTTTGGCTATGGAGGTTTGGAGCTTTTTGGGATAGATTTCAACAGCGTAAGTGTATATCAAGTTTTTTGATAATTTTTCTCGGTGTTTAGGGTTGAGCTGTGAGGATCTATGTATAGATTTTCTCGGGATATGTCTGTTGGACACAAGTAGGAGCGTGTTTAACACGAGGCACGTGACTTAGTCTTTTTCTGACATCTCACAGAGTTGGTAGCAGATCTACTTTGAGTTGACAGCCAATGGAGAAGGCTTACCCGTATGTTAATGGTCATTATCACATTTAATGCTCTTATAAAGCATTTAATGCATTTGAATTTAATTTCTGTTGCAATTAAATGTCCGTTGAATGTTGCAATTAAGTGCTTATTGACTTCAGATTTAACTCAGGTGAAGACAGGCGCTTGTGGCATGATCACCTAGAATGATTCTTAAGCGCTTGACAGTCGCTTAGCGAATCTCTTATCTTGGAAGTCTTCAAACGTTGATCTTCGATTTCAATTTGATAGACTGACCTAGAATTCTATCATAGCTCAAGCACTAGATACAAGTCTAAAACTATAAAGATAAAAAGCCATACACTGAAAATTACAACTCAACAACTTTAAACGCTTAGACATATTCTAATAACGATAAACTTACATAATCTTTGGGGTCTAACATAAAACCTATCTTGTCATCATCAAAACATCTAACAAGAAATTTCCTAACAGGATCCATAACTAATTTAGCTAATCAGACATTTCCTATGTTTTGCTCAATGAATCTGTTGGTCCCAAGTAGCATACGAAAGGGTCTAGCAGGGGAGGGGGTTTGAATAGCTCTGAAGTATTCTTCAACTTCAAAAATTTCATATTCAAAAAGTTTTGGACGCTTAAGAATATAGACACTTGGATGAGCATCTACTTGAAGACGGTTTGTAGAAAGTTATCTTAGACTCAAGATTTGAATACTTAACCAAATTAAGGTAAAGTGTTAGCATAAAGGAAATGTTTTAAGTCTTCTTTTAAAAAAGTTTAACGTCACAAAGTTTACTTAGTTGCTTTTAGCTTAAACAATTTTATCAATGTGTTTACTGGCGTCTATATAATGATATGAGATAGTAAGGAAAATAAACAATAAAGTAAAGAACACGACGTTTGAAAGGTTCGTTCGGTGGTGTAATCTCAACTACGTCCTTCTTCTCCTTTTCAACTCGGAGGAAATCCACTAAGATGATCTTCAAAGAATCACAAAGAAACTTCTACCTACGTAGAGGATAGATTGGATACAGAATGGCTTGAGCTTCTTGGCGACACAAATTCCAGCTCCAAGACACTTTGATCCGCTTGCTTCTTTCACCCAAAAATAGCGCAAGTATTCAACTTCTTCTTCACACTGATTGAGAGGCTGAATAGGGTTTTTGTCAACTGGTTTGTTTAATTTTTGGAATTTGAAACAGCTTGAATATTTTAGTAATAGTGCACGGTTCTTCTTTAAAAGAGATTTGAGATATTGGATGACTATCTCAGGGATTGATGAAAAGCTAAAGGAATCTTTAATATGGATGTTTGAGCTCTTCTAAAAGTTTAAAGATTAAGACTTCAATGCAACAGAGATTTGGCTTGTAAGTTTGTTATTCTTCTGTATTTGGCTTGTTGCTGAAGTCTTATTTATAGACTTTCTTACTTAAAGTGTTTGTTTGATACAAAGTTTGGCGTGTGTGTTGGGATCGTTGGAGCCCCGGCGATGCCGGTGCAGCGGAAGAACATGGATTTCATTAAAAATCGGCATCCCCAAATTAGGGCTAGGTTGACTTGGTACTATCGGATTCAAAAATTAACTAAAAAGTGAGTTTTATCGTATTTACCTCTTGAAGAACAAAACAACAATGTCTTTTTATGCAACTTCCTGCTACACCTCTCCGGATAGATTTGCTCTAGCGCCCCAAATGTTGCGCATTTATGTTTATCCACACCTAAGCTCGTACCTAGATTATCTCCATCAGTGCTAGCTAAGAGAATATCGAATTTTGGCTAATGAGAAAAGGGGTAGGAATATAATTTGGTGTTCTTCGTACTCAACACATGAGTTGGAAGAATTAGATGTGAATGAGGTGGAAGAGAAAAGATGGAGAGAAATAATTTTCACAAGACAAACTTGTGTACAATGAATTTCATTAGTTAACTTAAGAATATAATATCAATACACATATCTATATATAGAGTGAGAGTCTACCATAAGTCAAACTCATACACATACACACACATGCCTAATATGGGCGTGTGTGTGTATATATATATATATATTCCATATGTGTATATATATTTTATACTTATTTGTTAAGTTTCATTCTATCTTAATTCTCTTCCTTAGTTAATTAGATCCTCCAATTAACTAGCAAGATCTTTCCATATATTTGAGATCCTTCCCAAATACATAAGATCCGTCCAAATAAGATATTTCCATATTATTAGTCAACTAACCAATGAAATAGATCTTACCATATTCACAATATCTATCCTAATATATTTATAAGATCTTTCCATATGACTAATTAATTAGAATAGATCCTACCAAATATATTATAAGATATATATATATCAAATATATATATACACATAGACTTGGTGAACTAGATAAAATCCTCCACCAAATCTATACACACATTCACGTCCATAAGTGTATTTATATATATATATATATATATATATATTTTCTCTTTCATACATTAATAAATTAGACCACTAATAAATTAACTAGTCTTTCCCAATATTAAATTATAAGAGTATTATTAGTTAAGACCACTTAATTAATATATATTCCTTTTCCCTATTAATAAATTCCAATTAATTAATCTCTCCATCAATTCACAAAGAATTAACTAGCCAATAGGTACTGCACTAAGTTAAGTGTGCGACCCCTCCGGCTCATTAACAAGCTAGCAATAAGTCCTCCCATAGGCTAGTTAAATTATTCATAATAATTAACTAAGCCTTGGATTAATTTCACCGATTAACCCAAGGCACCTATCGATCGTGGTTCGATGTCTAGAGACGTCGCCATGAGTTCCTAGATGTTAACAATGAACAGCAAACCTATCCAGATTTTGATCTTCATGAGAGTGGAATCCCTCCGTCTTTTTCCCATCTAAAGCCCAAGGTTTGGCGACGGTCGACACCCTATTAGCCTCGGAAACTATGACTATGTTGGCTCCACTAACTAAAGCCTAGGATTTGGCGACGGTCGACACCCTATTAGCCTCGAAAACTATGACTATGACTCGATGCCTTATGGCTCCACTAACTAAAGCCTAGGATTTGGCGACGGTCGACACCCTATTAGCCTCGGAAACTATGACTATGTTGGCTCCACTAATTATTCGGCCTTCTAAGCACGGATCACCAATCCCTCTTGTAAGACTATGCTCTAAACTAGAGACTTTTCTCGATCATTCAGTTTTGCTCAACAACATAGGAAATGCCACAACGTTAGCCCTGGATGGATCCCTTGACGACTGCCATCTGTTCTGCTATACAACCAGACTATACAGAACATACACGCCGTATGACTCTCCTGGAGTGCACGTGTACATCAAAGTATATTGGATAGTACCCTTTCCAATGACATCTCATGTCTAAGGATTATCTCACACTATGAAACCTAAGGACTCCAAGTTTGACAGTATCAACGAGGAATCCTTAGCGGGTCCGTTCAATTCCATACTCACCCAAAGTACGAATCTTCATGCATGCATTGGCCATACTATTCATTGACAATGGAACGCGTCAACCTCTTGAAAGAGTTACACGCACAAACAAGTCTTGGCGAGACCAGTGATATCCCACTTCTCATAGCCTCTATGACTTGGAACGTGTTTTAGTATTACGGTCTTTAAGAGCATTCCATAGGTATCCTTACTGCCCCCCTAACCAAATGCAATCTATGGGATCTTTATCTATACTCTCCTGAGTAGTCGACAATAAAGAAGCATTCTAATAGTTTTGATATAATCTAAATGATAATACAAACATAGTTTTTATGATCTAGTGTTCAAGCCAACACATGGCTCGTTGGGCATACAACACTTTTAATCTCCTACTTGCCCAAGAGTCTACTGTTAATGTTCCCACACAGGTACATCGTCCAAATGACCTATTGAACACAACTACTACTCAAGGGTTTTTGGTGAAAGGGGTTTACCACGTTTCCGTCTAGTTGACTTGTTCCACTCGAACGTCGACTCTGAAAAATAATCTCTTTAGTTTATTGATCTCGCCACTATGTATGTACAGATAGTAGGTGAGACCTCGCTCGTTTTTAAGAGCTTACACCCGTATCGATAATCATTGTACAATTGTACTTGACATTCCATTGGTAGAACCTAATCTTATCTATAAGATAGGTTCACTTATCTGGATACCTTTTATCGCCGCATTCTTATACGTTATTTAAATGGTAGAGTTAGTCTTTGTCTCTTCTCAAGAGACTTTCTCAGTTCTTACTCTTCCACTTGGCATAAAACAAATCCTCAATCATCACTTAAGTTCATGTCTTAAGACTAGAGATCCCAGTTCCAATTTTTCCATGTTCTTTTCCTATAAACAACACCAATCCAATCCATTGGATCCATTAGGGGTTCGACTTAATACATTAGATGTATCAGTCAAAACCAATTTTAACTCATAGATTCGCATGTACCTACTGGTCATGCTTTTACATGAATAATCTCCTTTGATTTATCTATGTGTTCGGACAAAGAAGGGGTTATAGCAACCCAATAGCCCACACATATGGCTACATCATGCAATTGGGGCGTCTTTCCCTTTTAAGACCATTTTAGAAAATTGAGATGATGATCACATGTACGTTACTCATGCAACGTAGCTAACATATGATACCAATAAGCCAATTGTACACCTGTTAAAATTAAGAACATTGTTAGGAAATCTCATGTTAGATGTTTTGATCATGACAAGATAGGATTTTGAAAGATTGTTATTTTGTTAGGTTTGTAATTTTTATCTTTATAGATTTTAGACTAAGTATTAGATACCGAGTCGCTAATAGAATTCTAGGTGAGTCTATTAGAGATGGAGTTGAAGATCAGCATCTAAAGTCAAGTGAAGATGAAGATTTGTTCTAAGCATCTGTCAAACGCTAAAGGACTGTTTCAGGGTTGTTGAATCAAGCGATCAAGGATCAGATTCACCTGAAATAAATTCTCAAGTCATAAAGGACTTAAATGCAATCATCAACGGACATTTAATTCCAACAGGAAATAAATTCAAATGCATTAAATGCCTGATAAGTGCATTAAATGTGATTAGCTATTACGACTTGTGGACAAGCCACCTTTTGACTGGACTGTCAGAAATCAGAGTTCAAAACCTGCTCCTGTCCAATCGGAACCAGCAGAATTTCAGGAATGTCAGAAAAGGGACTGTTTAACGCGCTGCATGAGAGACACATGCCTACATGTGTCCAATGAACAAATCCCAAGAAAATTCTATAAATATACCCTCCAGCAAACCCTAATAACACACACACATACATACACAAGAAAAGGTCCAAACTTTGTTGAAATTATTTAAGAGAAAAGCTTACAAACTCCAAAGCCAAAAATCCTTCAGGCTTTTCATACAAATTCCAAAGATAGTCAAAGATATCTCAAACATCTTCAAAGAAGAACCTTAAAGTCCTATTGAGATATCCAAAGTTGTTTGAACTTCCCAACATCAAACAAACCCGTGACAAAAACCCTCAACATCTTTCATCTGAGTGAGAAAGTTTGTTGATTCTCAAGCAGTATTTATGTGTAAAAGAAGCTTGTTGAAGAAGGTCTTTATTGGAGATGAAGTCTGTGTGATCAAGGAGCTCAAGTTCGTCTTCCCTTTCATCTATTTTGTAGAAGCCTCTGTGTGATCCTTCGATAATCAATCTAGTGAATTTCTCCAAGTGCAAAGGAGAAGAAGGACGTAGCTGGGATTACATCACCCATTGAACCTTACAATATCTTATGTTATTTGTAGCTTTATTGCTTTACTTTACATCTTCATATTATATCTTTGAAAAATCATTAAACCGGTTAAGTGACTATTTAACAAAAGAGAACGCTAAGCTTTAAAAATCATTTCAGCTGTGCTAACCCTGATTAAGGGAATGAAATTCTACCCTACTTTGGTAATTTTTGAAATCACTAAGTCTAAGTTATCTATCTTTAAGCACCTGACCTAGCGCTCAGCTTACCAAGCATTTAAAATCTTCAAAAGTGATACGAAAATTTTTAAGTCGAAAAAGACTAAAGAGTCTATTCAACCCCCCTCCCCCCTTTTAGGCCCCTTCTTATGCCACTTGGGACCATCAAGTGGTATCTGAGCGATTGAAGTAGAAAGCTAAGCGTTTTCGAGCGTAACTACTTGTTTAGATCTATTTTTCTAAACTTAGTCACTTTATTTTTAAAACCTCATATCATGGATTTTAACAAGATGCAAAGTTGATCAAGTCAAACTACGACTCATGGAAACTAAGAGCATTTGCTTATCTTTGTTCGTGTGATAATGAGATTTGTGATGTAATTACAAATGGGCCTATTCAGATCATGAAAGTTTTAACTCGAGCCCCTGGAGCGACTGAAGCGAGTCCAGATGGTTATGTCAAGAAACCTAAGTTGGAATGGACGCTAGAAGATCGGAAAAGAGCTAACCTAGATAATGTTGGATGAAGCGCTCTCTACTCAGCACTAATAGACAATGATGGATTGTTCAACAACATAAAGCTATGTAAGACTTCAAAGGAACTATGGAATAAGTTGGCTATTGTATGTGAAGGTTCAGCACAGATAAAGGAGAACAAGCTCCCCATAGCCATGCAAAGATTTGAGCACTTCAAGATGCTAGATCAATTGGACGCGAGATTTACTTCGCTCATTACAGAATTAGCGTCACTAGAAAAGGAGTTGACCAACAAGGAAATGGTCAATAAGATATTTAGAAGTCTTCCAAGCAAGTACTTGGTAAAGACTGTACCATGAGAGAATCACAAACGTTGGAAATTCTAACTCCAGAACATGTGTTTTTGTATTTAAGGGCATTTGAGTTCGAATTGGGAGAAGTCAGCGACACATCGACTTCAGTGACTGAATTTGGAGCTTTAATTGCTACTACTAAAAACAAGGGAAAATCAGTCAATGAGGTGAAAGCGATAGAATCAAGTGAGAAAAAGAAAATGGCTTTGTTAGTTAAGAAATTTAAGAAATTTCTAAGATATGAAAAGAGAAATCATGTTGGACAGACCTCATTTCAAACCCCTCCCCCTACACCAGCGCATTAGTATCAAGCGCCAATGTATTCTGCTCCTTAACCTCTAGCGCCAGTTCAATACCAATCGTCTTCGTCTTTAGCTCAAAATCTCTCAGCCTTGGTAGTTTCCAAAATGTTATCAATGGAACAGAAAATGCAAACTAACCTTTGTTATAACTGCAGGAAATCAGGGCACTACCATATAAATTGCTCTTATCCAAATGTGTCTAAAACCACAAGGTAAGACCATGCAGATAGAAACCAATTCAAGAGAAACCTTCGCCAACAAAGTTTGCTAGCAAAATCTAAACCATTCTCCGCACCTGAAGAGGACTTAGGATCGTCAGATGAAAGCAGCGAGGATGAGCCATCAAGCGACTCAGCGCTAATTTGTCTCGTGGCAAGAGATGAAGAAGCGTCTGATAACACGGTATCTAAGGTAATCACTGAATTATCTCATCCTCTTTCCTATGATGAATTACTTGACAAAGTAAATGAATATTAGAAAGATTGTCAAGATGCCGCCAGGTTATATCAAAATCACTTTGATATCATTTTATCCCTCACAAGTGATAACATGACCCTCAAAGAAGAATTGCAAGTTCAGCAACAATGCATTGCGAAGAACCAATCGCTTGAGAGTGAAATCATTCAATTGAAAAGTTATCTTGATTTAATAGTCAAGAGAGAAGCTAAACTGATCGCTAAACTTGCCAAATCAGAGCAGCTTGTCTCATCATTATCCAAAGCGTCAAAAAAGCTAGATAATGTGACTGAGGTAACCAGACTTTTTGGTGAAAAGACCAGTTTAGGTTATGATAAATTTGGTCATAAATCAAAAACGTCTAAGGTTACGGCAACCAACAAAGGAAAAGGTGTATTCTTTGTTGAGAAGAGTTCAAACAGTCAAACGCTTAATGAACCCAAAGATAATGGTACGAGGCCAAATGAGAAGGTCAAAGCCAACTCAGGCAACAAGGATAAAAAGAAAGTGAATGATTCACAAAAGAAGGTCCATCCAAACACTTAAAAGGCTAAGGATAAACCTTCTACAAGTGAATCAAACGCTAAGCGTCAATTGCCAAAAGCGACTCCTAAGCCAGTGCCGAGGAAATACGAGTGTCAGTATCCTCAAAGATCTAGATCATATTATCGATACTATGATGATTATGATTACGATTATGACTATGATTATTATTATAATCGAGGATATTACTATACACCTAAAAAGCACACACAACATAAACCGAAACCCAAGAAGGCCAATCCTCCCGTAATGAAGACAAGGCAAATATGGGTTTCGAAAGTTTTAATTCGGACTAAAGCTACTAACGTTGAAGGACCCAAGACAAAATGGGTACCTAAGAAGAATTAGAACTGCCCTTTAAATGCAGGTACCTAGAGCCAAGACCGATACTTCAGTTTGGTACATCGATAGTGGGTCGTCAAGGCACATGACTAGCTCAAAGGATCTCTTGGTCAACTATCGTGCAACCAATGGTCCTCAAGTTATATTTAGTGATAACTCCAAAGGTATAGGTATCATGCATAGGGGGAACGTCACGATAAGTGACGTATATTATGTTGAGGGTCTTAGCATAATCTGTTAAGTATAAGTCAATTTTGTGGTAAAGGCTTTGAAGTCAAATTTTCAAGTGACTGTTGCTATATTAACAACGCTAAGACTAAATATACTAAATTGAAACGTAAAAGAACAAACAATGTGTATTTGGTAGATTGCGGTTCAACAATAGATAACAACCCTGCATGCTTTGTTGCTAAAAGTCAAATTGAATTGGGTTGGTTATGGCATAGAAATCTAAATCTAGTAGAGGGATTACCTAAAGGTTCCTTTCATAAAAATCGCATATGTGATGCATTTCAAATGGGTAAACAAGTCAAATCATCTTTAAAGAAGAAACCTCATCTATCTACGTCTAGAATTCTTAAACTATTGCATTTAGATTTGTTTGGTCCTATTCAAATCATGAGTGTTAGTGCTAAGAAATCTCTCGCTATACATGGTTAGAATTTCTAGCAACCAAAAATGAAACTAGTGTCAAGCTCATAATGCAAATTCGTCAATTACAAACTTCAAAAGATTTAAAGGTGACGAGGATTAGAAGCGATAGAGGAACTGAATTTACTAACCATAATGTTGAGAAATTTTGTACAGATTTTGGAATACTTAAAGAGTATTCTGTGCCTAGAACACCTCAACAAAATGGAGTGGCTGAACAACGAAACAGAATGCTTAAGAAAGCCGCTAGGACAATGTTAGCAGAGTCCAAGCAGCCTCAAAAATTTTGGGGCAAAGCAATCAATACCACATTCTAAACTCAGAACCGGTATATGATCAACAAGCAACATGAAAAGACTCCATATGAGTTGTGGAAGGGACGTAAGCCAAACATTTCATATTTTTATGTATTTGGTTCAAAATGTCTCATTCATAACAATGGATCCCACAATCTACAGACATTTGATCTTAAAGCGGATGAGAAAATTTTTCTAGGCTATGCCAAGAATGGAAAGAGTGTTTGCATCCTCAATAAGATCAAATCGAATGTTGAAGAATCCATTCATGTTGTGTTTGATGATGCTAACCAAGAATCGAGTAGGGTTAATGTTGATGATATAGGAATTGAAGATTTTGTCCAACAAGCGTCACAAATCAATCTTGGTGATGATAGTGATGGTGATGAGGATGATGAGATCTTTGTGCCAATCCTAAGGTTACTCGTGAGGTTACTAATGATGATATTGTAAGAAACGTTGATGATCATGAAGAGAATGATCATCAAGAGCAAATTGGAACTGTGAATGATACAGCGACTACGCAAGAGACAAATGAGGATCAAGCAATTGATAATCAAGAGTCTCTTAACCCGTTCCAACCAAATCGTAGAGATCATCCACCAGAACTAGTAATTGGAGATATTGGAGCACTTGTTAGACCTAGGGCTGCTATAATCAATGAGGTCATGTTCGCAAGTCTCTACGAAACGGAAAAATAACTTAGACAATAGTTTTGAGCATAGTTATAAAACACGGAACGGAAAAAGTTCGTCATTTAATACGTATGTGTATTTTATGAAATTTTATTGAAAGTTACGGTGAAAAGGGTTAGCACTGCAGAAGATTTGTACAAGTCTCTTAGTATGAATAAATAGGCACTTAAAAAACATTTAGTTGCTATTTTAAGAAGGTATGCTTTAGGATAATGTAAGAAGATAATAACGAATAAAACAATAAAACAGTAAATAATGAAGACATGAGAATTGTGAAGTTCACTGGGTTTATGTAATCCCAGCTACATCCTCTACTCCTTTCCTGACAGGATCCACTATAATCAAATAACAAAGCTTCACAAAGACAATAGCAAATGGTGAAGGCTTGATCTCGAGTTCCCTGATCACAAAAATTTCAACTCGGCTAAGATCTGCTTCTGACAATCTTCTCTCACACAGAAATATTACTTTGTCTTCAACAACTTCGTCACATAGATTGAAGAGGTTGATGGGTTTTATAAAGGGTTGTTTGGTTTGGAAAGTTCAAACGCTTTTGGAACATCTCTTTAGAAATGATAGTTCTTCTATGAAGAGGTAAGAGATATTGCTTTGGCTATAGAGATGTATAAGCTCAAACATATTTTGGCTATGGAGGTTTGGAGCTTTTTGGGATAGATTTCAACAGCGTAAGTGTATATCAAGTTTTTTGATAATTTTTCTCGGTGTTTAGGGATGAGCTGTGAGGATCTATTTATAGATTTTCTCGGGATATGTCTGTTGGACACAAGTAGGAGCGTGTTTAACAAGAGGCACGTGACTTAGTCTTTTTCTGACATCTCACAGAGTTGGTAGCAGATCTACTTTGAGTTGACAGCCAATGGAGAAGGCTTACCCGTATGTTAATGGTCATTATCACATTTAATGCTCTTATAAAGCATTTAATGCATTTGAATTTAATTTCTGTTGCAATTAAATGTCCGTTGAATGTTGCAATTAAGTGCTTATTGACTTCAGATTTAACTCAGGTGAAGACAGGCGCTTGTGGCATGATCACCTAGAATGATTCTTAAGCGCTTGACAGTCGCTTAGCGAATCTCTTATCTTGGAAGTCTTCAAACGTTGATCTTTGATTTCAATTTGATAGACTGACCTAGAATTCTATCATAGCTCAAGCACTAGATACAAGTCTAAAACTATAAAGATAAAAAGCCATACACTAAAAATTACAATTCAACAACTTTAAACGCTTAGACATATTCTAATAACGATAAACTTACATAATCTTTGGGGTCTAACATAAAACCTATCTTGTCATCATCAAAACATCTAACAAGAAATTTCCTAACAGGATCCATAACTAATTTAGCTAATCAGACATTTCCTATGTTTTGCTCAATGAATCTGTTGGTCCCAAGTAGCATACGAAAGGGTCTAGCAGGGGAGGGGGTTTGAATAGCTCTGAAGTATTCTTCAACTTCAAAAATTTCATATTCAAAAAGTTTTGGACGCTTAAGAATATAGACACTTGGATGAGCATCTACTTGAAGACGGTTTGTAGAAAGTTATCTTAGACTCAAGATTTGAATACTTAACCAAATTAAGGTAAAGTGTTAGCATAAAGGAAATGTTTCAAGTCTTCTTTTAAAAAAGTTTAACGTCACAAAGTTTACTTAGTTTCTTTTAGCTTAAACAATTTTATCAATGTGTTTACTGGCGTCTATATAATGATATGAGATAGTAAGGAAAATAAACAATAAAGTAAAGAACACGACGTTTGAAAGGTTCGTTCGGTGGTGTAATCTCAACTACGTCCTTCTTCTCCTTTTCAACTCGGAGGAAATCCACTAAGATGATCTTCAAAGAATCACAAAGAAACTTCTACCAACGTAGAGGATAGATTGGATACAGAATGGCTTGAGCTTCTTGGCGACACAAATTCCAGCTCCAAGACACTTTGATCCGCTTGCTTCTTTCACCCAAAAATAGCGCAAGTATTCAACTTCTTCTTCACACTGATTGAGAGGCTGAATAGGGTTTTTGTCAAATGGTTTGTTTAATTTTTGGAATTTGAAACAGCTTGAATATTTTAGTAATAGTGCACGGTTCTTCTTTAAAAGAGATTTGAGATATTGGATGACTATCTCAGGGATTGATGAAAAGCTAAAGGAATCTTTAATATAGATGTTTGAGCTCTTCTGAAAGTTTAAAGATTAAGACTTCAATGCAACAGAGATTTGGCTTGTAAGTTTGTTATTCTTCTGTATTTGGCTTGTTGCTGAAGTCTTATTTATAGACTTTCTTACTTAAAGTGTTTGTTTGATACAAAGTTTGGCGTGTGTGTTGGGATCGTTGGAGCCCCGGCGATGCCGGTGCAGCGGAAGAACATGGATTTCATTAAAAATCGGCATCCCCAAATTAGGGCTAGGTAGACTTGGTACTATCGGATTCAAAAATTAACTAAAAAGTGAGTTTTATCGTATTTACCTCTTGAAGAACAAAACAACAATGTCTTTTTATGCAACTTCCTGCTACACCTCTCCGGATAGATTTGCTCTAGCGCCCCAAATGTTGCGCATTTATGTTTATCCACACCTAAGCTCGTACCTAGATTATCTCCACCAGTGCTAGCCAAGAGAATATCGAATTTTGGCTAATGAGAAAAGGGGTAGGAATATAATTTGGTGTTCTTCGTACTCAACACATGAGTTGGAAGAATTAGATGTGAATGAGGTGGAAGAGAAAAGATGGAGAGAAATAATTTTCACAAGACAAACTTGTGTACAATGAATTTCATTAGTTAACTTAAGAATATAATATCAATACACATATCTATATATAGAGTGAGAGTCTACCATAAGTCAAACTCATACACATACACACACATGCCTAATATGGGCGTGTGTGTGTGTATATATATATATATATATTCCATATGTGTATATATATTTTATACTTATTTGTTAAGTTTCATTCTATCTTAATTCTCTTCCTTAGTTAATTAGATCCTCCAATTAACTAGCAAGATCTTTCCATATATTTGAGATCCTTCCCAAATACATAAGATCCGTCCAAATAAGATATTTCCATATTATTAGTCAACTAACCAATGAAATAGATCTTACCATATTCACAATATCTATCCTAATATATTTATAAGATCTTTCCATATGACTAATTAATTAGAATAGATCCTACCAAATATATTATAAGATATATATATATCAAATATATATATACACATAGACTTGGTGAACTAGATAAAATCCTCCACCAAATCTATACACACATTCACGTCCATAAGTGTATTTATATATCTATATATATATATATATAGATATATATATATATAATTTTTTTCTCTTTCACACATTAATAAATTAGACCACTAATAAATTAACTAGTCTTTCCCAATATTAAATTATAAGAGTATTATTAGTTAAGACCACTTAATTAATATATATTCCTTTTCCCTATTAATAAATTCCAATTAATTAATCTCTCCATCAATTCACAAAGAATTAACTAGCCAATAGGTACTGCACTAAGTTAAGTGTGCGACCCCTCCGGCTCATTAACAAGCTAGCAATAAGTCCTCCCATAGGCTAGTTAAATTATTCATAATAATTAACTAAGCCTTGGATTAATTTCACCGATTAACCCAAGGCACCTATCGGTCGTGGTTCGATGTCTAGAGACGTCGCCATGAATTCCTAGATGTTAACAATGAACAGAAAACCTATCCAGATTTTGATCTTCATGCGAGTGGAATCCCTCCGTCTTTTTCCCATCTAAAGCCCAGGGTTTGGCGACGGTCGACACCCTATTAGCCTCGGAAACTATGACTATGTTGGCTCCACTAACTAAAGCCTAGGATTTGGCGACGGTCGACACCCTATTAGCCTCGGAAACTATGACTATGTTGGCTCCACTAACTAAAGCCTAGGATTTGGCGACGGTCGACACCCTATTAGCCACGGAAACTATGACTATGTTGGCTCCACTAATTATTCGGCCTTCTAAGCACGGATCACCAATCCCTCTTGTAAGACTATGCTCTAAACTAGAGACTTTTCTCGATCATTCAGTTTCACTCAACAACATAGGAAATGCCACAACGTTAGCCCTGGATGGATCCCTTGACGACTGCCATCTGTTCTGCTATACAACCAGACTATACAGAACATACACGCCGTATGACTCTCCTGGAGTGCACGTGTACATCAAAGTATATTGGATAGTACCCTTTCCAATGACATCTCATGTCTAAGGATTATTTCACCCTATGAAACCTAAGGACTCCAAGTTTGACAGTATCAACGAGGAATCCTTAGCGGGTCCGTTCAATTCCATACTCACCCAAAGTATGAATCTTCATGCATGCATTGGCCATACTATTCATTGACAATGGAACGCGTCAACCTCTTGAAAGAGTTACACGCACAAACAAGTCTTTGCGAGGCCAGTGATATCCCACTTCTCATAGCCTCTATGACTTGGAACGTGTTTTAGTATTACGGTCTTTAAGAGCATTCCATAGGTATCCTTACTGCCCCCCTAACCAAATGCAATCTATGGGATCTTTATCTATACCCTCCTGAGTAGTCAACAATAAAGAAGCATTCTAATAGTTTTGATATAATCTAAATGATAATACAAATTACGACTTGTGGACAAGCCACCTTTTGACTGGACTGTCAGAAATCAGAGTTCAAAACCTGCTCCTGTCCAATCGGAACCAGCAGAATTTCAGGAATGTCAGAAAAGGGACTGTTTAACGCGCTGCATGAGAGACACACGCCTACATGTGTCCAATGAACAAATCCCAAGAAAATTCTATAAATATACCCTCCAGCAAAACCTAATAACACACACACATACATACACAAGAAAAGGTCCAAACTTTGCTGAAATTATTTAAGAGAAAAGCTTACAAACTCCAAAGCCAAAAATCCTTCAGGCTTTTCATACAAATTCCAAAGATAGTCAAAGATATTTCAAACATCTTCAAAGAAGAACCTTAAAGTCCTATTGAGATATCCAAAGTTGTTTGAACTTCCCAACATCAAACAAACCCGTGACAAAAACCCTCAACATCTTTCATCTGAGTGAGAAAGTTTGTTGATTCTCAAGCAGTATTTTAGTGTAAAAGAAGCTTGTTGAAGAAGGTCTTTATTGGAGACGAAGTCTGTGTGATCAAGGAGCTCAAGTTCGTCTTCCCTTTCATCTATTTTGTAGAAGCCTCTGTGTGATCCTTCGATAATCAATCTAGTGAATTTCTCCAAGTGCAAAGGAGAAGAAGGACGTAGCTGGGATTACATCACCCATTGAACCTTACAATATCTTATGTTATTTGTTGCTTTATTGCTTTACTTTACATCTTCATATTATATCTTTGAAAAATCATTAAACCGGTTAAGTGACTATTTAACAAAAGAGAACACTAAGCTTTAAAAATCATTTCAGCTGTGCTAACCCTGATTAAGGGAATGAAGCTCTACCCTATTTTGGTAATTTTTGAAATCACTAAGTCTAAGTTATCTATCTTTAAGCACCTGACCTGGCGCTCAGCTTACCAAGCGTTTAAAATCTTCAAAAGTGATACGAAAATTTTTAAGTCGAAAAAGACTAAAGAGTCTATTCAACCCCCTTCCCCCCTTTTAGGCCCCTTCTTATGCCACTTGGGACCATCAAGTGGTATCTGAGCGATTGAAGTAGAAAGCTAAGCGTTTTCGAGCGTAACTACTTGTTAAGATCTATTTTCTAAACTTAGTCACTTTATTTTTAAACCCTCATATCATGGATTTTAACAAGATGCAAAGTTGATCAAGTCAAACTACGACTCATGGAAACTAAGAGCATTTGCTTATCTTTGTTCGTGTGATAATGAGATTTGTGATGTAATTACAAATGGGCCTATTCAGATCATGAAAGTTTTAACTCGAGCCCCTGGAGCGACTGAAGCGAGTCCAGATGGTTATGTCAAGAAACCTAAGTTGGAATGGACGCCAGAAGATCGGAAAAGAGCTAACCTAGATAATGTTGGATGAAGCGCTCTCTACTCAGCACTAATAGACAATGAAGGATTGTTCAACAACATAAAGCTATGTAAGACTTCAAAAGAACTATGGAATAAGTTGGCTATTGTATGTGAAGGTTCAGCACAGATAAAGGAGAACAAGCTCTCCATAGCCATGCAAAGATTTGAGAACTTCAAGATGCATCCCAACGAGACGCTAGATCAATTGGACGCGAGATTTACTTCGCTCATTACAGAGTTAGCGTCACTAGAAAAGGAGTTGACCAACAAGGAAATGGTCAATAAGATATTTAGAAGTCTTCCAAGCAAGTACTTGGTAAAGACTGTAGCCATGAGAGAATCACAAACGTTGGAAATTCTAACTCCAGAACATGTGTTTTTGGATTTAAGGGCATTTGAGTTCGAATTGGGAGAAGTCAACGACACATCGACTTCAGTGACTGAATTTGGAGCTTTAATTGCTACTACTAAAAACAAGGGAAAATCAGTCAATGAGGTGAAAGCGATAGAATCAAGTGAGAAAAAGGAAATGGCTTTGTTAGTTAAGAAATTTAAGAAATTTCTAAGATATGAAAAGAGAAATCCTGTTGGACAGACCTCATTTCAAACCCCTCCCTCTACACCAGCGCCTTAGTATCAAGCGCCAATGTATTCTGCTCCTCAACCTCTAGCGCCAGTTCAATACCAATCGGCTTCGTCTTTAGCTCAAAATCTCTCAGCCTCGGTAGTTTCCAAAATGTTATCAATGGAACAGAAAATGCAAACTAACCTTTGTTATAACTGCAGGAAACCAGGGCACTACCAGATAAATTGCTCTTATCCAAATGTGTCTAAAACCACAAGGTAAGACCATGCAGATAGAAACCAATTCAAGAGAAACTTTCGCCAACAAGGTTTGCTAGCAAAATCTAAACCATTCTCCGCACCTGAAGAGGACTTAGGATCGTCAGATGAAAGCAGCGAGGATGAGCCATTAAGCGACTCAGCGCTAATTTGTCTCGTGGCGAGAGAGGAAGAAGCGTCTGATGACACGCTATCTAAGGTAATCACTGAATTATCTCATCCTCTTTCCTATGATGAATTACTTGACAAAGTAAATGAATATTAGAAAGATTGTCAAGATGCCGCCAAGTTATATCAAAATCACTTTGATATCATTTTATCCCTCACAAGTGATAACATGACCCTCAAGGAAGAATTGCAAGTTCAGGAACAATGCATTGCGAAGAACCATTCGCTTGAGAGTGAAATCATTCAATTGAAAAGTGATCTTGATGTAATAGTCAAGAGAGAAGCTGAACTGATCGCTAAACTTGCCAAATCAGAGCAGCTTGTCTCATCATTATCCAAAGCGTCAAGAAAGCTAGATAATGTGACTGAGGTAACCAGACTTTTTGGTGAAAAGACTAGTTTAGGTTATGATAAATTTGGTCATAAATCAAAAATGTCTAAGGTTGCGGCAACCAACAAAGGAAAAGGTGTGTTCTTTGTTGAGAAGAGTTCAAACAGTCAAACGCTTAATGAACCCAAAGGTAATGGTACGAGGCCAAATGAGAAGGTCAAAGCCAACTCAGGCAACAAGGATAAAAAGAAAGTGAATGATTCACAAAAGAAGGTCCATCCAAACACTTAAAAGGCTAAGGATAAACCTTCTACAAGTGAATCAAACGCTAAGCGTCAATTGCCAAAAGCGACTCCTAAGCCAGTGCCGAGGAAATACGAGTGTCAGTATCCTCAAAGATCTAGATCATATTATCGATACTATGATGATTATGATTACGATTATGACTATGATTATTATTATAATCGAGGATATTACTATACACCTAAAAAACACACACAACATAAACCGAAACCCAAGAAGGCCAATCCTCCCGTAATGAAGACAAGGCAAATATGGGTTTCGAAAGTTTTAATTCGGACTAAAGCTACTAACGTTGAAGGACCCAAGACAAAATGGGTACCTAAGAAGAATTAGAACTGCCCTTTAAATGCAGGTACCTAGAGCCAAGACCGATACTTCAGTTTGGTACATCGATAGTGGGTCGTCAAGGCACATGACTAGCTCAAAGGATCTCTTGGTCAACTATCGTGCAACCAATGGTCCTCAAGTTATATTTAGTGATAACTCCAAAGGTATAGGTATCATGCATAGGGGGAACGTCACGATAAGTGACGTATATTATGTTGAGGGTCTTAGCATAATCTGTTAAGTATAAGTCAATTTTGTGGTAAAGGCTTTGAAGTCAAATTTTCAAGTGACTGGTGCTATATTAACAACGCTAAGACTAAATATACTAAATGGAAACGTAAAAGAACAAACAATGTGTATTTGGTAGATTGCGGTTCAACAATAGATAACAACCCTACATGCTTTGTTGCTAAAAGTCAAATTGAATTGGGTTGGTTATGGCATAGAAAGCTAAATCTAGTAGAGGGATTACCTAAAAGTTCCTTTCATAAAAATCGCATATGTGATGCATGTCAAATGGGTAAACAAGTCAAATCAACTTTAAAGAAGAAACCTCATCTATCTACGTCTAGAATTCTTAAACTATTGCATTTAGATTTGTTTGGTCCTATTCAAATCGTGAGTGTTAGTGCTAAGAAATCTCTCGCTATACATGGTTAGAATTTCTAGCAACCAAAGATGAAACTAGTGTCAAGCTCATAACGCAAATTCGTCAATTACAAACTTCAAAAGATTTAAAGGTGACGAGGATTAGAAGCGATAAAGGAACTGAATTTACTACCCATAATGTTGAGAAGTTTTGTACAGATTTTGGAATATTTCAAGAGTATTCTATGCCTAGAACACCTCAACAAAATGGAGTGGCTGAACGACGAAACAGAATGCTTAAGAAAGCCGCTAGGACAATGTTAGCAGAGTCCAAGCTGCCTCAAAAATTTTGGGGCAAAGCTATCAATACCACTTTCTAAACTCAGAACCAGTATATGATCAACAAGCAACATGAAAAGACTCCATATGAGTTGTGGAAGGGACGTAAGCCAAACATTTCATATTTTTATGTATTTGGTTCAAAATGTCTCATTCATAACAATGGATCCCACAATCTACAGACATTTGATCCTAAAGCGGATGAGAAAATTTTTCTAGGCTATGCCAAGAATGGAAAGAGTGTTCGCATCCTCAATAAGATCAAATCGAATGTTGAAGAATCCATTCATGTTGTGCTTGATGATGCTAACCAAGAATCGAGTAGGGTTAATGTTGATGATATAGGAATTGAAGATTTTGTCCAACAAGCGTCACAAATCAATCTTGGTGATGATAGTGATGATGATGAGGATGATGAGATCTTTGTGCCAATCCTAAGGTTACTCGTGAGGTTACTAATGATGATATTGTAAGAAACGTTGATGATCATGAAGAGAATGATCATCAAGAGCAAATTGGAAATGTGAATGATACAGCGACTGCGCAAGAGACAAATGAGGATCAAGCAATTGATAATCAAGAGTCTCTTAACCCGTTCCAACCAAATCGTAGAGATCATCCACCAGAACTAGTAATTGGAGATATTGGAGCACTTGTTAGACCTAGGGCGGCTATAATCAATGAGGCTATGTTCGCAAGTCTCTTATCTCAAATGGAATCAAATAAAGTTGATAAAGCGCTCAGTGATTCAAGTTGGGTGGAAGCTATGCAAGAGGAGCTTAACCAATTTGAGCAAAGTAAGGTTTGGACTCTAGTACCAAGACCAACTCACCAAGGAGTTATTCGGACTAGATGGGTTTTTGGGAACAAGATGGACGAAGATGGTATTGTTATAAGAAACAAAGCCAGATTAGTCACTCCGGGTTATTTCCAAGAAGAGGGTATCGATTTTGATGAGACTTATGCCCCAGTAGCCCGTCTTGAAGCGATTCGAATGTTCCTAGGATTTGCCGCATTCAACAAGTTTGCAGTGTATCAAATGGACGTGAAGAGTGTTTTCCTGAATGGTAAACTCCAAGTAGAAGTATATGTGGAGTAATCCCCAGGATTCATCAACAACCATGGCAAAAGTATGGTCTACAAATTGGATAAGGCACTCTATGGCCTCAAACAAGCACCAATAGCATGGTATGACACTCTCTCTATCTTCCTTATAGGTAAAGGTTTTTCAAAAGGCAGCATTGATACAACGTTATTTAAAATTATCCATAATGCAGATATTCTCTTAGTCCAAATTTATGTTGATGATACAATATTCGGATCTACTAATAAGCAATTGTGTCAGAAATTTTCGAAAATGATGCAAGATCAATTTGAAATGAGCATGATGGGTGAATTAACTTTCTTCTTAAGATTACAAGTTAAACAACTCCCTAATGGTATATTTATTAACCAAGCTAAGTACACACGAGATATGATTAAGAAATTTGGTATGGAAAATGCATCGTCTTCAAAAATTCCAATGAGACAAACGCTTAAGTTAGATAAAGATGAAAGTGGGAAGAAGATTGATATCACTAATTATAGAGGTATCATCGGATCACTTCGTTATCTTACCGCTAATAGACCTGATATTATGTTTTCGGTATGCATGTGTGCACGCTTTCAAGCCGATCCTAAAGAGTCACACTTAATTGAACGACGAGAATCCTTAAACACGTAAAAGGCACACAAAATGTGGGCTTATGGTATCCAAGGGACTCTCCTTTTGAACTAATTAGTTATTCAGAAGCAGATTTTGCATGATGCAAAATAGATAGAAAAAGTACTAGTGGTACATGTCAATTTCTAGGTGATAGATTGATTTCGTGGCATAGTAAGAAACAACAATCCATAACGACTTCTACCGCTGAGGTAGAGTAGGTAGCCGCTGGGAGCTGTTGTGCACAACTCCTTTAGATGAGGCAACAACTTAAAGATTATGGAATCCTCTTAGGTCCTACCCCAATCCATTGTGATAACAAAAGCACTTTAGCTATGACCCAAAACCCAATCCTTCACTCTAGAACTAAACACATTGACATTCGCTACCATTTCTTACGTGACCATGTTCAAAAGAAAGATATCTCCATGCATTTCATTGGAACTTACAAACAATTGGCAGATATCTTCAACAAAGCACTCAACGAACAACGTTTTCCCACTTTGAGAAGTGAATTAGGTATGATTGATTTAAACGCTTAAACATCCAGCATCATACTTTTATAGGCATATAATTTAGGCGGAAATCCACTTTATTATAGTGTCTAAAGAGTTTTCAAAATTGAAATGAGTTATCAATTTTATGGGGAACTTTAAAATTGTACTAATTTTAATTAGTAAGAAACTATGATCAAAAATGAATTTGAAAATCTTATGCATTGATCATTAGCGTTTACTTTATGCATGACAAGTTTGATCGCTTACAAAATAAAAATTATTATCTCCTAACAAGCGATTAAATGTTCTTTATTTAAGTAAAGAATTTAGCGTTAAGAAAATTCCCACTTAAACGCTAAGTAACCTTTTCAGAAAAGCATGCATTGTTTTCCTCGCTAAAGGGTAGCGTGTGGATAAGTCCAAAAGATAAGATTTGATAACTGCCTACACGTCCCTAGCACATCAAACTGACGGTTTTTGAACCGCCTAGGTACGTGTCAGTCTACTAAAGGTGTGTGCACCTCACGCTGAAAATTTCAAAAACTTAAACGTTTTTGAAAAAGTAACTTCGTATTTCAAAGTTTTATATTTACAGCAGTTAACCTAATTTTTCTCTCTATTTACATCCGTCTTTATTATTAAACAGCCCAGATTGAATGTCTTTCACTTCCAATTAACTGCTTTTACACATAATACTAATCAAAGCAATTGAGGAGTTACTTTTTGCCCTCTATTTAAGCCCTTTGAACTTTTTCAGAAAAAACTTTATCACTTCCAAATCCCCTGCTGTAAAAGTTCATCTTCTTAAAAGCTTTATTTACTCTCTCCCCAGAAGTTCTTCAAACTCTTCAATGGCGCCACCAAAGTCATCTTCTTCTACTGAGGGAAAAGCCACCAAACCTATTGGTTACAACGCAGGGTTGCTTCTCAACTGGGAATACATGTTCGGTAACCAAAACTTTTCGATGGGAGAAATTCTTGCTCTCATTGACGAATCCGGCCTGAAAAATCTTCATACTTCTCACTCTCTTCTGCATGAGGATGAAGTTAAATATTTCTTCAAGAATGCTGTCATTTCTGCAGACGGAAAATCCATTACTTGCTCCATTCCCTCTCTTAAAACCCCATTTGTTCTTATTGCAAAACTGATCGCCAACTTTCTGCAACTGTCGTCCGAGGGATACGAGGTAGAAGAAGTGGCCAGGGGTGATTCTACAAAGTATGGGAAACTTCCCGCCGTGATGAAGCCGATGCTGACTACAAGTCGAATTTCAAGAAAAATGACATGAAGGGTGAGTATGTCATTTTGGCTGACATCTGTGCAAAGATGATAGAGTGTAAGAAAGGTTCTTTTGATAATGTCTCGATAATACAATTTAAGATGATGATCGCAGTATTGACCAGGCTGAAGGTCAACTAGGCACTATATATTTTCAAACGTTTCAAGGCAACGATCCAAGAATCTGTCAATCCCAAGCCTTATGGAAGTTTGTTAAGTTTTCTTTTAAGCGATTCTGGATTCTCTACATCCAAGGGATCCAAAGTGCCAGCTACCAAGTTTTATGGCAAGAAAATGGTGCTACACCCCAAGCATCGCAGTAGTGCAGCAGTTCCAAAAGAGGAGCGCGAGCGTCTCGTAGCCAAAGGCCTTACTGAAGGTGAAGGTCAAGTGCGTGGTGATGATGAGGATCAAGCAAGTTTTTCCTCATCAGATGAGCCAAAAGAAGTTGTTAAGCTACCCAAGAGAAAGGTTGTTGTGAAAGTCACTAAGCCATCCCAGCCAGCAAAGAAACAAAAGAAAGGCAAAGAAAGAGAAGAAAAAGGAAAAGTCTCCTTCCCCTCCCCCAGCAAAAACCCCTTCTCCCCCTCCAGCGACTACCATTTCGCTAGATACAGAAGAAGAAGTGGAAGGAGTGGAAGTGCCGCTTGCTCGTAAGCGCACACCCTGGTCCACTCCCAGAAGTTCTACAAGCGTCCCAGCAGAACCAGCGCTTGAAGAATCTTCTAGTGTTCCACCTCCTCCTCCACCTTCTAAACCAATCGCTGATCCTATCGCGGAGCCCGTTCCTGAAGCTCTCTCAACAGAATTAGCTAGCGATCGGGGTAAGTACTTATCTTAGACAACATATTTTATCCTTTCCTTGTATTTTTTGTTTTAACGCTAGGATAAATTATTTTTCAGCCTGTAGAGAATATAACATTCAGTATGTTCTGAATTTATTAGAAGGATTCAATATTCCTATAAGTGATGATTCCCTCACTTCTTTACCCTTTGAAGTTGAAGAAGTTCTGGAGCCTGAGGCTATGGAAACTAAAGTTCTAATAGTTGAAGCGACTACTGTAGTCGAACATAACCCTCAGGGTAAGCGTTTATGCCTTTTTATCTCTAATTTCTATTTAGTAGAAATTTTCTTTTCTCAAACGCTTGTATGTATCAGCTCAAAGTGCACAAGGTGCTGATGCACCTCCCCATTCAGAGGTAGACCTAGACTTGGATGTTGAATTATTAACTGTGGTACTGTGGTGGAAATTGCTAGAGAATTAGACACGGTCCTTCTAGACGCTGAAATCTCACCAGCCAAAGAAGCGACTATGGATGATGAGTGGTCGATAGAAGTGGCCGAGATTATCCCCACACCAACTGGTCCTCCTCCTCAAGTGATTGGTTTCTTTCCCAGAGGCTATAACAAAGATCTCGAATTCTATTATGCTTGGAGAGAGACGATGCTCAGACAATTGATATGGAGCTCAACTTTCAAACTACTCTCCACAATCCAAAGCTCTCAGACGCTCAGAAGACTGTTATTTTCAAGACGCTTCCCAACAGCGGAGTCACTATGATGAAAGAAATCATTGCTCGCTTGGACTATTTAGAAACACCACAAAATGATCTGGCAGAGTTTGAGAGCAAACGCTTTCAAGAAGTCGGCAAGAGCATGGAACGCAATTATCCATTCCGCTGAACTCATGTCCAGATAAGGAATCCTCATATGGGCAATTGGGGAAAGAATCCAGATGAAGAACAGCTGAACAAGATGGGTTATTCAGCTCTCCCCAAGGTTGTACACTCAGAAGCTCGAGAATTTCTTGGCAGGGTTTCGGCAGACAATTTTGCAAAAGAAAAAGCGTTTCAAAAAATTCCTCGAAGCAAAGACAGACAAAGAGTTAGCCGAGACTCTTGGAAAGCGATGGATAATGGATACTTGTAGATGGGTAGAAGAATTTGTGTTGCACTGCCATATAATAGAAGAGATGATCAGGTATCCATTCCTATTCAATTTTGGAATAGAGGATAGACGTAGAGGATACATTCTATATTTGCTGCAGAGTCGCAAGTCGCTTGTAGGTCCTGTTGATGCCTTACATTACTTTCGAAGGGGCATGGAAAGTTACATCCGCGAACAACTTAGACAAATAAGTCAAGGGGGTTATGAGTTGAACTTTGCTCCGCGACTCCAAATTGACTTTAATGAAGATGCTTCTACAACCAAGCGGGAAGCCTTTCCAGGACCAAATGAGTCCCAATTTCAGCTCACAGATGATTTTGTAAACTTCCAAAGAGAACGTCGAGCGATTGTTGAGAACGCCCAATCGTTAGATATCACTTTTAACCAACACTTTGGTTTTAGTGACTTTCATGGGTACAACTTGCTCCCCATCCTATTTAGTGAACACAACATCCTAGTGTCCAAGTTTATTTCGCTCATCAGGCCAATGGATCAGTCGCTAGCCCAAGTGCTCATGCCATTCTTATTGGACTTAAAATTTGTACATAACCGGAATAGAGTTCCCAGAAGACGCTGATCTAGCGTTGAGTACTGAAGCACACGAAGACGCTGTGATGTTTATTCCGAGAACCTTTTATCAGAGTCCAAAGCACGTTATGGACGCAATCAGCCCACTCTAGGTTGTGCCGATGAAAAGAAATATTTCTGTAGAGATATCAGAAGTTGAAGCAGGATTGGATCCTACTGTTGCAGACGCTGAAGTTACAAACACTGATATTCTGATGATAGAAGCCCCCAGCGCTACAGTGGTTGATATGCCCGTTGTTGAACAAGATGTTTAGATTGAGGAAGTGACTCAATCTATAGATTTAGCGATAGAAGAAGTACACGCTGAAATGGCGGAAGAACCTGAAGAGCCCTTGATTAGAGATAAATCCAAAGGAAAAGCTGTTGTTTCAAGCTCTTATGGACTCATTCCGTCCCCAGAGCGTTCTTCTTCATAGGACTCAAACTTGGAAAGTGATCAGGAGGCAAGAGACTTTAGATGAGCCGTTAGGAACTCGCTCAGCAACATTGAGGGTTTCTGCTCCAAGATGCTCTATAATGATGATTTGAATATCAAGCTAGTCTTCGACACTCAAAGCCGTGATATTGCAAACACTGCAACCAAGAGCACTTTAGCGATACTGGATTGCATGGTACCGCTGATCACTGGCCTCTCCGAGGAGTTCAATCGCCACTTAGCACAGAATGCTTCAGCAGATACTAAGAGACATAATACTTCCAACTCTGTCAGTCAGAGTATCGCTGAACAAGTCGCTCTCCTTGTTGATGAAGTTAGACTGTTGAGGCAAGATATTACTAGTTTGAAGTCTTTCCTCGAAGATGCCAAGAAAGAGGAAGAGACAGAAAAGCATCAAGTGTCCAAAGCCAAAGGAAAAGCCTTAATGAAGCCAATATCCAAAACAGACAACAAAAATTGGCGCTCCATGTTTGAAGAGATAGTGAGTCTAAAGAAGATGCTCACTAAGAAGCGAAAGCCAAGATACTTCCAAGGCAGGCATAAGCTTTTGGACCTGGATGTTGAGTTTTTAGAAGGTATGGGTTTTCATCCATATGCTGAACCATTGAAAAGACCTCTAAATTGGAAACTTTCCAACGACCGAATGCAAGACATTTATCATGATCTAATTAGGATGCTCGGGTTCCCTCCAAGGGAATGGGTGGAAAGGTTGCTGGAGTTAAATATAAGCGCTAAAAGGAAAAGCGAGAACTACAATAAAGTCTATCATACAACAATGATAGACATTAATCGAGTCCTTCTTGATCTGGCGAACGAAATTCTCCAGGAAGAGGCTTCCAAGAAGTGGCAAAGAAAATGATTTTCTTGTTTTATATTTTATTTCTTTATGAATGTTGTCATTTTTTTAGCATAAATCATGTACTCTTTAAAATCCATATATATGAATGAATGGTTTATCGCTGAAACATCTTGTTGAGGCTACTCTAACATTAGCTAACGTAACTAACTTTCTAACGCTAACTTAAATTTATTTTGGGCTTTTCTTTAAACTCTTAATCTATAAAAGAGTTATAAGAGTTAAGGTCTTGACATCATCAAAAAGGGGGAAATTGTTAGGAAATTTCATGTTAGATGTTTTGGTGATGACAAGATAGGATTTTATGTTAGACCCCAAAAAAAATGCAAGTTTATGCTTTCATAGAACATTTGTATAAGCATTTGAAAGTTTGTTATTTTGTTAGGCTTGTAATTTTTATCTATATAGTTTTAGACTAAGTGTTAGATATCGAGTCGCTAATAGAATTCTAGGTGAGTCTATTAGAGATGAAGTTGAAGATCAGCGTCTCAAGTCAAGTGAAGACGAAGATTTGTTGTAAGCCTCTGTCAAACACTAAAGGACCGTTTCAGGGTTATTGAATCAAGTGCTCAAAATACTCAAGCCATCAAGGATCAGATTCACCTGAAATAAATTTCAAGTCATGAATGACTTAAATTCAATCATCAACGGACATTTACTTCCAACGGGAAATAAATTCAAACGCATTAAATGTCTGATAAGTGCATTAAATGTGATAAGTTATTATGACTTGTGGATAAACCACCTTTTGACTAAACTGTCAGAAATCAGAGTTCAAAACTTGCTCCTGTCCAATTGGAACCAGCTGAATTTCAGGAATGTCAGAAAAGGGACTGTTTAACGCGCTGCGTGAGAGACACACGCCAACATGTGTCCAACGGACAAATCCCAGGAAACCTCTACAAATAGTACCCTCCAGCAAACCCTAATAACACACACGTACATACACAAGAAAAGGTCCAAACTTTGCTGAAATTATTTAAGAGAAAAACTTACAAACTCCATAGCCAAAAATCCTTCAAGCTTTTCATACACATTCCAAAGACAGTCAAAGATATCTCAAACATCTTCAAAGAAGAACCCAAAACTCCTATTGAGATATCCAAAGTTGTTTGAACTTCCCAACATCCAACAAACCCGTGACAAAAACCCTCAACATCTTTCATCTGAGTGAGAATGTTTGTTGATTCACAAGTAGTACTTTTGTGTAAAAGAAACTTGTTGAAGAAGGTCTTTATTGGAGTCGAAGTCTATGTGATCAAGGAGCTCAAGATTGTCTTCCCTTTCATCTATTTTGTAGAAGCCTCTGTGTGATCCTTCGATAATCAATCTAGTGAATTCCTCTAAGTGCAAAGGAGAAGAACGACGTAGCTGGAATTACACCACCCAATGAACCTTCCAATATCTTATGTTATTTACTGCTTTACTTTACATCTTTGAAAAAGCATTAAACCGGTTAAGCGACTATTTAACAAAAGAGAACGCAAAGCTTTAAAAATTATTTCCGCTGTGCTAACCCTGATTAAGAGATTGAAACTCTACCCTACTTTGGTAATTGTTGAAATCACTAAGTCTAAGTTATCTATCTTTAAGCATCTGACCTAGCGCTCAGCTTACCAAAATCTTCAAAAGTGATACAAAAAATTTTAAAGTCGAGAAAGACTAAAGGGTCTATTCAACCCCCCCCCCCCCCTTGACCCTTTCGTATGCCACTTGGGACCATCAAACATGGTTCACAACATTAATTAAAAACATGATAAAACATTCTTCCAAAAACATTGTCTCATAATAAAAAAGGACAAATAAATGATTTCTCGTCCTTCAGGCTTAGCTGCGAGAAAACGTTTCCTTGGCATCTTCAGGACCACGACCTCATTAGTTTGTTCTTTGCTTCTTCTCACCATCTACAATCCATTGCATAAGTGTGTACCCTTACAGTGTCTTAACACTTAAGAAGCACAGTTAACTATCAAGTCAACTTTACAACAAATGTACCTTTAGTGCGCTCACGAGAAGGCTCAGGGCATTGATCTTTCCAGTGTCCCTTCTTCTTGCAGTTAAAGCACTTCCCTATCATTCCCTTTGTCTTTTTTTATACCGCCCTTTGCTTGCAGTTTGTTGCCCATCTTCTTTTTCTTTCTCTCTCTGCTTTTCTTCTTACCAAAAGCGGGAGATGAAGAAGTGTCACCAAGCAGCACAGGCTTAGCCTTCTTGACTATTGCCTCAGCAGTGCGCAACATGTCTAACAACTCTGGAAGAGTGGCAACTAATAGGTTCATGTTGAAATTCACTACGAATTGATCGTAAGCAAGAGATAGCGACTGAAGGACTAAATCAATAGCCAAGCCAGGATTTATGGGCACCTCCATATCGCTGAGTTTGTTCACCAAAGCGATCACTCTCAACACATGGTCAGTGATCAATGTTCTTTCAGTCATGCTAGCTCTAAACAACTCGCGATAGATAGCAAACCTTTCACGGCTATCTTAACGCCGTATAGCTCTTCCAGTGCAGAATAAATCTCTGATGCATGTTCTACGGTCGTAGACTGCCTCTGCAACTCATTAGTCATGGAGGCCAGAATGAGACAACGTACATAGATATCGTCTTTGTGCCATTTCTCATGCGCAACTCGAGCAACCCTTGAAGCGGCAGCCTCAGGGGAAGGCTCAATAAGCTGGGTCAAGACATGGTCAAGGCCTTCAGATTGCGCACAATCTTAAGATTGTGGTACCAGTCAGGGAAGTTAGAGCCATTTAGCTTATTAGTTTCAAAGATTATCGAGAGTGGGGTCTTAGCCATTTGACTATTTACTTTGTGAAAACAAAAAAAAAATAGCATTCAATCATAGATTATATCCACATGATATTATGGAAATTTTAACTTCACGTGTGCTCCCACTGCATTTATAATTCCATCACCCCCACTGACAGAAGACGGGAAATGTAACAATTTCCAGTAGGCTCGAGCGTCAAATGTCCCATACCTCATTCCACAACTCGCGAAATAATGAGCGGTAACATTTGATTAGGCATGCCGGCCCCATCCACTTCCAGGTGGTTCTCGAGATGTTTATCTCACATTTCATGTACATCCCGAGAACACGATGCAATCATATACTAGTCTACGTTTAAGTCTGATCCATCAAATTCTCAAAGTATAATAGTAGGCTGGTGGTCCCACGACTCATGGATGACTCCTTAGCAAAACTGAAACCCACGTGCTCTTCTAATATAACCTCCAGGTTATATAGAATGCTTAAATATAACCTCCAGGTTATATAGAATGCTTAAATACGAAATTAGTACACTTAATATTTCCACCATTCCACGACTCATAAGACAATGATGACAAGCCTCACGCTATTCCCTCTCACATTTAGTGATGGAAGGCACTGGACCTAATCAAGAGCTTCCGGGCCCCCGATTTCTCCATTTATGGACTTAGTATTTTAACATGGGGACATACAAGATCTCACCATTTTCAGTTATTTATCTTTCTTAAGTGATCATGCAACATAGCACATCATATATAAGATTTAAGCGATAAATAACAATGAGCATGCTATACATAAAGCGGTAAATGTGATCCTATTCAAGCCAATCCTAAAATTCCCCGAGCCATCAGGGTGTCGACCAATCTAATCTAAGGACCCAGACCCTATACTAAGGTCTTCACAGCACATCCAGCTTGAACGTCTCCAACTCCGTCTTCAAGATGTCTTCATCTCTGTCTTTAAATTACAACAATACAAGAGAAAAGAAAACCTCACCCTCTCATGTACATGAAATGAAAACATGGCATTCAGACCTGAAATTAAAACGACTAGTCTATGGCTCGACCCAGACCACCACAAAATCACATAATACATGCTCGCATCATGCTTTCATAAACATAAATTTACCGACTTCAATTAAGGACAATCTAATTCAATTAGTGGACCAATTAATTATTTTCTAAAAACAAATTTCAGAAAATCCCATGGAAAATCATAATTCTCCATTAATCCGAAAATCAATTCAATTTCCAAAACATTAATATTATTCAATTCTAGGAATCAATTAATATCATATTAATTTTTCAAGAACTAAATAATAAATGCATGTTTTAAAAAACCAATGAAAAAATCCATTTTTCAATTTAATCCCAAAAAGCCCAAATTCAAAAAATATTTATTTTGTTCAATTTCCAAAGTCCATAAAATACCAATTTTATCTGATACTTGGAATTCAAATAAAACTCATATTCTTTGAAACTCCATAACGAAGCCCACTTTTTCATTTCATCACTAAGGCCCCCAATTTCAAAAATCTCAATTTCTTTCCAATATCGAAAGTCAATACAATACAAATTTTATCTCGTCCTTTCAAAATTCAAATGAAAACCCATATTTTGAAAAGCCATGAAGAAATCCATTTCTTCAAAGAGGCCAATTTCAAAAGTTCAATTTTATTCTAATTTTGTAAGTCAATAAAATACCAATTTATTTCGTCCTAGTCGATGGCGGCCCGTTCTCAATTTGCCAGGGCAACGAGGCTACTGCCTTGATACACACGCCACCGTGTATGACGACGGTGTATCCGACAGCGCCGTTCGCGACGGCTCCTGCGAACTGACGTGGTTGTTCGCTGTTTATGCGGTGGTTCCGACGGACCTGAGATGGCACGTGAGTGTTATCGCGAGCTGAATACTATTCTTCCACCGTTGAACCCAAAACACACATGAATATTCATGAATAAAAAACGTAGCCATATCCAAATTTTCAAAACGCAATTCTTCAGATTTCAAAAATCCATTTTTCAGATCCAAATCAATTTTCAGATTTAAACAATTTGAATCAGTCCATAAATAAAATCAGAAAATCCTAGCCATTTTACATATGATAAAACAAATCTAAAGCACATAAACATAAACACAAACAAGGAATCCGAGTCATGTCAAAACCTTGGCTCTGTTACCACTATTGGGATAGTTGTAGCCCCGGGGATGCCAGCGTAGAGGAAGAACATGGATTTCAATAAAAATCTGGCATCCCCAAATTAGGGCCAGATAGACATGGTACCATCGGATTCAAAACTAACTAAAAAGTGAGTTTTCTCGTGTTTACCTCTTAAAGAACAAACCAGTAACGTCTTTCTAAGAAACTCCCTGCTACACCTCTCCGGATAGATTTGCAAGAGCACCCCAAGTGTTGCGCCTCTAAGTTTATCCACACCTTATCTCGTACCCTCAATTATCTCCACCAGTGCTAGCCAAGAGAATATCGAATTTTGGCTTATGAGAAACAGGGGTAGGAATATATTTTGGTGTTCTTTGTACTCAGCACATGAGTTGGAAGAATTAGACGTGAAAGAGGTGAAAGAGAATAGATGGAGAGAAATCATTTTCACAAGACAAACTTGTGCAGAATGAATTTCATTAGTTAACTTAAGAATAAAATATCAATACACACACACATATATATAGAGGGAGAGTCCACCATAGGTCAAATTCATGCACACACACACACAAACACCTAATATGGGTGTGTGTATATATATATATATTCTATGTGTATATATATTTTATACTTATTTGTTAAGTTTCCTTCTATCTTAATTCTCTTCCTTAGTTAATTAGATCCACCAATTAACTAACAATATCTTTCCATATATTTGAAATCCTTCCCAAATATATAAGATCTATCCAAATAAGATCTTTTCATATAATTAGTCAACTAACCAATTAAATAGATCTTACCATATCCACAATATCTATGACTATGTTCGTTCTACTAATTATCCGGTCTTCTAAGCAGGGATCACCAATCCCTCTTATAAGGCTATGCTCTGGCCAGAGACTTTTCTCAATCATTCAGTTTCACTCAACACCATAGAAAATGCCAGGCTGTTAGCCCTGGATGGATCACTTGATGACTGCCATCTGTTCCGTTGTACTACCCGATTATACAGAACATACATGACTCTCTTGGAGTGCACGTGCATATCAAAGTCTAGTGGGTAGTACCCTTTCCAATGACATCTCAGGTCTAAGAATTATCTCACACTACGAAACCCAGGGACTCCAAGTTCGACTGTACCAACAAGGAATCCTTAGTGGGGCCGTTCAATTCCATACTCACCCAAAGTATGAATCTTCATGCATGTATTGGCCATACTAGCCATTGATAATGGAACGCGTCAACCTCATGGAAGAGTTACACGCACGAACAAGTCTTGGCAAGGCTAGTGATATTCCACATCTCACAACCTCTATGACTTGGAACGTGTTTTAGGATTACCGTCTTTAAGAGCATTCCATAGGTATCCTGATCACCTCCCCTAACCAAATGTAATCTATGGGATCTATATCTATACTCTCCTTAGTAGTCGACAATAAAGAAGCATTCCAACAGTTTTGATATAATGTAAATGATAAGACTAACATAATGTTTATGATCCAGTGTTCAAGCCAACACTTTGCTCGCCAGGCATACAACACTTTCAGCGTGTCTATCACTTTTGCGAGTGGGCAGCTTTATGTCCTTTAACCCTAAAATTCTACTGCAAAAGTTGGTGCCACAGAATCTGTAAAGTTGACAGTCCAGTGGGAAGGCTTCTCCATACATCTTGAAGTGCTTGTCACATTTAATGCTCTTATAAGCATTTAATGCATTTGAATTTAATGCCCGTTAGACATTAATGCTCTTATAATAATTGCATTTAACTTCTTCTGGACTTTGGAATAAATTCAGGTGAAATCTTGTCTTGATAGACGCTCTTTCAACCTTGAACGATCCTTAGCTTGAATCTTTGACATTAACGCTTGAAGCAGCTTAACGCTCAAATGCTCGCTTAGAAATCTTCATCTTCATTCAGACTTTAGACGCTTGTACTTCAGACTTAACTTATGACAAACTCACTCAGAGCAATATCAGACGTTCAGTCTAAGATACTTAGTCTATCAATCTAGAATAAAAACAAATAAAAGCCTTATACAAATCTAATGCTCAAAGCGTATACATAATTTCTAATGAAATTAAAATTACAGGAATTGGGGTCTAACATAAAGCCTAATTGTCATCATCAAAACATCTAATAAGACATTTCCTAACAGAATCAATTCAAGAAAACTTTGGCGAAATTATGGCAATCCAATGAGGCGGAGTGTTTCCTCATTTGGATTGCGAGAATCGATATCATGCAATGAGAGAAACTTATAGATTGGGTCGTAAGAGTTTCGACTAAGCTATTGCTCGAGATACCAATCTGGGAAATTTGATGGAGGGATCTTACTTATACGAGGATCAAGGTTATGATACGTTAAGTATCTTCATATCGTTCGAGGCAAGGTCTTCGGGGCCTGTTGCTAGACAGTAACCTCAATTGTAGGTGCCATGATATTATGATGCATAACTCATGGTTTGATTAAAGCAAGGAAGATTTAATCTAATACTTTCTAAATGAATAAGGTACACTAGCACTTTTGAGAAGTGTACTTACTACTAGCAGATGAATGAGCCTAAGGGGTAACACACTTGCACCTAAGGTTCCTCCTTATAAGATATGATTAATCAACTTTAGAAGTTGAGGTGAAATTACGAAAGTCTAGTACTTACCTCAAATGAAAATTAATTAATTGTTGGAAGATCAATTAATTGGACTATTTAATTAATCATGCTAGATTAATTAATTAATGGACATAGTAGAGTACAAGGGTTTAATTTAGTTAGTAGACTTGGATGAAAAATTAAATAAGATTAATAAAATAATTGGGTAATACTAATTAAGGTTGGATTTTAATTAATATGTAATATTTAATTAAATCGTTGGACTATTTAATTAAATAAGGGGAGAGGAATTAAGTCTTGATCAAGTTGGAATCAAGAAAAAATTTAGGAGAGAGAAAGGGATTAGTTACCTTGATGACTAAGTTCATTGTTTTAAGGAAACTCCTTAATTTAGTTTACTTAGGATTAGATGAAAGTCAAATCTTGGAGATTCGATTTTATCTTGACTTCCAAGTAAACTAAACCTAGGAGTCTCTCTATAAATATGTGTGTTAAGAAAAACAAACACACACTTGTTCACATAATGAATTTTTGTCCACCACTAGAAAAAAAAATGATTTTTGTCTTCTATTTTCTCCAAGAAAACCGCCCCTACCCATATTATATAGACAAGGTTTCGCTCATTTGTTGAGCTTAACTATATATTCATACCTTCATATAATAAGCTTCAATTGGATCTAAAATAAATATATAGGCTAGCACCATATATATATTAATTGGGAATTATACGGAGGTGTGGATACATCTTAGAAGCGAGACAATTAGATCCTTGAAGATATAAGGAACAAAAATTGGAGCTCGAAATTTCAAAGGGGCTGATGGTTTATACACGGAATTCAGGGCGACGTGATTTTTGGTTCGGGTTGCTTGATAAGAAACTTGTATGAGGGAAAGAGCGCGAAAGGTATTTTCCGTAATTCTTCATTTTATTAGTTTGATTGAACCGACCATTAATCCTTTTTCGGGATAGCTTGTAAACTTTTAATATTACGTTATGCTAACCTACCTTGGGGATTACCCAACCTAACAGTGGTATCAGAGTCTGGTTAGTTTAATTAAACTAATTTATGTGATTTTTATGATTTATTTATTTATTATATGAATAAATTGGAAGCATGTTAATCAAGATCCTTAAGTTATTATGAATTAAATTTATTTTGGGATTTAATCGTAGGAAAATTTTGGAAATTTTATGACGAATTTGGTTTCGCGAAAAAACTATTTTTTGGGCGATTTAGGTTGGTGGTGAGCTTTTTAGGATTTGAAAAAGACCGGTGGTGAGAAATAGCGAAACAGACGAACCAAAAGGTTTGAATGTGGAGTAACGACCCAGCTCGAGGTTGGTTTTTGAAACCCGAAAAAGCCCGATGCGCAGCCCGAATCGCTGGGCGGAGATGGCCGAAACAGTTGATGCCCAGTTTCGGGCCTGTGCATGCCGATCATGAGCTGACTACGTGGATTGGGCCCACGCAGCCCGACCTGGTTTTTCGGCGGAAATTAAAATTTTTATATTTTAATTAATTTCTAGAAATTAAATTTTTGGAAATTAAAATTATCTTTTGAAAATTTATAATTTTGGAAATTATTATTTTTCTTAAAAAATAATTTTTGTGAAAAATGCAAATTATCCCAAATAAATTGCAACTTATTTTGAACGAGAGGTAGGTAAATTTTGGATATCGCATATTATGTGGCTTGGCATGATTTTATGTGATTGGATGAACCACGAGCCTAGTCAAGTCTTTGATTTTCGATGTATGTAATTTCTATGGGTTGTAAAAATACCCGAATTGGCTTTTATTTTTCTTGGCTTTAGATTAGTAGTTTGTGTTTAGATATAGTCTATATAAGCATGAAGATGAAGAAAGAAGACGAAGGCCAAATTGAAGACTTGTATACAGTGGCGATCCATTGTAATAGATAGGTTGTTTTTATTTCCTAAAAGTCCAGCCCACTTTGGCTCAGTGGGTTGATTAGGTTAGGGCTCGAGGTGGTTCATCCTAATATACCGCTTTGTGGATGGTTTATTTTTCTGTCTATATATATAATGTGCTTGGAATGCATGCATAGGATAGAAAATTAAACAAGATGAATTTAATCCGGTGAGACCTATATTTTTTATGATGCCCTCCCGAGAAACTATTAGGCCTATATGGAATTGAAATTGGATTTCTCTTCCAAGCCTTCCATCATAAGTGGCAACATGTGAAATGTCATTGAGGCTAAGTGAATCACTCATATAATTGGGGATTAGTTTAGTCGAGATAGGCTGTGATTGTCACTAAGCATCGAGATGTTATGTGGGATCTAATCACTCATTATGCACTCATATAATTGGGGCAATGAACTGAGAGGATTGACCATGGAATATTTGATGGGCTTGGCCTAATGTTGAGGTAGCATATTGGACACCCATATAATTAGGCCATATGTGAAAGATGAGGTCAAACGATCTTGAGAACCATCCAACGAGATGGAAGGCCGGGCGAGGCTACTAACTAAATAGATCAATCACACTCATATAATTAGCGAGGCTACTAACTAAAGAAAATTAATTTTTCCTCGAATTCTATCCAGAGGGTGGTGGAATTTGGAAAAATAGTGGGAGCCTTGTACAATTAAAGATCAAATTATATAAGGACTTTACTTAGAATGAATGCTAATATACCTGCCTCGCTGAAAAACTTTGTAGATCATTATTTAAAATGGCTAATAATCCACTATATGCTATTTTTGAAACCAACAAGTTCACCGGGCCTAATTATGCTGATTGGCTAAGAAACCTGAAAATTATCCTTCAATCTGATAAGAGTGAGTGTATCTTGACGGCTGAACAGTCGGGAATAACTACCGAAAGCAACGATGAAGATAGGGAGTACGCTAAGCTATAGGTTGATGACAATATTCAAGTGCAGTGTCTCGTTATGACTTCAATGTCTAACGAGTTACAAAAGCAACACTAAAAGATGACACTCGCAAAGGATATTGTCAATTACCTAGAAGAGCTGTGCGGAACTAGGATTAAGAAGGAGAGATATTCTATCTCTAAAGAGTTTTTTGGAGCGAACATGACCGAAGGGTCGTCCGTCGGGGATCACGTATATTCTATATTCTCTCGAATGCATAAGCTAGGCAATATGACAAACATATGGTGATACAGCATTTGCAAGTAATTAGAGCATAAAATCAATGCACAAAGCAATTGTAGAATTAACATGAAGAACAACATCATATATAAAAACTCATAATTCGTCCTTCACATGGACTTAGATTAATGAAATTGGTTCATAATCGTAACGAGAAAAACAATTAAAAACATAGAATTATTCATAACCAATAATACTCTAAGTCAAAGAAAGTCCCTATTATGGATTGATGAATGATCTAGGTGTAGAATCATTGTTCTCCTTACCTTAGCTCATCTTCTTGCTCGAAAGTTTCTCAAAGTACTCAAAATTTTCGAACCCTTGTGTTGTAAAGAGGTGCTATTTATAAGAGAGGCTCCCCAAGTTTTATACTTGAATTAGATATAAAATCTTTCCAAAAATTCTCCAGCCAAGTGTAACGTTCGAACGTGGTGACGTGGCAAAAGTGGGTCGACTGGGCATTGACTGCAGCATCGTTCGAACGTTACAGGCCTCATGTTCGAACATTGATGATGTGGCGACATTCGAATCTTGATTTCTTCATGTTCGAACGTTAGAACTAGTTTCTCCTGAAATTCTATGTTTTTCACCCCTTTTCCTTGATTGTTACAACTTTCATCCTGTACTCAATAAACACAGAAATTAAATCCACAAGTGGTAAAAATCATAAATAATCGATCCAAAACCATACGAATATCGGCCTCTCAAATAGTAAAAATCACACCTATGAACACCCCCAAACTTAACATTGATCTTCCCCGAGCAATAAAAAGACAAAGACCTACGAAACTGAGATCAAAACATCAATCTCAAACAAAAAAAAAACAAAAATGACTTACTTTCGTAGAGTTCACGATTGCACTTGGCGTGTGCAACAAACCTTTAAACCTCAAAGTTACCAAAGAGGACGAGTATAGTCTCGTGAGGGTTTGCATACGATATACCTAGTGGTGGTGCATTGCCGCTGTGGGCTGGAATTGGTGGCGTGATAGGTGTGAATTACGAATTTTAGGATTCAGCCTTGAGAATTTATGGAATTGGGGAAGAAGACTCGTCTATTTTGACGAGTTTGAGCTTGAAATTGAAGAAAGAAACAAAAGAAGATACCTGAAGAAAGATTTTACACAATATTCATAGAGAAACGAGACTTTCGTCCCCTTTTATTTCGAATCAGACTTATGATTCTTATCCAACATTATAGATCTTGCGTTAGCTTCACGTAGCAACCTGAATCACTTCAATCTGACATGTGTAGAGATATTTACGATCAAAATATGAAAAGTGCGAAAATGCTGAAACAGGGCCACGGTCAAGACCGTGGTCCGGAAATTCAGAAGGCTTTTTAAGTGGAAACAGGACCGCGGTCCACTTATCCGTACCCTAGTTTTATATCTGCCGATTTTGGACTTGGAGAGATACTTTTCACCTACCAAAAGGATTTTTCTTACTCTCCAATATCCAAGGAATACACCCAAAATCCCAAGAAAGCTTGAAGAGTCAATTGTCATCATCAAAGCTTGGATTCACCACTTGTGATAGGGAGTTCTTCAATTCCCCCTTTTAGAATAGTTCTTAGCTATGTCTTTTAGGGATTTTGAATCTCTCTTTCTCACAATTATGAACTAAGTGCCTATTTGGTTAGGTTATGTGAATACTTTGTGATGTGTTGTGTTTAATGAATTCTTAGTTTTTGGATTAATTACATTCTTGTTACATTTTTGATTTTTATGCTTAATGCTTGCATATGCTTGATCACCAAGTGTTTGATATAATACTTTGTCTTGAAACCGAGAGGAGATAGATAAAGTTAGATCATAAAATCAAACATCATAACGTAATAATTGACTAGAGATAGAATCATTTTGCGTTGTGTGGCTTTTTGTGACAAGATGGTCGGATTGAATGTAGGATCTTCATAAACAAGGAATCCCTTTGATCCTTAATGCATGTTAGTTAATTAAATTTTCGCTATAGAGATATAGGAAGTTGTTAACTAGTATAGGCTTGTTACTTCAAGAGATTGAGTAATGAGTACCTTAGGAGATTTTTCCATAACAAGAGCGTTCTAATAATCGGATAATTTAGAGTTTATAAGCACAAGATAGAACATAGTAAGATCATAGCCCAATCAACTCTCTCCATTTGATATTTACCTTTATTTTCACATCGTTGTCCTTAGTTTATTTCCTTGTTTTTGATAATTAGTTAAATAATCCTTATATCGACCGAGCTAACTTAAAAATGGATAGTATAGTAATCTCGGTACTTAGGTTATAGAGATCCTTGTGGAAACGATAAAACCCTGGACTTAACATCCACTCTACTACTTACGTGACCTAGTTCTCTTACTAGGATTTTATCGTGTCACATACGCTCGATCTCGAGATAAAATTCCTCTAAAGCCCCTCCTGAGGCTCCAGTCATTCACCACAAGATCTACCTGCTCGAAATAAAGAGGCAAACCAAGAGAAAATTAGATCTAGAAAAAGTAAAATGAAAACAATAACAAAATTAAAGCTAAAAATTGCAATAAAATCTCAATCTAAAATAAAACAATTCCCCGGCTACGGCGCCAAAAACTTGACACAAAAAATTCTCATGTGCTGGCACAGCAAGTGGACTGGTCATGTGTAGTAATAAAGTAGACAATTAAATTTGAGTTATCGATCCCACAGAGACAAGAATATTAAAACTAAGGGTCTGAAAGCAACTAAAATTAAATTAAAAGATTGTAATTGATTAAAGGTAAAAAGGCAAAAACAAGATTTAGAAAATTGCTTGAGATTCTTATATGAGAAAGCAACTAAGGCACATGCTTAAGCCGAATTACTTATTTAAATGTATGAATTATTCTTCGAATTATTAGACTACTATTGCTTTGGTGGAAATTCCTTAATTAATTACTATCCGATCTCTCAAAATAATAATCCTACGATTAATTGATGGTCCCCAAAATATCTATATCCGAGAATCTTACCAACAATCATGCATTCAAGTTCTAGAATTTTTCTCCGGGTGAATCCGGCTAACTACATCCGGAAGTCTCTACCATTTGTCACTAACGGGCAACTCCTTATTGTTTACGGATTATGTAATGATTCCTTTGAACCCTAACATATATTCTCTTGAATGCATAAGCTAGGCAATATGACTAACATATGGTGATCAAGCATATGCAAGTAATTAGAGCACAAAATCAATACACAACGCAGTTGTAGAACTAACACGATGAACAATATCATATATAAAACTCATAATCCGCCCTTCACATGACCCTAGTTTGATGAAATCAGTTCATAATCATAACGAGAAAAATAATTAAAAACATAGAATTATTAATAGACAAATAATACTCTAAGTCTAAGATTCTCCCTATTACGGATTGATGAATAATCTCGATGTAGAATCGTCGCTGTCCTTGCCTTGGCTCGTTTTCTTGCTCAAAAATCTCTCAAAGTACTCAAAATTTTCGAACCCTTGTGCTGTTAAAAGAGGTGCTATTTATAAGAGAGGCTCCCCAAGTCTTCTACTTGAATTAGATATAAAAACTTTCCAAAAATTCTCCAACCGAGTGCAACGTTCGAACGTGGTGACGTGGCAAAAGTGGGTTGACTAGGCATTGACTGCGCTGATGTTCGAACTTAACAGGCCCCACGTTCGAACATTGATGATGTGGCGACATTCGAACGTTGATTTCATCATGTTCGAATGTTAGAAGCAGTTTCTACTGAAATTCTATGTTTCTCGCCCCTTTTCCTCGATTGTTATGATTTTTACCTTGTACTCAATTAACGCACAAATCAAAGCAACAAGTGGTAAAAATCATACATAATCAACCCTAAACCATACGAATATTGGCCTCTCAAATACGTAAAACTCACACTTATCAGGACCCATCTTAGTGCATTTTGGTGGAGCAATTGGAACATACCGCATATCTAAAGATTCTTAGATGGTAAATATTTGGTTTCTCGCCAAAAACCAATTGTAATTGGGAGAACTTATGATAACTTGTTGGCCTTATGTGAATAAGCGCCGCTGCATGCAAAATAGCATGTCCCCAACAAGAAATAGGGTGTTTTGATCTCATAAGTAAAGGTCTTACAGTTACTTGCAGACGCTTGATAAACAATCCTGCTAGACCGTTTTGTATGTGAACATGTGCTACAGGATGCTCAACATCAATTCCAATAGATATAAAATTGTCATTTAACGTTTTTGAAGTAAATTCACCCGCATTATCGGGGCGTATTTCTTTTATTAGATGATTAAAAAAATGTGCTTGTTGTCTAATCAATTGAGCAAGCAATCTCGCAAACGCTAGGTTGCGAGTTGATAACAAAGACACATGGGACCATCTTGTTTATGCATCAATTAAAACCATAAAATATCTCAATAGTCCACACGCCGGGTGTATTGCTCTACAAATATCGCCTTGAATATGTTTAAAAAACGTAAGAGATTCACTTCTTATTTTTGTTGTTGATTGTCGAATAATCAACTTTCCTTGGGAACACGCAGCACATGAGAAATCATTGGATTGAAAAATCTGATGACTCTTCAATGGATGGCCACATGAATTCTCAATTATTTTTCGCATCATAATTGATCTGCAACGGCCCAACTGGTCATGCCAAACAACAAACTTGTTTTGATTCGCAAACTTCGAGTTTACGATAACATGTGTTTCAATAGAAGATATATACGTGTAGTACAAATTGGAGAAAAATGCAGGTAACCTTTCCAATATACATTTGTTAACGGCTATTGTATTAGTGGTGTAAAGATACTCAATATTGTCATCATTTGCTGTCTCAATATGATATCCATTTCGGCGGATAAGTTTGAAGCTTAATAAATTTATCTAAGACTTAGTAGAGTATAATGCTTCTTGCATTACTAAATAAGAGAAACATTTTTTATTCTTGAGGATGGTATGAGTTGTTGCACTATCAGCAAGACACGTATCTTTATTATTGATGTTGCTGCTGATCGGGTGAATACTCATTCTTTATTGAAACAAAAAAAAAATCATACTAGAAAATATTATTTAATATGAGAAAAGACAATTTTATGAATAAATTCTTTTATTGATCTTAAAAAGAAAACAACATACTTACATATTTATTTAGAAATACCATTAGAATAAGATTTAAGAAACTCATTTTTCGAACACTTCCATCTCTAATCAAGTTATCAATTTTTTTTCATCTGGATCAACAAATGAATCAGCAACGTCTAAATGAGTGTTATCAAAATGGCCATGATCAGAATCGCCTTCTTCAAAATTAAAATTCATTTCTATTTTCTTTCCTTTGCTATTTAGCAATTCTTGGTAAAGGTCAGCAAGATTCTTTGGCATACGGCAGGTATGTGACCAATGATGTTTTTCACCACACCAAAAGCATAAATTCTCTATAAATTTGCTATTTTGCCCGCCCTCATTTTTCTCTTCAATAGTTTTCCACTTCTGGTGGAAAGATGTGTTCTTAAAATAACCACTACGATGTCCATGACCATATCCACATCCACGACCTTGATTTGTTCATGGTTAAAATGATTATATGTTTCTACATTCACTTCAGGGAATGGAGCAGAACCAGTTGGACGAGGCTTATGGTCTTTGGTTTTATCTTGATTAGATGTTGTGTTTCCTTCTTTGAATGTGTCTTTAAGACCATTTGCATCTAAATTAATTTAAACATCTTACACCAAAGGTAAATATTTCTTCTCCATAATGTCAAGAGCCACAAAATCAAGTTTTGCAAGATTCATCATAATAATAATATCATCAAAGTATAAGATAAGTTAGATAATAATCAATCAATTACATAACATTTATATCTAAATAAGACATGTCCGAGTATGCTCAAAGATATATTGAACCAAAGACTTGTTGGTCTAGTGGTATCTACCTCTCACTTTGTGTGAGAGATCTGGGTTCGAATCCAAGTTGCCACAAATTGTGTCTGTCCCCTCCTTTATGAAGTTAGATAGAGTCTTTATGGCTAAAGATTATGAATATTAACCTGAGTTTATTGGGCTAGATATTTACGGTATTCCTTCGTCTTGAATTTTAAAAAAAAAGACGGTATTCAAAAACTTTAGATTAAATGAAATAATAACTAATTAGAAGAGGCAAGACGAAGGGAGATACCCTAAATATCTAACCCGACAAACCTGGGTTGATACTCATAATTCTAAGCCATAAAGATTTTATCTAACTCCATGAAGGAGGGGAGAACCACAACTTGTGGCAGCCTGAATTCGAACCCAAGACCTCTCACATAAAGTGGGAGGTGGGTACCATTAGACCAACAGGTCTTAGGTAGAGGCAAGGTGTTAGTTAATATGATAGCAATAGCAAAATGATATTAGGCAGAAAATGTCTTCTTCAATAATTTGTCCACCACCTTTGTATTGCTTGATGACTAGTTCTCAAAGTTGTGACTTGAAGCTTGTAATATTCCCTTTCTTTTCTTTTTTCTTTTTTTTAACAACGTGATACGGTTCCTCCACGGAAAGGACTTTTGCTCTACTACTAGAATTATCAATATAAAAATAATTTGACTAACAACTTGAGACGGATCGTGTTGATAACGTGTTATGAAATAACCCCAAAAATTATAGAGTAGAGAGACAAGAGAACAAGAGATTTTTATTTCATTTTTGATGTGTCCCTACAATACAATGACATATTCTATTTACAGGCACACATCAAGAACCTCAAATGTTGATTTACATAATAAGGAAAGTAAATTACATTGAATCACATTCATGATGAAATGTGAGAAGATATGGATGTGAAGAGATTTGGAAATTACATGGACATCCACTGATATAATTTGTTTATAACAAAAACAATAGGATGTATTTTTTACTATATGTATAATACTCGTAATCAAAAGAATTAATGTCATAAGATGTTAGCAAAAAGGGATTCACATGGAATTGATTGACAAATAATTTCAGTTTAATCCTTAATAAACCTATATTTAATATAATAGCACAGAAAAGAGAGTATTGTTATTTAGGCGCGCGCGCACACAAAATAAATCATCAAGTACCTCCTGAAGTTGTGATAACATCAACCATAATTTTTGTATAACTATAAAAAATGTAAATTTTACAAAACATTCGCCTACATTGATTTCATGTGTGCATAACATATATAGAAAATATGATGCATCAGCAAAATATAAATTCCATTGATCATGATTAAACATGATCATCTCAACAAACTTATTTAATTATTAAATATTCAATGGAAATTTAAACCATTAACAAATATAGATGTAAAAGCTTCCATTCTTTCCTTTGGCAAAGACAAACCAACCTCCAATCCTCCATCTGAATCCCTTGACTTACACAAAGACATTGAATACTTCTCTCCATCAATGGACACAACTTCAAGCTTTCTTGCCCTTTCCCATCCAAAATCTGCATCATATAAGTCGAATTTCGGGGAACCGGAAACACCAAGAACCCTTATCCCTATGAATTTTTGTAAATCAGATAGCAAATTCTCAGAACGTTTTGACAATTCGTCCTTATTGTTAACCCTATTATTGATATCCTCGGCAACAGCCTCAGCTGCAATCACAAACCCTTCATCACGCACCAGCTCCTCATGCTTAATTTTAGCCATGCCATATCCTAAGCAATTACCTATTAAGATCAACACACCAATCACAATATATGATTAAAAGATTGTGCATATCCATGGAATTGGTTCATGATTTAATTTCATTGGAGTAATTTTCCACTAATTATTTGTACATGTTGGAGTAGTCTCAATGGCTCACCCATAAACGAATGTGACATCGTATTTAATAATTAATAGAGAGTGTGGAGTGATTAATATCAGTTCAAATTAGTACTTTATATCTTATTTTATTTTTCATGTACGTGCCACATGTTCAAAAAATTCTTCAATCATATACATGATTTCAATTTTTTTTTATGTAAGTAAATCATCAATTCAAAGTAAAGAATTCAAAATAGTCGGAAATGCGTATGTGCGAGTTTTTGTATTAGACTACATGATTTTATTTTCATTCTCTTACTATATTCTAATTTCGCATTACCAAAATAGTTGGCTGGCAGAGGTGGATTTCTCCTTGCTCGGGTGTCGACTGCGAAAATGAAGTGTTCGAGCAGATTACCAACAACTTCCTCTCCAATTGCATCCCCGGATTGAACCAAACAACTCCAAACATAAGACGTCGTGACAACAAAAGACGATACTTGAACCAAACTTGGGTTTTTAGCCAAAACCAAATCTTTTAGCCGTTTTATGTAAGCCTGGTCGAATATAAACGTGGCTCTCACCTTGTTCATGGGCAACGGAAAAGTTGATGATATCAAAGGACGCTCTCCCATTAGTTTCCAATACATACTATCAACTGCAAACTCACTTGTACTAAATGCAGATCTATCAAAAATTGGCAAAAACTCACCTTTTTCTCTCAAAAATTCATTTTCACATCCAGATTTGCTAATCGAAGCCCATGCCAATATAAATCCCACAATCGAACTCGCGTCGCCAAGACAATGAAGATTGGCAAAACCAATACATATACCACGACCTGGAAACAACGTCAGTTGAAGAGCTATAACAGGGACTATTTTGTACTCACCTTCATCTTTCACAGGTGGTATCTGAGGCACGAAATCATAGAACAAATCAGCATCTCGAGCATGCTTTCCAATTAGATTGTCGAAATCATTATTGGACTCGGCGATTGTGAATGAAACTGAGTCCCCACTGACGTAACAAAAAATGGGCATTTTCTCCGTGTTTGAAGGGTAGATTTGTTCTGGAACTCAGAGTCATATTCCACCAAATATAGAAATAGCGAGAGAAATATTGTACTAGAAAATCACACTAGATTTAATTCCCAGGAAAGATTGGAGGCGTCACAACGGTCGCGCTTAAAAGCCAATCTCCTCGACAGAATTAACTAGACGAATTTAATAGCACAATATAACACTACAACTATAACTAACAATGGCTACTTGAAGAATAGCACAAAATAAAGAACACCAAATTTAACGAGGTTCGGCTAATTTAGCCTACGTCCTCGGACCCCACCAAAATATTTCATTAAAGGACTAAAGTGAAAATATTACAAACTATAGAGGAAGAAAGAAGAAATTGCTAAAAGACTTAGGCAATTTGGGATAATTTACAAAGTGAAGAGGTGGGCTCCTTTTATACAACAAATGAGTACTTCTAATGTTTTCCTATGTGGGATTCTTTGCTCTTCTTTTGAAAGAGCTATTTTTCAACAAATCTCCACCTTGGCGAATTTCAAAATCTTCAATCTCCTCGTCAAACGGGGTCACCAAAACGAATCTTCAAACTTTGACAATGTTGATCAAGTCCAAACAAAATTTGAACTTGATTGCAGTCACAACTTTTGTCAACATATCAGCAGGATTCTCAGTAGTATGGACCTTCTCGATCCTGACTCCACCTTCTTCGAGTATCTCTCTTATGAAATGATATCGAACATCAATATGCTTCGTCCTTGCATGATAAACTTGGTTCTTTGCTAAATGGATAGCACTTTGACTATCACAATGTATTTTTACATACTTTTATCCAATTCCCAATTCACCAAGCAACCCTTGAAGCCAAATTGCTTCCTTTACAGCCTCTGAAATTGCCATATACTCTGCTTCCGTAGTAGACAGAGCAAGCGTTGACTGTAAGGTAGACTTCCAACTGACTGGTGCTTTAGCAAGAGTAAATAAGTAGCCTGTAGTTGATCTACGCTTAGCTAAATCACCAGCATAGTCTGAATCGCAATATCCGACTACATACTGACTATGTTCCCGCTCAAATATCAAACCAACATCAGCTGTGTCATGGATGTATCGCAAAATCCATTTCACAGCTTGCCAATGTTCCTTTCCAGGATCATGCATATACCTGCTCACAACCCCCACTACTTGGGAAATATCAGGCCTCGTACACACCATAGCATACATCAAGCTACCAACAGCATTTGCATACGGTACTTTTCACATGTATTCCCGTTCTACATCAGATTTCGGTGACAAAGCGGCGCTAAGCTTAAAATGAGGAGCAAGCGGAGTACTAACTGGTTTTGACTTTTCATCAATGCCAAAACGCCTCAACATCCTACTCAGATATTGTTTCTAAGTCAAACAAAGCCTCCTCAATTTTCTATCTCTGAAAATCTCCATGCCGAGAATCTTCTTCGCCTCACCTAGATCCTTCATCTCGAACTCCCTTTTCAAATGAGTCTTCAACTTTTCAATTTCTATTAGACTCGGGGAGGCAATCAACATATCATCAACATACAGAAGAAGATATATGAAGGATCCATCTTGTAGCTTGTGCAAATACACACAATGATCGTATTTGCTTCTTGTGTACCCAATTCCCATCATAAACTTGTCAAATCGCTTGTACCACTGCCTCGGAGATTGCTTCAATTCGTACAACGATTTTTGAAGTTTACAAACCAAATTTTCATTTTCAGCAACTTTGAATCCCTCTGGCTGAGTCATATAGATTTCCTCTTCCAAGTCTCCATGTAAAAATGCAGTTTTTACATCCAACTGAACTAGTTCAAAATCCAACTGTGCTACCAAAGCCAACAAAATTCTAATGGAGGAGTGTTTTACAACTGGAGAAAACACCTCATTATAATCAATGCCCTCTTTCTGAGCGTAACCTTTGGCCACCAATCTGGCTTTGTAGCGAACATCACCTTGGCTAGGAAATCCATCTTTCTTTGCAAATACCCATTTGCATCCAATTGCCTTCTTTCCCTTCGGGAGACTGGCCAGTTCCCATGTTTGATTCTTATGAAGGGACTGCATTTCTTCACTCATGGCAATCCTCCACTTATCTTTCTCTGGTCCTTTGACTGCTTCAATATAAGTGGTAGGAACATCATCAGCGGCAATTGCAGATGCACAAGCCACCATATCATCAAAGCGAGCAGGCTTTTTGATTGTCCTCTTTGGCTTGCTAGTTGCAATTGATTCAAGTTGTTGTGGAAGTTCTTGGGGTTGAACTTCCTCTTCTTCAAAATCTCCTTCTACCGTAGGAGAATGATCAAGAGTTTCTTGATCTGCTGGGACAACAAACTTTTCAAACTCCACCTGTTTGGGAGTACCATCCTACTGTTCTGCATTCACCTTTTTCAACACGGTAGATTCATCAAAGGTGACATCCCTGCTAAAGATTATTTTCTTTGTCTCTGGACACCAAAGGCGATAACCTTTTATACCAGAGGTGATCCCCATGAACACAGCTTTCTTTGCTCTAGGATCCAACTTTGATTCCTTAACATGATAATATGCAGCGGAACCAAACACATGTAAGGAATCATAATCAGCAGCTGGCTTTCCAAACCATTTTTCAAATGGTGTTTTTCCATCAATAGCAGTAGATGGTAGACGATTAACGAGATGACACGCATATGTCACAGCCTCAGCCCAAAATTCTTTACCCAACCCAGCATTGGATAACAAACACCGAACTTTCTCCAGCAAAGTCCGATTCATGCGTTCTGGCACTCCGTTCTGTTGTGGTGTATGTCTGACAGTAAAGTGTCTGACAATGCCTTTATCCTCACAAAATTTCTGAAATGGACCACTCCTAAATTCTCCACCATTGTCTGTACGGAGACGTTTGACCTTTTTATCAGTCTGAGTTTCCACCATCTTTTTCCAATTGAGGAATACCTCAAACACTTTATCCTTTGTCTTCATCGTATACATCCAAACTCTCCGGGAAAAATCAACAACAAAGGTTACAAAATAGTGTTTCCCTCCCAAAGAACTCGTTTTTGAGGGACCCCATACATCCGAATGAACATAATCCAAGATACCCTCAGTATTATGGATTGCTATTCCAAATTTAACCCTTGTCTGTTTCCCACGAACACAATGTTCACAAAACTCCAATTTGGAGTATTTCACTCCTTTCAACAATCCTTGATTTATGAGGAGATTCAAGGATTTTCCACCTGCATGTCCCAAGCGCATATGCCATAGCCTAACTGCTTCTGAATTCCGATCATCAACAGTAGCTGCTGCTACTGCACCCACAACTGTACCACCCATGTAGTGATACGTATTGTTGTTCTTCTGAATTCCCTTCATTACCACGAGTGCACCAGAGATGATCTTCATCACCCCATCCTTAGCTCTTACTTCAAAACCTTTTGATTCTAAAGTTCCAACGGAAATAAGGTTTTTCCTCACTTCTGGTGCATACCGAACACCCTTTAGGGTTATGATTGATCCATCGTGATTCTTTAAGCGAACTGAACCAATCCCAAGTGTAGTAAGAGGAGCTTCATTTGCTGTGAAGACAACGTCATTTTGTTCTTTGAAATCAAAGAACCAATCCAAATGTGGTGTCATATGATGTCTACATGCTGAATCCAGCATCCATACTTCAGAAGCACCGCTGGATGATGTCGCCAATGAGAAGTCCGATTCGGCATCATCACACGCGGTTACATTCGATTCCGCCACGGCCTTAGAATTGCCCTTAGTTGTCAGCTTTGGGCAATCTCTCTTCCAGTGTCCTGTTTCTCGACAATAGGCACACTCGTCTTTGCTTAGTTTATGCCTGGACTTGGATCTCCCTTTCTTTCCTTTGTTTTTGTTTTGTGAACGACCTCTGACGAACAAAACCTCTGCATCTCCGCCTGAACTAACTTGCTTGTCCTTCTTTCTCAGCTCATAACTGTACAGGGCAGCACAAACTTCGCTAAGAGATACAACAGTCTTCCCATGAAGTAGAGTTGTTTCAAGAAACTCAAACTCCTCAGGAAGGGATCCCAACAGCATCAGAGCCAAATCCTCGTCTTTACAAGTCTCATCCAAATTTATCAAATCGGTAACCAGTTGATTAAAACTGGTAATGTGACTATTCATAGTGGAACCTGAAACAAATGTGAAGCGAAAGAGCCGCTTCTTCAAATGGAGCTTATTCTGACAACTTTTCTTCAGAAACTTCTCCTCCAGTGCCATCCACAATTTATATGCCGAGTTTTCTTTCGAAAACGCATATCTCTGCTCTCTGGATAGACACGAACGAATTGTTCCACATGCCAACCGATTCATCATACTCCATTCTTTTTCCTCCTTATCATTTGGTTTCTTTTCTTCAATAGCTAAGTATAGACCTTGTTGAAAGAGTGCGTCTACAACTTCGCTTTGCCACATACCAAAATGGCCTGTGCCATCAAAAGACTCCACTGCCAATCGCGTATTCGCCACAGTGGTTCTCGCCCAAATGGACGACGACGATGCTTTTGAGGTGTCTTCCATTTTTTGTTACAAATTATTCTTCAAGAGCCCTCCAAATGCGAAAGCTAAATAGCCCGAGAAAACTTTTCTGATGTGGAAGATCAGATTAAACTGCGACCACAGAGCATACTCAGAATACCCGAGCTCTGATACCACTTGTTGTGGAACTCAGAGTCATATTCCACCAAATATAGAAATAGCGAGAGAAATGTTGTACTAGAAAATCACACTAGATTTAATTCTCAGGAAAGATTGGAGGCGTCACAACGGTCGCGCTTAAAATCCAATCTTCTCGACAGAATTAACTAGACGAATTTAATAGCACAATATAACACTACAACTATAACTAACAATGGCTACTTGAAGAATATCACAAAATAAAGAACACCAAATTTAACGAGGTTCGGCTAATTTAGCTACGTCCTCGGACCCCACCAAAATATTTCACTAAAGGACTAAAGTGAAACTATTACAAACTATAAAGGAAGAAAGAAGAAATTGCTAAAAGATTTAGGCAATTTGGGATGATTTACAAAGTGAAGAGGTGGGCTCCTTTTATACAACAAATGAGCCCATCACTTCTAATGCTTTTGTATGTGGGATTTTTTGCTCTTCTTTTGAAAGAGCCATTCTTCAACAAGATTAAATGGCCTCATATCGGTAGGTAGTGTTTGAGAGTTAAAGAGAGTGAATTTTTGAACTTCGGAATGAGGGTCTCCACGAAATAAGGCTTGGAACAAGGGTATTCGTAGAAGAGAAGACGACGAATTGGATGAAAATGAAGCCATATGATGTTGGACGAAGTAAGAGGCACCGATAGCTCAGAAGCCTCGCCCGGAGGTGGTGCAATTCGACAGGTTTCAAGAATTGTTGTCATGGATTTTGTAACAGTTCAACCAAAGATAAAGGGGGTACGTACTCTTTATATGAGATTAATTAAAACAGAATCTAGCAATCATCAATGTAATATGCCACGATCGATAATACTTAAGAGAACTTTGATTTGATTCTTTACAAAGATTTGGACGATCTCTAATAATTTAAAATTGGGGTGTCGTTTATTTAGAATAAAAAACCACAATGATTAAAGAATAAAGTTGGACAGAGAAACGCACACTGACTAGCAATACGATATATAAAATAGAAGAGAAACAGAAAAAATAAGCAGATAAGGTCATTTTATTTTATTTTTAATTGATAAGGTCAATATTGTCGACGGTGGTCCAAATCATATATAAATATATGTATAATTAGCTGTTCAGCGAAAAAAAATTATAATGTATATTTGTTAAAAGCGAAAAAAAATTATAATGTATAAGTATAATTATATACAGGGAGTTGTTAAAAGCGAAAAAAAATTATAATGTATAAGTAAAATTATAGAGTTGTTAAAAGCACTCCAACTTGACATTCCACATCTCATTTCATTTTTTCAAAAGGACAAAATTATCCTTATTGCAAAAACAAAATAAATTAGTGCAAGACATAATTGCACTTTGTACTATTAAAAATACACATAAATTCCAAAATAAAAAAAATAATGAACCTTGAGAAGCTTTAGGGGGAAAAAATAAAGCCCTTCAAACTATTTGTAAAGAAACAATTCTTCTATTTTCCAACTTTCTCAGATAATTTTTTATTTTTTTTTATAAAACTGAGATAAGATTCATTCACTAGTTCCTCCATATATTTTGGTTCTTAGTTGCATTTACTTTGAAAGTAAATCAATTAAAATTGTAGTTGTAACAAACTACAAGTAAAATTTAATGGGGTAATGACATTAACTCATCCAAACTATTCGGGTATTTGCACTTTTGTAAATTAACTTTATTGCTTTGCATTTTTTTTATCTGAATTACACTGATTTTTACGCTATTTTATCTAAACTAGTTTATTTTACACTTCCTTATCTGAACTATACGAATTTTTACAAAATTTTATACTTTTAGCATTTGGCGGTAAAATATTCGCCGGAATTACATTGCATACATTACATGTGACCCTTTTAAGGGTAAAAATGACATTTAATGAAACTTGCGGTTCACTATTTTTACCCTTTTAAGTTGAAATGATACTTTGAATAGTAGAATTCAAAATAGGGAAACCACAACAAATTGTTGTTTGATCAATTGATAAAATTTCATATTTATCCTTAAAAAGATCACATGTGATATACATGATGGAACCAGCGGAATACTCCCGCTATTTCGCCGAAAAATGCTAAAATATAAAATTTTGTACAAATCATATAGTTCAAATAAGAAAGTGCACAAAAATAATGTTTGTTTATAAAAGTGCAAAAACTCGTAAAATTTGGATGGGCTAATGTAATTACCCCCAAATTTTATTAATGGACAGCCAAAATAATGAAAATGTTTTACTTGCATTAATAATAAAATTGGTAATTTTATTAATGCTTCATAGTTTCTCAGTCCTTTTTTTTTTTTTTTTTGCATTTTAAACATTCTTGACTCTTGGAAACAAAGGTTATGGCTTTTGTTCAATATTTTGCTTGATGAATTACTTCTTTCTAAAATAGTTTAAGCTATCAGTTTTCTAAAAAATTTGTTGATTTTTATATTTTTTTTTACAATTTGCAATATTATATTTATGTGTTCATACGTGAGTTGTAGAATTTGCAATTAAAATTAATGGTAATGAAAAATCATTACAGATTTGTTAGGTAATAAAGTAAATAAAAAAAAATTGATTTTTAATTTGTTTCGATCAATTTATCTGAATATTGTAGGAAATTATTTTTTATTTGTGCGGTCATAATGTAAATATCAATAACATTTTTCATATTATCTCTAATCGTATATCTAGATATTATAGGATAAATTGACCTTAACATGTTTACACTAAACATATTTAACAATAAAAAGAAAATTGTCTTCAAGGAACTTTAATTTATTTCACACAATGAAGGGTGTTTTTTTTTTTTTTGAAAAAAAATAAATGAAAATTGGAGTGCCTTTAACAACTTCTTTGTATATATAATATATATCATCATGTTTCTAGAATTCGGTAAATGTTTTCTCATGCTGACATATATAATCTTGGCCCTATTTCTTCATTCTTCATATCGACTTATATTCTTATGCTTACATTTTGACACAGAATTTGGTCTGTAAAATTAAAAGTTTTGTATATTTTTAAATTATTAGAATTTAAGGAATATGACTGTCAAACTTATACTTTTTTGCACCGTAACCGAGATAATTGCATTTTTCATCCTGTATTTTTGGTCCTGTTTTTTTTTCCAATTTGCAAAGTCGTCCTGTAACTATACAACTTTTGGCAATTTTAATCCAATTTTGACCGGAGTTGACCAATTTGGTTGGAATTTACCACGTGTGATGTTAACCAAACAAAATTAATGAGGTGGAATGCCAAATAGACGCTAGCGTCCATTTTGGCAGGAAAATTTGAAAATCTCCAATTTTTTTATCCATGTCAGCGCCATGTGTCCGACAGGTGGAAAATTCCAACCAAAATGGCCGGCTCTGTTCAAAATCAGACTAAAATTTCCAAATGTTGGATAGTTGCCGGACGACTTTGCAAATCGAAAAAAAAACAATAGGGCCAAAATCCAAAATTGGTAAAGATAACGGACGAAAAATGCAATTAACCCCACCGTAACCATTATTTTACTTCTTATTTTGGTAACAAAATCTATAATCTATAATAATAATAACTATTATTAAAGTGTGAATGTTAGGAAATGAGGTACATTTCTTAACTTTTTTGTAGAGATTAAAAAATCCTTATGTAAATATTAAGTTAGAGACAAAAGTGAGGTACATTAAGTAGATAAATGTATTGTATTTATACTTAATTTAATCTAGACTTTTAAAATATTAATGTTAGTTCATTGCATACGCTACTATAATAAATGAGTCAATTTGTTCATTGTATACAGTCATAAGTAATTATGAATCTACATTTTCTTAGTATTTCTTATTTGAAATTTTATAAAAATGGACGATATGTGTAAGTAGTAAACAAATTTTGGTATTTCACAAAAGGTTTTTTTCTAGAATATGCAAAAGCAAATTTGACTAATGAGCAACATAAAATTTTGCAATGGACTTTAAATAAATACGTCATATATTAGAAATTTTGATGCGTATTCCATATGAGTTCCATCACATGAGAAAGTTTGAGTGGAAGAAATGTTGGGTTGTTGGTGACATATTTCATTTTGCATGTTTTACTTACGTCGACTCTTAACATTCAATTAAAAAACTTAATTGAAAAGATAAGAATATAAAATTATAAATATGAAATATATTGCTAACATTATGAGAGTTCACAAAAAACTAGTAATTGGAATAAAAAAGAAAATATATGAGGAGAAAGAAATTTTATTACCCCATGTAACATCTCACAAAAATAAACAAATGAGAATTATGTTTATAATAAACAAACTAGTAAGCCAATTGGTCTGCTCTGCCTAGCATAGTCATAAAGGATTCTTATCAATATTAAAGGTGAATTGAATAATTCATTCTATATAAACTTTGAAAAATATTTTTTAATTCTTTTTTGTGAAAATAATACCAAATAAAAAAAGAATCTACTTTTCACCAGTGCAATAAGACCAGTCATCTCGTTAAATGATATGTATTGCTCCTCTACTCCATTAAAAATATCCACATTTCTTTTTTGAATATTGAAATTTAATATAACATCAAAGGCCTAAAACCTACCAAAAAAGTAAAATAATCCTCAGATTATATTACACTTAGTATTGGTGAACTCAATATGTCCACCTAGAATAATAGTTAATTTTATTTTTTGTTAAATTTAGTAAAAATAATTGTAAATTTTATCCAAAATAAAATAACATTTATCCTAATTTGGTTCGAAATAAATAAGTATAAATATTAGTCATATCTACGAACTACTTATTATTTACGAGAGTTATCCGTCACTTTTAAATTTTAAGATTATAAGCTATCACTTTTGAATAATTATTCTACATATAGTTATAAAATTAGTATAAAACTAATTTGTCAAAAAATGATAAGAATTACTTTAATTGACTAAAGGGCATTTATGTGTATGTGGTGAAATTGAAATACAAGTGGAGTGCCTCTATCAATTCCCTATTGTAAAACTATTGCAACTATTCTCTGCGAAATTAATGCACATATATGATGCTCACTACAAAAAACTTAAAAGGTTACTGGAAGCCTGGAAAAAAAAACGTATAAAGAGGCAGCAATATCCAGGGACAGAACTGGGAATTATACGCGGGGGAGGGGACATTTTGTGATATACATGCATTTCGTTTGCTTGGTAGCCAAAGGATTGCATAGGGGGTGCAGGGGGCTTTGCCCCTGCGGTACAGTACGCTATATGTATATGGAAAAATTGGGAATAAGGTTTAGTAAGAACTACTGACATACTTTGTACTCGATATCTCTTTTGTTAATAGTGAAATTCTCTTATTCTTTTCCATGAACATAGGCAATTGCCGAACCATATAAATATAATATTTGATACATTCATGACTAATCAAATAAAATATAGTTTTAAAACTAAAATGAAAAATGGTCCTAATATTAAATCAAACAAAGCATAAAAAGCTTAAAAAGTATTATTTGACTAATAACAATTATAACATTTCAAATTAAAAATGACAATCATCGACATTTTTCATCAATAATATTCACTTTCGTGGAAATCGCCTGTAAAAAGATAAAATAAAAATAAAAAGATATTTATTATATAGAAGAGACGAGAAACGGTTGATGAGATTTGAACAAATTATGGGTGATGAGAAAATATAAAATTATAACAAGAATTCTAACTTAAAATTTTGATTATATAGTCTACTGGAATATTCAATTGAGTCAGTTGTTCTGCTATGAGGGTTTGGGCTAGCTTATGGGTTAGGAATGCGAATTAATTTTGTTTTTTGTAAAAGGTTTGTTTGATTTTGATAAAGTTCAAACTGTTGGAGTTAGTGCCCGGCGCACCAATTATTGGGCGCCATTCTTTGTAATAGTAACTCTAGAGTTGAACAATCGTTTTCTTATAAATAAAGTCAATCTCTTTTTTATGTGTGACATGTCTTTATTCTTAAATTAGTTTTTACTTTGGCTTAGAATAAAGTCCCGAAGGATCACACATAGCTATGGGACATCATTGCACATTGGGTGTGGCAATGATGGAATATGTCTCGAAGGCTGTGATCTTTAAACATTGTTCCAAGTCGTGAAAGGGTTCATCGAGATAAAGGGATATCGATGCAACCCAAAAGACATGCTCATATGATGCATACTCTGGTAAAAGTGTATCTCGTTCCATAGATACTAGCACGGTGAAAGCCAATGCATATATGAGGGTTGCAATTGCGGTAATGGGCGAAGTGAACAACCCCATGGAAGTTCCTGAAATGGATTCCCAGTCGAATGTGGAACTTCCAGTGGTCTTGTAGTATAAGAGTAATCCTTATGGACCTAAGATTCCATTGGATGTCTTATGCGTAACCGCGCATGTTCTTGATTTGTTACATGATCACTTTAGATGATCGAATATGGGCAAACTCAGACATGCACGTCTTACGTAGTAAGGCAGGTGAGAATCAAGAGGAATCTATCTCTGACATTAGCCAGTCGGTTAATCTCCTATGGTTACATAGTGAATCGACTTAAGGAATCTTTGGCCGAAGTATGATATCTAAAGAGGCGTAGGGTTTCCTCGTTTAGATTGTCGAAGTCGATTTCACATAACGTGGGAAACATAGTATTGAATTAATAGAGCTTCGACCTTAGCCAATGCTCTAGATTCAATCGGGAGATTAGATAGAGAGATCTTACTTATGCAAGCATCAAGATCGCAAAAGACGTATCTTTACATTCGTTTTATCTAGGTCTTCGGGACCCTATGCTAGGTGGCCAACTGCGATTTGTAAGTGCCGAGAATTGGCTTGGTGACTAATTCGAGGCTTGATTAAAACAAAGGATTGATTTAATCTAGTACTTTCCATTTTAGGAAGGTACACTAGCACTGTGGGAAGGTGTACTTACTACTAGATAGAAACGAGCCTAAGGGGTCACACACTAACTCGAGAGAGTCACTGCTTGAATAGATGTGATTAATCAATTTCGAGGAAATTGAGGGAATTAGGAAAGTTTAGTACTTTCCTAATATGGAATATAAATTAATTGAAGGATTCAATTAATTTTACTCTTTTAATTAATCTTGTAGAATTAATTAAATTAATGGACCTAGTAGAGTCCAAGTATTTTATTTAATTGGGTGGAGCCCATGTTAAATAAATAAATATTGGAATTAGTTCGTTGAATTTAATTTGACTTGTATTTAATTGATGGGTTGCACCTATAATTAAATTGAGAAGTCAAAATTAAATCCTAAAGTCCAATTAAATGGAGTTGACCGATTTGTGAGTGTAAATAAGGGAGGGGGCGATTTTATGTGTGGTGGAAGAGGAAAAGAGTTTTCCCCTCCTCCAAGTCTTCATAGGATAAGGATTACTAGAGAGTTTGGGAGAAAGGAAGTTTCCTTTTCCTAATTGGACTCTAGGTAATCTTCACCTATAAATAAGAGATGAAGGAGACTAAAATAAAGGATGAAAAAAGCTAAAAAATCCGCCCCCTCTCTTAGACCAAAAATCGGTCACCTCTCTCCTCTTTCCAACAAGACGTCGTTTTATTCATGTGTTAAATTAAACGACTAAGAAAATATTCCTACCTTTAGCATAATCAAGCCTAATTTAAGCTTAGAATCGTTTTGTTGTCTAGCACGCAAGGCAAGACGATTGGTGACTTGAACGAGGTGTGGATACATCTTAGAGGTGCGACACTTGGAGCACTCTAAACCGGGAGATACGAAAAATGACGTGCAATTTCTCACCCAAGGGAAATTGTGTGGATTTGCACCACAGGGTTGCTGAGACCCAAAGTACGAGGTGAAACGAAATTTTTGAAAGGTATAATTTCGTTTACCTCCTTATCAAATTCGATCGAACCAATTCCATATTCCTGTTTTCGGGTGGTTGTACGTTTACTTTTGTAAAATTTTAATTCAATGCCTGCTTTCAGCTTGGGACAACCACATTTCCAGTCATCCACTTCCTGGCAATGGATTGGGCGCTTCTTTCTCCTTTCATGGTTATTAGAAGCCATCCTCATACCGAACAGTGCATTTGGAGGTAAATCATCATCCCATTCCTTTCTCAAAAAAGCTTGCATGTAAACAAGCCTGTCTTTAAGATCTATTAAAGATCCTCCCAGGTCATTTACCTCAAAGTTAGTGACAAAAGCAATGAAGGATCTAGGGAGAGATTGGAGAATGAGATTCACTTGCAGATGAAAATCCATGAAACTTCCCAGAGTGTGGAGCCTTCCTATCATGGATATCATGTTCATAACATGAGTTGCTACTTCATCGTCTTCTCCCATTCTTGCTTGGAAAAGTTCCTTCGACAAGTAATATCGAATTTGTTAGGAATTTCATATTAGATGTTTTGATGATGACAAATAGGACTTTCTGTTAGACTCCGAAAAGTGTAAAAGCTTTCATAGAATGTTATGTATAAGTACCTGAAAGCTTATTTATCTTAGGCTTATAGTATTTATCTTTGTAGAATTCCTTAGACTAAGTATGTGACACTAAAACACTTAGGAAAATTCTGGGTGAGTCTACCAAGTGATGAAGGTGAAGATCAAGCGTCTAAAGCTACAATGGATAAAGATATCTTGAAGCGTCCGTCAAACGCTTTAGGGATTATCCCAGTGCTCAAACTACGAATGGATAACTCAGGCCGAATACTCAACATCAAGTGAAATGACGAATTCTCAGTGAGACCATCAAGACAAGATTGAAGAGTAAACGTCTGAAATAAAGAAAAGAAAGACAGGATCAGTCCAAGCGTCTGTCCAATACACGAGAATAACTATTCTCTTCAGCAAGCGTCCAAAAAGGTTAAACCCACACAACCTACAAAGAACGTAACCTGAAAAATTCAAACCCAAAACTATCGAAAGACTTAAAAATGCATGAATCAAACGGACGAATTATTTCCAACGGAAATAAGACAAGATGCATTAAAAGCCGGATAAGTGCTATTAAAATATAAGCACTATAACTTATGGGCAAGCCATATCTTTGACCTAGACTGTCAGATTTATGAAACCAAGACCATGCCTAACCAATTAAATATACCCAAAGTTAGAAATGTCTGAACTCAAGGAATGTTTGGGAAAACGAGACTCCAACCGTGTCAAACGGACAAAAACCACCAATACCTTATAAATAGCTCTTTCAACAAACAAGTAAACTGACACATAAAAAATACCTACTTTGTTGAAAGAAAAGCTTACTGAAAATCATAGCCAAATATCCATATAAGCTTTTCACAAATATTCCAGACACAGTCACCCATATCTCAAATCCTTTTTAAGAAGAACCTATACTACCATTGAGATATCCCCAAGTTGTTTGAACTTTCCATAAACAAACAAACCCGTGACCAAAACCATCAACACCTTTCATCTGAGTGAGAAAGCTGGTTGACTTGCAAGCAATATTTTTGTGTAAAAGAAGCTTGTTGAAGTTGATCTCTATTGGAACTGAAATCTGTGTGACGAAGGAGTTCCGAGATCAAGAGTAACTTGCACCATTTCTGAGTGAAAGAAGCAAGGGGATAGAAGATCTTTAGTGGAGCTGAAATCTGTGTGACCAAGGAGTTCCAAGATCATATCCAATCTCCCTCTATCTTGTAGAAGTCTCTGTGTGACTCTTCGATAATCATCATAGTGGAAAAACCTCCCTGATAAAAGGAGAAGAAGGACGTAGCTGGGATTACATCACCCAGTGAACCTTACAAATATCTTGTGTCATTTACCTCTTTAAGCATTCATTGTTTTACTGCTTTACTATTCATACTGCATACATTCTGATAAAGTCTTAAAACAACTAAGCGACTACTTTCGATTAATTAACTGAACGCTAAGCTATAAAATACTTCCGCTGTGCTAACTCTGATTTAGTGACTAAACTCTGCCCTACTTTGGTAAGCGTTGAAATCACCGAGTCTAAGTTAACGTTTCTCAAGCGTCACATCCAGCCCTTAAACTTGTCAAGCGTTCAAATACTTCAAAGTGATACCAATTTTTAAGAAGTCGAAAAAGACTTCAGGGTCTATTGCCCCCCCCCCCCCTTCTAGACCCTTTCGTATACCACTTGGGACCAACAGAATTGATTTTCATGTTCCCCGAACATTTCCTCCAAATGAAGCATAATCGACTTGGAACTTTCCATATCCAAATGAATGTGTCTTAAGTCTTTGCTCATAGATTGTAACATGTAGCTAATGATCTTTTGAGCATCAGAGTTCCATCTCTTGTAAACTTTCAAAACAAATTTTCCTTCTTCGGCCCTAGGCAGAGTTGGACCATCTTGCTCCAAAATACGCTCAAGTGACTTCTTCTTGAGACTAGCCTTTAGCATCTTGACCCAATCATTGTAGTTTGGTCCAGTGAGGACATTTTTCTCAAGCATTGTTAGTAGTGGGTTAAACATTTTGAGAGAGATATATATGACTGCAGAAAATAAACCAAGATTTCATTAGATAATAATGTTGTACCCAAGTAAAATTAGGACTTTAATTTGACTTGGCTCCCACTACATTTTTCGAACCAATGTACTCCCACTGCAATGAAAGGAAATCTCGTTGGCAGACTTCGTAATGAGTGATTGAGTTCTTCAAAATTTTCAATGAATTGCAATCTGTAATGATATATGGCTCATTGGAAATTTGAAGTGGCATGCCACGCCAATCAGTTCATCTGATGGTTCACTCTCATCACTTAACCTCAAACTGTAACGAAATATTGGTGGTGATCCATCTAAGTACTTTCCCATCAACTCCTATCAATCTAACAGTTGAATCTCATCTTGCAACCTATACAGTATATGGGATGAGATTTGCTTCGACCGATGGCATCAAATGCACTTAGAGAGATTTGAATTAGTTCATAACCCGCATTAGTCGGGACGATGCCATGCACAACTCATAATTCTATCTCTCAAAGTTTGATGGAGAGCTAGGATATCCAATATCCATTTCTTACTTAGTATATTTAATTCGGGAGAATTTATTAATTTATTTAAGGTCTCATTTTGCACATTAATTTATTATGCGTATATGTGGAATTAATCAAAGCCATGCAACAATAGAAAAACCTAGTTATTCTGTCAACATGCATTCCATGGACATTCTGGATTGATCTAAGCCAATAGACCAATCAGGGGGTTAGGGGCCTATATCAAATCTAATTGTGATAAGTTCCGGGCTCCAAGCTCTAGGAAGGTCCTACTTCTAATTACATAACTTAGAAGCACCCTATATATTATACCACCGAAAGTGAAAATACAAACTAGGGGGCACTATCCGGCCCATTACAACCCAGATAAAACAAAACGGTAAAACCCTAGGTCCATGGGACGCATCCACCACAACATACATCAAAGCATGTAAGTAAACTATTTAAAATGATGTTGGCATTTATTTTAAAATCGAAAAAGAATTCATGCTTAATTAAATCTAATTTAATTATGAAAAGATGAATTTAATTTCAATTGAAATAGAATAAATCCAATTTATTACTTATGAAATAAATCAAACTTATTCTTAATTATTTTGAAAAAATTAAACTCAATCCAAAATAAATCCAATTTATTTAATCGTTTTGGATCATAAATAAAATTCCTAATTCAATTTACGACATAATTAAATCTAATTTAATTATAAAAGCCAAATCCAATTTAACTAATTAAATCTAGTTTAATTTTAGAAAAACAAAACCAATTTTATTAGGAAAAGGAGGATTCGACAAATTTTGGGTCAAATTTGTCTATTGGGTCAAACTAATATTATATATATATATAATCTTAATTGATCGGCTGAGCGCAGCAGCTGGGCCCGACCTAGCAACCTGAACGCAGAACGCTAATTTTAGTGCGCACCGTGAGCGTTGGTGCTGGGCCAAGCCCAACACGCTGAATTGGGGTGGCTATTGCCGCCCCGATTCAATCCGTTCAGCACCATCACCCCCTTCTTTCCTTTTTTTTTTTTTGAACACATGTACAGCAGCAGCTCTGTCGCTGTTGGGATCGCCGACAGCGCCCTTTACCGGGCGGCGCTTCGGGGCGATAAATAATTTCAAAAAATCAGATTCAAAATCAAATATTAAACATGCAAAAATCTAATTTTTAAATTCCAAATTAGCCAACACAATTTCAAACGCGAAAAATCATCAAACGCGTTAAAGTCGGCTCTGATACAACTGTTAGGAATCATTTAGAGCGGAAACGCACACTACTACAAAAAAGGCCTATTACAGCGGTTTTTTTAGACCTATTACAGCAGTTCTAACCGCTGTAATAGGCAACGCTGTAATAGGTCCCCTATTACAACGGTTCAGCTGGAACCGCTACAATAGGCTGCCAAAAAAAAAAAAAAAAAATTCACCTATTGCAGGGGTTCTAGCTGAACCGCTGGAGTAGGGGATTTTTTTTTTTAACCCTATTGCAGTAATTCAGACAAGAACCGTTGTAATAGGGTATCGATTTTTAATTTATTTTTTATATTTTGCACCCTATTATGGTATTATTCCTGTACAGTAATATTCAATAAACCAACCCAACAAATTCCAGCTGCACAGTAAAACCTATTCAACATAAACAACAAAAACCCTAAACTTCAATATTAATACAATCTCTTTCCTCCAACAACAAAATGTTATAATCTCCAACAAATGATCACGTGTTAATTTACAATCAACGAATTACTGTAAATGAAATCTTAATTTACAACAAGCCACAATGTACAAAAAATACATTACCTAATTTCTAAGGAGCGACTAAGAAAATGTAACGTACCACTTTGCAGCGTACTTCATCAATTTGCTCTTGAGTATAGAAGGATTGAGAATCATGAAAGTACTGCAATATATATATAGTGATTAAGTGCAAACTCAAATGACGTTTCAATTACCTACCAAAGGTTTAATAAATTCAAAAGGGATAGAAATTAAGTATATATTAGAATTATGCATACTGCCGTTGGGATTATTGATTGTCTGTGGCTAATAACCTGTTTCATGAATCTCATAACGAAGTAGCCACAATCCACCTCGTTTGATTGTCGGGGGCACTACATAAGTAATCAAAGTTACGTTGTATTAGAACGCTAACTTCTATACGAATGTATAATCTCTTGAAACTAGAAAACGCTAACCTTTATTTTAATCCATTGACAGGCCTTGTTTTTGGATTTCTTGGAACGGTTGTTGGAATTTGCACGAAACATGTGCATAGCCCTATAAAAAAATATAAAAAACAAGCAATTATGTGAAATAAATATACACTTTAAAAAAATATTAAATATATTGGATACATTGATTGAATGAAAAACTTACTGATTGATTTTTTGTTTCATCTCGTCTCGGTAATCCGGTTCACCATGCAAAGAATCCAGATAGTAAACGACCTCTTGAAATGGATCAATTGCAAGCAACAACCAATGTCCTCTGAAAAGCATTCAAAAGATAAGTTCAAAATTTGTTTTGCGTAAATAGTTTTAGAAATTAAAGTTGAGTCTTTAGTAGCTCACCCGGTGTTGTAAGGTGCAAGAAATAACTTATTCATTTGTGCACTCTGTATCATAGCACCTGTTATGTACTACACTTGTTCAGTACGCTTGCCTGTTCCCGCAGATACGGAATGTGGGCTAAGGAACCCGAAACTTGCTTCTTCTCCTTCGGGGATCACGTACTTAACCCACAAATACTTAAATTGAGAATACAAAATGAATTTCGAGTAATGAAAATAATCATAGTTCAGATGCAATAAAATAATTAAAAAACTTACTTCATGTACGATGTAATGAGAGAGGCTCCTATCTCTTTTTGAAGCAGAAGGTGTCAGAACTCCTCCTTCCCAATATACTCTGGGCATGCGAAATTCATAATGCTTTCCTCGATGTTTATAGTGATCTGGGCATTAATAGACATCATTTTCGTGTACTTTCCCAGAAATAAAACGTCATCAGGGAGTCCATCTAGTACAAGGTCTGCATATATGTCACCTTCACGTGTAGACTTGGTCACTAGAGGTTTTGGTTTGACAGCTGACTGCTTCGATGTCCCTGATTTCTAGTTTCCAGATGATTTGGATGGTCCCAGAGACTGTTTAAGCAAAGAAAATAAAACATGAAAGTTACACACTAAAGTATATTTAGTAACCTTAAACAATTGTTATAATTTATTAATGACTAGCTATTAATTACTTACCGGTGCATCGGTGACAATGACAATACTCACTGGCCAAGCAACAAAGGTACCCAGAGCACTAGAAATGGTGCGAATTTCATCATTGAGAGGGACGGGTAGGGGTGTATTCGCCTCAACTGCAGTGTCAATGCGCAGTTTCACATGGTTGGTGGTAATGGACGGTTGTGAAGTATTCTATCAGTCTCCATTCGATTGTACATCTGTCCTTTAGCCACCACACGATATGATGGTGATGAAAGTGCTAATTGGATCCGAAAATTAGTCTCTTAGTGAGCCCCCAAAGCCAACACCCCTAACGCGACCCGGATGCTTCTTCTTTTTAAGAGCTTTAGCCAATAGGCCATCTTGACTCTTCTCATTTCCACAACAGCTAGAATTATCTTGTGAAATGTTCTCCTGTAATAATACATTTAAAACATAAAAAAAAATTAGTGAACTTTGTTCTTTCAATAGTATTTCGAAACAAACATACAACACATTATAGAGCTAAAATTGCAAATAACTTACCATTTCATTCACTACTCTTCTAACATTGTCATTATCAATTTGATTTGTTTTATCAGAACGCGCAATCCTCCACACGAGTGCTCATGTCACCTCCGTGCAATCGGATCCCGCATCCCTTCTTCTATTCATCTATATTTTGATTAAAAAAATATATTTATTAACCAGGAATTTTTATTAAAAAAATTGTAAGGATTCACTACTAAATGAACTATTACCTCAATTTGCTCCACAAGAGCATGTCCAAGGCGTCCACTCCGGTAAGGATATTCAGGTTCCTTTGCTCTTTCCTAATTTTTCCTACTTAGTTTCTGTTTATTACATTATCAAATTAATAGTTAAATATAAACGCAATAACCAACAAATGAAACCGTAAATTAAAATGACTAACTACCTGAAACTCTTCACTTAGGCGAAGATCTACAAATGCCTTCCAATCGGCTTGAGGTATCTCATATTGTGAGGGTGGGTTGGGATTAATGTTTCCATCATCATCTCGCACCCACACTCTACTCAAGTAACTCCTGAAATTACGTGCTAGCTTCCCAGCTTCTGCTAGTACGCACTTTTGACTACTTTCTTCAATATCAAATGCCAACTACAAAAAAACAAACAACAAAGTGGGCATTGAATTTTTAATTTAGAGAAAATTAAATCAACAAAAAATAAATTAACACTTAGAAATATGATAATATCCAAATTACCTTTGTTTCATCCCAAATGTTTATTTTTATTGGTGATGAGACTTTTCGCTAATCACTCATGGTAATCGGCACCTTTTGTCGAGCCAAGACTCCTATATAACCAACAAATATTGATTTGTTTGGGTCAACTGCTTGGCCTCTGTCATTCCAGCCGACAGGTAGCTTTATACCTTTACTTCTGGCATTGATAACTTTTTGCATAGCCGTGACACCTCTCCGTATCTCCTTTTCATGACGGCTATCTGATCCATATACATCATCCTCAGGAAAACTATCAGTAAGATCTGAAGTCATCGACCTACAAAAGCTAAAAAATACAAAAGTTAGATTCATATACATTTGGCAGATTCATTTGGCAATAATAATTTTAAAATAGAAGTAATAAATAAAGAAGTTAGGTTCATTCCCATTATTCTAGAAAAATCTACAAATAAAGCATCATTTTATAAATACTGATCACCAATTGGATCACATAAATCATATAAAACTACAAATAAAGCATCACAAACCGCAAACTTTATGAACTCTTTCACCCCTTTCTCATACTGTTCCGACATAAGATCCCCTAAAATTCAACTTCAATCCATCTTGATTCTGAATTAATTAAATTACACAATTTTAACATCAGTTGATAGTTGAATTAATTAAATAATTTTCATTTTAATTTATATTTCATTATTCTAGAAAAAATTCGGCAGAGTAACGACGCAAAAATTTCTACCAAATTCTCGACTTAATCTTCCCCCAAACTTGCAACCAACAAAATTTGTATCTTTCAACCACAACAAACCCAACATACAAATCTTTCACATAAAGCATCATCTTTCAAGCAACTACAAATATTAATCACCAGTTGGATCACATAAATCACATAAAGCTAAAAATAAAGCATCATTTTATACATATAGATCACCAGTTGGATCAATGTACCTTAAACCACAAAATAATCACAATTTAATCCCAAATTAAAAGTAATGAACACTCGGCTAACCCAAATTAACACTAAATTCAGTCAAGTCCCTATTTCCCTTAAATTTTCCACAAAAATAGGCAAATTTCAAGAATATACACAAATATACATACACTCAGACATACACAAATACACAAACACCCACACATACACAAATATACATACACCCACACATACACAAATATATATACATACACCCATATATACACAAATATACATACACCAACACATACACAAATATATATACATACACCCACACATACACAAATATACATATACCCACACATACACAAATATACATACACAAATATTTATCTAACTCAAACTCTACACTTTATATATGTGTGTGTGTGTATATATATATATATATATTTATCTAAAAATTACCAACTAAATGGTGATGGTGGCGGCGGCGCCGGCAGCAGTCTTTGTATATATATATACATAGAGAGAGAGAGAGCGCTAAATATATATATATATATATAGAATATATACATATATATATAGAGAAAGAGAGAGAGAGAGATACCGAAAGCGGCGGTGGACTGCGGCGGGTGAGAGAGAGGCCAAGTAGAGAGAGAGAGAAAGAGACAGTGGCGGCAGCGACAATGGCGGATGGTGGTGGTGGTGGTGAGTTAGAGAGATAGAGAGAGTGATGAATGAGAGAGAGAGAGAGAGTGAGTGAAAGTGAGGGGGGGGGGGGGGCGCGGCCGGCCCTAGTTCAAAACATGTGAATTTTTTTTAGGTGCACAGCGATTCATCCCGCACCGCTGCAATAGGTCTCATTTTTTTTATTTTTTTTTTGGATTTTTTGAACAGCTGTTCACCCGAACCGCTGTTCGAGTGAACCACTGTAATAGGTCAAAACCAAATTACCCTATTACAGCGTTTTCTTTGGAACCGCTGTAATAGGTGTACTGTAATAGTGTATTTTTGTAGTAGTGGCAGCGGAAGAATTGAAAATTACAAGAGTCGAATCACTTTAACGTGGTTTGATGATTTTTAAAGGTTTTTCAAAAATAAACAAAACTGATTACCTTATCGATTTCGTATCCTTGAATTCGCGTAACAGGAACTCCTAGAATTCCTGTCTCCAAAGGTTCATGTGAAACGAGCCTTAAGATCTCCAAAAATCTCCTCGTTGGTGATGGTGGACAGCTAGGAGAGATTTTTTGGGATGGCAGCTTTTTCCTTTTGTGTTATGCAATTAGGGTTAGGGTTTGTTGTAGCAGTTGGAGTTATCTTATAACTCTACGGACTTAAGCAACAAGTAGGAGTCCATCTTTGGACTCCTCTTGGCCGCCGTTAGGGCTCCAAGTGGATGGTCAAGGTGGGATTTTTGGCCCGACCAATTTAGTCTACCTTTTAATACATATTTAATTTAAATCCTATTTAAATTCAATACGTATTATTAATTAATTCCATTTAACTAATATTCCACTTAAATAATTTTATTTAATCTAATTAAATTGAATATTTAATTTATTGATTTAACTAATAAATCAATCCGTCCAATTAATTTTATCTTTTTAAAAGATTAACACAAAAAGACATCCTGTTCGTTTTTTATAGCGCGACTCTTTAGGTTCGTTTCAATTGGCAATGGGAGGAATTACTCGAGGATGTGATTGTCCCCTAGCCAATCCCGTGGGTTCACATTGTAAACCAATTGAGTACGAAATGAACGAATCATTTACGAACCTCTGGACCATAAATATCGTACTTGTATAAGCCATTCACTGATGGCGTATCTCCATCCACTGAGCGCCGTGGTATATGTCAAACCCACTAAACTTGATACTGTGCATTTAATTATAGCCTAATGAAATCACCAAACTACCCTCCATGTCCTACATGAGTTAGTTTCATTGCTTTGGCCAAAGACTTATAATTTCATTTGCCTATGATCGCACATGATACTTTCTCGTTTACTATCAAGACAGTGAATTCCATCTTGGAGATCACTTCACAAGTGCTATTTGACTCATTGAGATCGCACTTCGAGGCCGGCCCCACCAAAGGGTGATTTGGGCCTAACTACTCTAGTAACTGATTCAACACTACAAGTACATTGATCATGAACCCTCAGGTCTAAGGCTCACGCATACTGTTATCGTCAGTAATCCAATCATTGACAGTCACTGAGTAAATACCTATGCTATCGGATTACTGCGAGCCGTGTTCGAATATATCAATTTCATTGGTATATCTATGACACGTGTTCTCACTATCGCATAGTCTTCGACTGGCACTCCTTGTCAGAGCATGTGTCATACGAGTCGAATCTTAATGCCTAATTATGATTCCTTGACTTGTGAACCCTTTTAAGTGATCAAGAGTAAGACTCTCCCCATGCCACTTCTTTATTCCATAAAGGTTGAAGCAACCTTGATACACATGGACTATTTGGTCAATATTTATTAATGCTAAGTTTTATATGAACAGAAGAATAAATGCCTTTATTAAATATAAGTTCGTACAACATAATTGGATACCCTATATAATCTATTTGTCCTCATTGGCATCTAGGGCATATACCTAACCTTTACTTGATCGGGCCCCGTCGGTGAAAAGTCTATATGCATATGGTAATCGTAATAAAAAGGTTCGTGATGATGATGTCATCTCGTATTTGATTGGGCTATGATATGTTTTCATGGGGCTGGCTAGGTGACACCCATATCTTTGGTATCCTCCCATTGCCAATCGAATCGAGCCTAGAGATTTGCGCTATATGGAAAAGACGGGACGTCTTGATGTTTACATAGTAAAGGGTATTTTGGTAATTTCACTAAGAGTGAAAGCATAGACTAACTTAATTAAGTTATTTAATTAGATTAAATAATATTTAATTAAGTTATTAATTTATAAGTGAAATTAATTGATAATTAATTTATTAGTTTAATTACTTAATTAGACTAAGTAATTAAATAATATCCAATTTGATTGGACTGGGAATTAATTAATTACATATGGACTGAGATGAACTTAGTTGTAAGAGAGTTGGAGTTTATTTAAAGAACTCCAAACACCTAAACTAAATAATAACTTATGATTTAGAATCATTCTTTACACATTAATTAGACAACACAGAAAATCCCCTCCCCTCACTCTGACCTAGCCGCCACCTTCTACTGTTGGAGAGGAGCTTTGAGTTTTTGAAGGTCTTTTCTGCGTGATATCTAGAGGATGAATTCCCGAGGATTTCTACTCTCATCAACTCGATATGAATCGATTCACGCTTCAAGAGGTAAATCGTTTATCTCCTTTTATTGTTAAAAAATCAACAATTAATCAAATTGATTCACGGTTTGGGAATTATTTTATCCGCTGTGTTTTTACTCAAACAATTCCCAACAGTTTGTGGGTGGCATGTGCTATCCATTGTTATCGGGTACTGCTTTGTTGTTGTCATGAGTGAAGAATGTTTTTCAGTTGATGAGGGTTTTCTTGTGAAAGTCTTCTCATCGCTTGGGTGGTCTGTTATGTGATGTTAATTTTGGGTGTATGAATGTGTGTTGCAGATGCAAGATAACTTGAGTTATATTGCGGATGCCACTGCGATAACCCCTACATGGAGTGTGAAGTTTTGCGTAGAGGAACAAATGCAGCCTCGTTAGGGAGTCAATAGTCCTACTAGCTATCAGAAGGTCATCTTGCTCGATGAGAAGTTCAGCTTGTATTATGTTGGGTACCATGCGTTATTTTTTCCTTTACATGTTTTTTAAGTTGTTGCGCTGCGACCGTGATCGAGTACCTGTGTTTGTAGGGGACAAAAGTTGTTGGTGTGTTGTATCAGAAGGGTGGTGGGGAGCCATGAATAATATTCTTCTTCCCAGTAGCGCTTATATAATATTGGATGTAAGGATTATTACGGTGAAGGCGAAGTACGAAATAACGGATCATCCTTATCAACGGATAATCAATTCTCAAACTGCCATTTTGCGGGTGAATGATGATGTTTGATAGGGTGTGAATTTACATGTTTTAGAGCCTCATATTTATTGGATTTATTTGGTTTATGCATGATTTATACCACATTTGCGTTTAATTTGTGTGCTTATCGAGTAAAGGTGGAAAATCACTACAATAGAGGAATAACGCACGCAAATACAGAATTTATGCATATTTCAATTTCGAATTTGAGGTTGTTTATCTCTGTATTAGCTTCACTTGGCAGCTTGAATCATCCAAATCGGAGGTCTGTGGAGAGAGTTATGAAGGAAATACAATTGTTGCGCCGAACAGAGAAGTACATGTGCCAGGATACGCCCCAGCGCCTTCCTAGTCATGCCTAGGCGTGGATAGTCCAAATGTTACTCCTTTTCAGCCTAAATTCCAGCATTACATGATGGATAAGAATCACTTTTGGCCATAATTCAGCACATGTATTGAGGGGTTGTCATAAGTGTGTTTCTTGGTAGATTTACTTTATGGGCGCCAAATCAGAAACAACCTCTATGTTGAAACGTAATTTAGGTATACTTAGCGACCGAATTGGACAAAATGTTCTTCTGGAAAGTTGTAGATCTATGTTTTATCTGCACATGGGGACTTGAATCATCCAATTTGGAGATCTGTGGAGACGTTTATGAGGAACATACTAAGACTGCGCTGGAAAGCAAGAAAATGGCAGCATGCATGTGTTTTGTTGAAGTTTTCACATGGTTATGCTTGGTGGAATTCTTAAGGGCCGAAAGTTCAGCATTTTTTAGCTGGTTGGAATCTTAAAAGCCAAACTTTAAGCATCACCTTAGGTGGAATTCTCATTGGGGAACTTTAATGGGAATTCTTAATGCATACTTTAGTGGAATTTTGGCTATAAAAGGAGGGGGAACACATACTCTTCATCATTCACTATCAATTTCAGATTCTTGGAGGAGAGGAGGAGGAGGAACAGGTCCTCAAGCTTCATTCATCACCATTCTTCATCATTCTAAGAGGAGAAAGCTAGGAATTGAAGCTCCAATCAAGGGGCCATCATCTATCACATTAGAGGGAGTTTTTATAGCCTTTTCATTTCATTCATGTCTATGAACATGTGTATTTATTCATTATTGTTTTTCATAATATCTATCATGAACTAAATTCATAAAACTAAGGCCATGTAAGGTCAAATTGTGATATATGCTTATAATAGATGATTGTTGAGGTTATACTTATATTGTTATGTGATGTGAATTTGTGTTTTTACCTATCTTGCATATACTTGATCACTATATGTTAGAATCTTATGCCTAGGTTAATATTTCGGGAGAAAATTGACTTGGGTGCAAGAAATTCACATCATGACCTGCAACTAATGAGGAATTGCCCTAGACATAGGTAAAGATTCCCGGGTAAAGTTGTTCGATTCTAATCGAGTGAACTCTAGTACGTTAATGCATGTTTAGTGGTTAGATTTCCGGATAGGAATATTTGGGAAATCACGATCTAAGCATAGGAGTTTATACGCGAGACATCGGTTATTCTCTACCCTCGGAGCTCTCACCATAACAATATAAGTGTAATCATTCAACAAGAACCTTTATAAGTATATTTGATCAATTTGAACCTAGCATGTGCCTTAGTCTCCCTTTATAATTGGTTTTAAATCACTTGCTCATCTTTGTTCTTGTTCTTTACAAATTTTATTTGAATTTATTCTTACTTTGTTTATTCACTTCATTACAAATCTTAAACTAGAATTCAAGTCTCCGTAGTTCGACAACCTGGACTTTTTGTCCACACTTATTACTACACATGACTAGTGCACTTGCTATCATAGCACGTTAGCTTTTAGCGTGGCAAGTTTTTGGCGCCGTTGCCGGGGACTTGTTCATTTTAGTTTTTGATTTTTCATTTAAATTTTCATAATTCTTAGTTTTTTGTTTATTTGTAACCTTTCTTTTATTTTATTATTCTAATTTTTTTCTTGTGTTTATTTGTTAGGTGTAATTTGTGATGCCTGACCCGCTCTTCTAACGAGCCCCTATACAATTTTGAGCCGGAGATAGAGCGTGTTCTTCGATCTAGTAGATAAGCTCGAGAAATGGCCGACAATCTAAATCCAAATGGAAATTTTCCCGACATAAATCTTCCTGAAAATAGGGAATGGCTGCAAAATCTTTTCCAAGCTATGCAACCGGCACCTCCTCAAAGACTTCCATCGGTCCGGGAAAGTCTACCTCCAAGGGTCCACACCATACCGGGGCCCGTAGTCTTTCCAAATTTCTTTGCACCAAATTTTCACATTCCGTCACACATCTTTAGCATGGTGCAAAGCGAACCCTTCTATGGAGAGCCCCATGAATCACCTCATGAGCATTTGGAGACTTTAGACGATACTCTCATGACTACCCAATTTCATCCACGGGATCTCGATGCAATTCGTCTAAGAGTCTTCCACTTCTCATTAAAGGAAAGGGCGACCATGTGGTACAAATCTCTACCACCCCAATCCATCACAACATGGGGACAATTAGTTGATGCCTTTTTGAGCAAATTCTTTCCACCCTCCAAAATCAACGAGCTAAGGAGCAATATTAAAGAGTTTAAGCAAGGGAATCATGAGTCCCTAGCCGAGGCATGGGCTAGATATAAAAACATGCTTCAAAAATGCCCGGATCACAACCTAAAGTTGAGCGAGCAAGTACTACGATTCCATGATGGAGTCCGATCGCGCATCCGAAATAGGCTCAATGCCAGCGCCGGTGGTGATCTCCTTGGGCTCGATTGCCAAAGTGTGTGGGACAAGATTGAGCAATTAGCCCGGGAAGATGAACTCTATCCCGATGATGAAGAAGTCACACCCACCAGAAAAATTGCTTGTGTTCAAGAAGAAGTTGCTTTGGAAACAATGGTTGGCAATGTTAACTATGTTGGAAATGCCAATCGACCTCAATTGAATTTTCATGTGCCCAAAAATTTTCCAAGAAGGCCAAATCCGGCACAAAACGCTCATACCGGTATCTATCAAGCACCAAGGCCTTCATTCAACAACAATCAAGCTCAAAGGCAAGGCAATCCTCATGTACAAAGGCAAGTTAGGACTCCCACAACCGATGAACGTCTCGATGAGGAAATAAAGAAATCGGATACAGCAATCAACGAACTTCGTAGTATGATGAAGGATTTGATGATGGAGATGAAGGATATGAAGACACAAATGGGTCAAATGGCAAGGGCGATCAGTGAGAGAGCCCCGGGAACTTTACCAAGTGACACGGAAAAGAACCCGAAAGAGCAATGCTATGCAATTACCTTGAGAAGTGGCAAACATGTAGCAAATGATGCTGTTCGCACATCGGCGCCCGAGCGCCCAGACAGCCACGCCCAGGCGCCTACGCTGCCACGCCCAGGCGCCAATTGCTGCGCCCAGGTGCCACGTCCTGGTTCTTCGAAATTCAGCTCTTCGACTCCAACGCATCCACCCATCGAGGTACGTCTCCCCTTTCCCAATGGATATAAAAAGAAATAGAAGGAGATGGATCCGAGTTTCCCCCGAATCTTGCCTATATTGCTCAACACATTGCCAACAAAGCTTCAAGATCCCGGGAGTCTTACAATTCCTTGCACTATTGGGCCCTTATCCTTCGACAAGGTTATTTGTGATTCGGGAGCTAGCATCAACCTCCTTCCGTATTCTCTTTTCAGGAAGTTGGGCCTTGGCAATCCTAAACCAACTGCAATGAGCCTCCAACTCACGGATAGATCAATCAAGAGGCCAAAGGGGATAATTGAAGATGTTATTGTCCAAGTTGACAAATTCTATTTCCCGGTCGATTTTGTGGTTCTCGAGATGGATAACGACATTGATGTTCCCTTGATCCTAGGAAGACCTTTCCTAGCCACTAGCAATGCCAAGATTGACGTGGGAAAAGGTAAGTTGACATTGAGGGTAAGAGATGAAAAGGTGATATTCGATGCTTATACAAACATGAAACCATCCATGGATGATCTTACTTGTTTAAATGTCAATGCTATTAACACTTTACTTGATGAAAAATGTGCAAGTGGCAAAACTAAGGGCACTCTTGAGTTGGAGAATGAGGTCCCCAATGAGAACCAAGAAAAGGTGAGAGAGGAGGATTTATGCATGAAGTACATTCCACCACATAAACGTGTTCATGAGATCGATAAGACAAATCCGGCACGGAGGGCTAATCTCAAAACACCGAGTTATGAGTGGACGCGAGTGAAACATGAGAAAGAAAGGAGAAATGACAAGGATATTGTCATTTTAAATGGCCCACCTATTTGAACCTCAAGGAGCGTAAAGTCAAGCTAATGACTATAAACAAGCGCTTCTTGGAAGGCAACCCAAGTTTGTAGTTTTCTTTTCTTCTTGCTTTCATTTTTGTCTTGTTTAGTTTGTTTCTTTTTGTTATGTTCAAATATGCACTTTTGGCATACTTCTCTTTGAATCTTGATAGTTTGTATTGTGAGTACATGACATGTAGTAGCCGAGTTTTTCTTTGGAAGATCTTTTGTTACGAATTTGAGCTTGGAAATGGATTCCACGTGAGTAAGGTTTGCTTTTTAGCACCCTTGTTGTAAGTACTCTCGTTTACCCCCTTTTGAGTATGTATGATTGAGTCAACATCGAGGGCAATGTTGAGTTTAAGTTTGGGGGTGGTATGAGTAGTGCTTATTGATTTTATTTGTTATGTGATCTTGTTTTTAGCTCAAGTTTGGGGGAATTGTTGCTATTGCATGTGTTTTGTGCTAACTTTTTGAGAAAAATCAAGCATATGTATATAAAAAAAAAAAATTATATGTATTTTCTTTCCAATTGATGCATTGAAATTGATTAACTTGGAAAAATGGCATGAATTCTTGAAATAATTTGAATTTAATGGAATATATATATATCTTTGAAATTGCTCGTGGAGACACTAGACTAGGATTGATTCTTTAGATGATTCACATTGCACAATGAATCGAGGGTAGAGGAGTTGAGAGGATAACCATCTTGAGACACTTAAGGAGTTTTTCCCGGAAACATTAACTTAGATTTCTCATAAGGTTATAAGTTAAGTAGTAATTTTATATGCTAAACAATGAATTGAAAAGGATGAATTTTGGTATGACCAAAAGTGGTCAGGCTAATACGTACCGGAGGTGAAACGTTTCATGCCTACATACTGTACTATTATGCCAATTTGAGCTTTGCTCAAGCCAAAAAGAAGTGAATTGGTTAAAAGATCTAGTTTTATTTCGTGGCCTTTGACACTCGAGTGATTAAACCCTTAGGAGTGTCTCTACACTTAATGCCCCAAAACTATCTAGTTTGGGAGTCATTGGTCTAAAGCTTGCTACATGGGTGTCATAGAAAGCCTAATGGAATAAAACATTGCACATGATCTAGCCTTAATGAAGTTTAACTGGAAATTTCATATGAATTGAAAGTTGAATGTTTGAGATAATGAAATTTAAATGGCTATGAGATTTTCTATAATTCTTATGCTTTGCGTTTGATCGAAAGTTGATAGATATGGGATTAATGTCCAAAATTTGGTAAGGATGCCTCTCGACTATAATACCCTAGATTTATTTTTCACTACACCCTAGGGAGTCGTTTCAAGTATTGGTGTCACATGAGCAAAAGTAGTTGATATGTATATATATATATTTGTGAACTTTAAAAGGTTGATTTTATGACATTCATTCTTGTTGATCATATTGAGATGTGTTGATTTGGTTGAGATTGAAAATTTGTTAGATTTTGTGGGTATATCGTATGCAAATCCTCACGAGACTATAACTCGTCCTTTGAGGTAACTCAAGGGTTTAAAGGCTCGTTGCACCCGCTAAGTGCAATCGTTTACTCCACGAAAGTGAGTTAGTTAATTGTTTTGTTTTCTCCCTTTGAATGATGTTGATCTTGTCTTATAGCTCTCCTTGCTCGAGGACGATCAATGGGTAAGTTTGGGGGTGTTGATAGGGTGTGAATTTACATGTTTTAGAGCCTCATATTTATTGGATTTATATTGGTTTATGCATGATTTATACCACATTTGCGTTTAATTTGTGTGCTTATCGAGTAAAGGTGGAAAATCACTACAATAGAGGAATAAAGCATGCAAATACAGACTTTATGCATATTTCGAGTTCGAATTTGAGGACGTCTCCTTCAATACAGTTGTTTATCTCTGTGTTAGCTTCACTTGGAAGCTTGAATCATCCAAATCGGAGGTCTGTGGAGAGAGGTATGAAGGAAATACAATTGTTGCGCCGAACAGAGAAGTACATGTGCCAGGATACGCCCCAGCGCCTTCCTAGTCATGCCTAGGCGTGGATAGTCCAAATGTTACTCCTTTTCAGCCTAAATTCCAGCATTATATGATGGGTAAGAATCACTTTTGGCCATAATTCAGCACATGTGTTGAGGGGTTGTCATAAGTGTGTTTCTTGGTAGATTTACTTTATGGGCGCCAAATCAGAAACAACCTCTATGTTGAAACGTAATTTAGGTATACTTAGCGACCGAATTGGACAAAATATCCTTTCGGAAAGTTGTAGATCTATGTTTTATTTGCACATGGGGACTTGAATCATCCATTTTGGAGATCTGTGGAGAAATTTATGAGGAACATACTAAGACTGCGCTGGAAAGCAAGAAAATGGCAGCATGCATGTGTTTTGTTGAAGTTTTCACATGGTTATGCTTGGTGGAATTCTTAAGGGCCGAAAGTTCAGCATTTTTTAGCTGGTTGGAATCTTAAAAGCCAAACTTTAAGCATCACCTTAGGTGGAATTCTCATTAGGGAACTTTAATGGGAATTCTTAATGCATACTTTAGTGGAATTTTGGCTATAAAAGGAGGGGGAACACATACTCTTCATCATTCACTATCAATTTCAGATTCTTGGAGGAGAGGAGGAGGAGGAACAGGTCCTCAAGCTTCATTCATCACCATTCTTCATCATTCTAAGAGGAGAAAGCTAGGAATTGAAGCTCCAATCAAGGGGCCATCATCTATCACATTAGAGGGAGTTTTTATAGCCTTTTCATTTCATTCATGTCTATGAACATGTGTATTTATTCATTATTGTTTTTCATAATATCTATCATGAACTAAATTCATAAAACTAAGGCCATGTAAGGTCAAATTGTGATATATGCTTATAATAGATGATTGTTGAGGTTATACTTATATTGTTATGTGATGTGAATTTGTGTTTTTACCTATCTTGCATATACTTGATCACTATATGTTAGAATCTTATGCCTAGGTTAATATTTCGGGAGAAAATTGACTTAGGGTGCAAGAAATTTACATCATGACCCGCAACTAATGAGGAATTGCCCTAGACATAGGTAAAGATTCCCGGGTAAAGTTGTTCGATTCTAATCGAGTGAACTCTAGTACGTTAATGAATGTTTAGTGGTTAGATTTTCGGATAGGAATATTTGGGAAATCACGATCTAAGCATAGGAGTTTATACGTGAGACATCGGTTATTCTCTACCCTCGGAGCTCTCACCATAACAATATGAGTGTAATCATTCAACAAGAACCTTTATAATTATATTTGATCAATTTGAACCTAGCATGTGCCTTAGTCTCCCTTTATAATTGGTTTTAAATCACTTGCTCATCTTTGTTCTTGTTCTTTACAAATTTTATTTGAATTTATTCTTACTTTGTTTATTCACTTCATTACAAATCTTAAACTAGAATTCAAGTCTCCGTAGTTCGACAACCCGGACTTTTTGTCCACACTTATTACTACACACGACTAGTGCACTTGCTATCATAGCACGTTAGCTTTTAGCGTGTCAATGTTATTCTGGCTGCACTTGGTTATGCACCTTTTACCGAGCTTGCTGCACTGCCTGGCCTGGTTGAAACTAATCATTGGTAGGTAGTGGTGCGATTTAGCCTAACTTTTTTGCTTTGTTAAGCCTTTGTTTTATCTGCATATATGTGTTTCGCTTAAGTGTGGGAGGCAATTATGATTTGCAGATATGCTTGTTGTTGTCTTTGATAAGGCTCCTCCCCAGTCTAGCTTATCTGAATGCCACACAATTTTTGTGCAGGACTTGACGTGGTTGATTATGGGTGCGTGTTTTGACATGCATTCTGGTATGCAGTTGTAGCCTGGTGGCGTACTGTGTTTATAGTAATCCTTTTGTTATTCTGTAAGATGAAACCATGTGTGCTGACTCTGTGGGGCAACCTAGCTACCGATTTTGGAAAGAAACTCATAGTAGATTCTCAAAACATGCCAGTTGTTAAGCTTACTAAGTTTATAGTAAGCTTGTGTTACGGTATGGTCGTGCGGAAACTCTTTGATATTTCGATTTATTAGCTATATACCTTGTTGGTTCTTGTATAGTGGTAACTGTATTATAGGTGTGTCAGTGAACTTATGAATTAATATGATTTAATTAAGTTATTTAATCTAATTAAATCATGCCATCCATTTTGTTAATCAATCACATCTAATGTGATTTTACCAAAATACACTTAGCATGGAAAAACATTCCTTTTCTTCACATAGCGCGACTCTTTAGGCTCGATTCAATTGGCAATGGGAGGATTCCAAAGGATAAGGTTGTCACCTAGCCAGCACCGTGGAGCCAAATCGTAGCCCAATTGAATACGAGATGAACATGCCATCACGAACCTTAGTTACAATTACCATATGCGTATAAACTCTTCACCGACATGACCTGATCAAGTAAGAGCTATGGTACGTCAAACTCATAGAACTTGATGATGTACTTAGTAATCATAATAACGTGAAATTACCAAACTACCCTCAGTGACTATCACTGGTTAGTTTATATGCTTTGGCCAAAGACTTTGTTATTTCAATTACTTATGATCGTACAGGTCACATACTCGTTTACTATCGAGATGGTGAATCCCATATAGACCATATGGATGGTATTTTGAGGTCAACCCCACCTATCAGGTGATACGGATCTAACTACTCTGATAACATATCCAATACTACAAGCGCATTCTAAATTGTTGTGAGTTGAACCAGCGGATAAATTTTTTTCTCGATTCACAAAGCATAGATACAATTCATGTTTTGATAATTTTATTTACACATAAAATCGAAATTACAAGTTGAAGATGCAATCCAATTACCTTTTTTGATGAATTTCTTAAGCCAAACTTTGAGAAGCAACGGATTGTTCGTTCCTCTAGATTAGCACGCGAAAGATGATCTTCAATTCTTGAAGCTCGACCTCCTCTACCTCAGACTGGGTTGGGCAACTAGGGTTTATCGGGAGGGAGAAAGGATTTTAGTGTTTTACTCTTTTTTACTCTCGAAGATGAAAACTCACATAAACTTCTGTTTTTAGTTAAACACCTAGTGTTTTAATAATAATAAAAATGTACTCCTTTGACTTAAAGAGAGGGGGCGGCCGACTTGACCCAGGGGATGGGTCTAATGGACTTCATCCAATTCCAAGCCTAGTGTTAAATATTTAAATAATATTCCCAATCCAATCCCATTGGTAATTAATTAAATACTAAGCTGCTTTCATTAAAAGCATTTTATTAATTATAAATTAATAATACTATTAATATTGATTGAATAAAATTATTTAATTACAATAATTAAATATATTTATTATAATCAATACACATTCTTTGCTAATTTCCATTCTAAGTGAGATTACCAAAATACCTTTCATAAAGTAAAACTCCTTTATTTTATCATCTTTACATAGCGAGACTCTCTAGGCTCGTCTTGATCGGCATTGAGAGGATTCCAAGGATATAGTTATCACCAAGCCATACCCGTGAAGCTATAACTAAACCCAATCAAGTACGAGATGAATATTTCATCACGAACCTTTATGTTATAATTACCATATGAGGATAAACTCTTCACTGACGCAACCCAATCAAGTAAGAGTCATGGAACATAAACCTCATATAACTTGATACTGTACTACAATTATACTGATGTGAAATTACCAAACTGCCCTTTATATCTAATACAAGTCAGTCAATAATGCTTTGGCCAACACCTATGACGTACAGGCCGCTTCTCATTTACTTTCAAGACGGTGAATTCCTTATTGGCAATCCACTTCCCATTGTCGAACGCACCAATTGAATCGTACATTAAGGTCGACCTCACCAACGGGTGATTGGGCCTAACTACTCTAATAACTTATTCAATGGTAAGAGCACAATGTAAAGGAATCCTCAGGTCTAAATTTCACTCATACTATCATAACCGGTAATCCTTATTATTGACTATCACTAAGTAAAAACCCATGTGATAGCATTACAACAAGTCATGTTCGAATATGTCAACTCCGTTAATCATATCCATGACACCAGTTCTCATTATCCAATCAGTGTAAGACTAGCACTTTCCTTGTCAAAGCAAGTGTCACATGAGTTGAACCTAAATGCCCAATTTAGATTCATTAACTAGCGAACCCTGTTTATAAGATCAAGCAATTAACTCCACCAGTGCTCTTACTTATCAAATAAGTAGTGGTGAGTGCACCTTGATCTTAAGGACCTATTTGTTCAATAAATTCAATGGCACAATTAGATTTATAGGAACAAACTTAATGCCTTTTATTAATTATTAATAATTTTTATACAATATAAATAAAATGCCCTCCTAAATCTAAACCCTCAATGGCATAGAGGGCATAACACCTAACAATCTCCCACTTGCACTCAATGCCAATTGCTATTGCATTTGAGTCCCATCTTCTCAAGATGTTTCTCTAGCACCGCTGATGATAGAGCCTTAGTGAGTGGGTCAGCTACGTTTTTCGCTAAGGCTACTTTCTACAGGGCGATGTCGCCTCTTCCAACAATTGGTCGAATTATGTGATACCTTCTCTCTATGTGTCTAGATTTGTTGTGAGACCTTAGTTCTTTAGGCAGTGCTATTGCTCCATTGTTGTCACACCACAGTGGCAACGACATTTCCATGCTAGGAACCACTTGAAGTTCATCCATGAACTTCATTATCCAAATAGCTTCGTTAGTTACCTCAGAGGCTTCTATGTACTCAGCTTCACATTTGGAGTTCGCAATTGTTCTTTGCCTGGAACTTTTCCAAGATACTGCTCCACCATTCAGAGTGAATATAGACACACACGTAGGATTTCAATCATCCACATCAGACTGAAAGTCTGAGTCAAAACATTCATCTACTCTCATTTCTTCATTTCCATATATGAGAAGCATATCCCTTATTCTTCTAAGATACTTAAGGATAGTCTTTATAGCCATCCAATGCTGCTCACCCGGGTTCGCTTGAAACCGACTAACTACAATCACATCGTAAGCTGTGTCAGGCCTCATACATAACATTGCATACATGAGACTTCCCACTACTAAAGCATATTGGATTTCACTCATCTTTAGTCTGTCCTCATCCAATTTTAGACTCAGAGAGATGTATTCCATGTCCCATGGGAAGAAGTCATCTCTTAGAGTTACTCATTTCATATCTTTTAAGGACTTTCTTTGGGTAAAGCGCTTGGGAGAGACCTAACATTCGATTTGCCCTATCCCAGTAGATGCAAATTCCAATTATGTAGGTCGCTTCTCCTAAGTCTTTCATGGAGAATGTGTTTGAAAGTCATGCCTTTACTGATGTTAACGAGCCTATGTCATTCTCCATCAGCAGTATGTCATCTACATACAACACTAGGAATGTCAACTTGCTCCTACTGGATGATTTATAGACACACAGTTCATCTTCATTTTTAATTAATCCATACGATTTTGCTTCTTGATCGAACCATTGATTCCAGCTGCGAGACGCCTGCTTAAGTCTATAAATGGACTTATTTAGCTTGCAAACCTTATGAAAATCTGCATCAGATATAAAACCTCAGGGCTGCTGGATATAAATGTCCTCCTCGAGGTATCAATTTAAAAATGTGGTTTTCGCATCCATTTGCCAGATTTCATAATCTAGGTTTGCTGCAATTGCGAGTAGAATTCAAATGGACTTGATCATTGCTACCGGTGAAAAGGTTTCCTCATAGTCAATGCCCTCTTTCTGACTATAACCTTTCCCGACAAGTCTAGCCTTATAGGTATCTACCGTTCCATCCAGACCAATCTTTCTCTTATAGATCCATTTGCACCCTATCGACTGTGCACCTTGTCTACTGTACACCCTCAGGTAGATCAGTAAGAGTCCAAATTTGGTTCGAATACATCAAATCCATCTCTGCTTTTATGTCTTCTAGCTATTTTGCGAAATCAATATCAGTCGCTACTTGCTTGTAGCTAGAGGGGTCATCTCCATGGCTTCCATTTGCTATAGCAAAAAAATATTGTTGTTCTTGAAGGTAACCATATCTCTCAGGCGGTCGAGATACTCCACTAGAGTGTCATAGCGACGGTTGTATCTTTCGAGTTTTAGGCTCAGTTCTTTGTACTTGAATTGGTGTCTCTGAAGGGGATTCATTTGATTCTTCTAATAGAACGAGTTTCCTACCTGCACCACCTTCTCTAATGAACTCGTCTTCGAGAAAAAATGCTTGCAAAGCTACAATTATCCGATGATCGTTTGGTAAGTAAAACAGGTATCTCATGGAGTCAGTGGGAAAACCTAAGAATCGAGCCTTAAGGGATGTTTCCTCTAGTTTCTCTACCTTAGTCTTCTTAACATATGCGGGGCAACCCCATATTCTTATGTACTTAAGATTAGGTTTCCTTCTACACCACAACTCATATGGTGTTTCTATTAGGTATACGCCCTAGATGCTAATGAGGACAAATATATTGTATAGGATATCCAATTATGTTTTACGAAATTATCATTAATAAACGTATTTATTCTTTTGTTCATAGAAAACTTCATGGAATTAATAAGTATTGAACAAGTAGTCCATGTGTATCGAGGTTGACTCTTCGCGGTTTATGGAATAAAAAAGTGGCACAGGAAGAGTCTGACACCTAATCACTTAAGTGGGTTCTCAAGTCCAGGAATCTTAATTGGGCATTACGATTTGACTTGTATGACACATGCTTTGACAAATAGTGTCAATCGAACACTATGGGATAGTAGGAACACGTGTCATAGATATCCTAATGGAACTGATATATTCGAACATGGCTCGCAGTAATCTGATCACATGGGTATTTACTCAGTGATTGTCAATGATTGGATTACTGATCATAAGAGTATGCATGAGCTTTAGAACTGAGGGGCCATGATCAATGTACTTGTGCTGTTGAATCTGCTACTAGAGTAGTTAGGCCCAAATCACCCTTTGATGGGGCCGACCTCGAAGTGCGATCTAAAAGAGTCAAGTAACACTTGTGAAGTGATCGCTAAGATGAGATTCACTATCTCGGTAGTAAACGAGAAAGTATTCTGTGCGATCATAGGCAAATGAAATTATAAGTCTTTGGCTAAAGCAATGAAACTAAATCATGTAAGACATGGAAGGTAGTTTTGTAATTTCATTATGCTATGATCTAATGCACAATATCAAATTTAGTGAGTTTGACACATACCATGACTCTCACTTGATCAGGATACATCAGTGAAGGGCTTATACACATACGGCATTTATGGTCCAGAGGTTCGTAAATGATTCGTTCATTTCGTACCCGACTGGCTTACTATAAGTCTATGGGACTGACTAGGTGACACTCACATCCTCTGGTAATTCCTCCCATTGTCAATTGAGACAAACCTAAAGAGTCGCGCTATAAGAAACGAAGAGATGCCTTTTTGTGTTAATCTTTTAGAAAGATAAAATTAATTGGACGGATTGATTTAACGATAAATTAATATGTTTAATTTAATTAGATTAAATTCAAAAGAATTAATTAAATGGAATTAACATATATATATATATATTTGGATTTAAATAGGATTTAAATCAAATATATATTAAAAGGCAGACTAAGTTGGTCGGGCCAACTAAAAGCCCACCTTGACCGTCCATGGTGCCCTAGGAGGTGCCCACTAAGAGTCCCAAGGGGATCTCCTACTTGTTGCATAAGTTAAAAGAGTTATAAATATCTCTAACTGTTAAACAAGAAACCCAACCCTAATTACATAACACAAAAAGAAGGAAACTCCTACCCTAATTCTCTCTCTAGCCGTCCACCACCACCAAGGAGAGACTTTCTGGTATCTTTGGAAGGTTCATTTTGCATGACGCTTTAGAGACAGGAATTCTAAGAGAGTTGCTGTTAGGCGAATTGCAGAAAACGAAATTCATAAGGTATTTGATTTCGTTTATTTTTGTAAGACCTTGAAAATCATCAAACCCAAGTTAAAGTGGTTTGACTCTAGGAATCTTTTTTATTTCTGCTACATTTTTCGTTCATAGCATTTCTAATAGTGGTATCAGAGCGGACTTTAACGCGTTTGATGATTTTTTGCGTTTGAAATTATGTTTGCTAATTTGGAATTAAAAATTTGATTGTTGCATGATTTATATATGATATTAAATCTGAATTTTTGAAAATCATAATCGCCTTGAAATCGTCGCCCGAAGAACGCCGTAGCGCCACCGTCGGGTGACCGGCGACGCCAACAGCGGCAGCGCCCCTGCTGTACGGGTTCAAAAAATAAAATAAAAAATGGAAAAGGGGGGTGGCGGAATTGTTCAGGGTCGCCACCATCGGACGGAACAGGAGCAGCGAAAGCTGCCCCAGTTATTAGGTGTTGGGCAAACATTCGGTGCTGGGCCAAGCCCAGCTGATTGTTTGCGTGTCGGGCTAGGCCCAATGCACCCAAACAGCGCTAGGCCTTGCCCAGTGCGCGTGCCGTGTGTGCAAGTGGGTAGCTGTGCTGGGCCTAACGATTAATTATATATATATTTATATATTTATTATAATTATACATATATATATATATATAAATAAATATATTTATTTATTATAATTATACATATATATATATATATTAATAAATATTGGGGGTGTTGTGCCAAACCCAGCTGATTGTTTGCGTGCTGGGCTAGGCCCAGCGCACGCAAACAGCACTGGGCCTTGCCCAGCGCGCGTGTCGTGTGTGCATGTGGGTAGCTGGGTCGGGCCCAGCGATTAGTTATATATATATTTATATATTTAATATAATTATACATATATTTATTAATAAATATTAGGTTTGACCCAATAGACAAATTTGACCCCAATTTGTCAATTGCCCCTTTTTCCTAATAAAATTGATTTGCTTTTTCCAAAAATTAAATTAGATTTAATAGTTAAATTGGGTTTGACTTTAATAACTAAATTAGATTCAATTATATCATAAATTAATTGGAAGTTAGTTTACGATTCAAAACAATTAAATAAATTAGATTTTTTTTTATTTATGGTTGAGTTTGTTTTTTTTTTAAATAATTAAGAATAAGTTAGACTTAGTTCTTAATAATAAATTGGATTGATTTATTTTTAAATTGAAATGAAATTCATCCTTTTTGTAATTAAATTAGATTTAATTAATTATGATTTTTTTTCCAATTTTTAAATTAATGCCAATATAATTTTGAATAGTTTATTTACATGCTTTGATGTATGTTGTGGTGGATGCATCCCTTGGACTTAGGGTTTTTTACCGCATTGTATTATCTGGGTTGTAATGGGCCAGTTAGTGCCCCCCAGTTTGTATTTTATCTTCGGTAGAATAATGTATAGGGCGCTTCTAAATATGTAATTAGAAGTAGGACCATTATAGAGCTTGGAGCCTGGAGCTTATCAAGATTAGATTTATAGGCCCCTGTCCCTCTGATTGGTCTATTGGCATAGATCAATCTAGAATGTCCATGGAATGCATGATGATAGAATTACTAGGTTTTTCTGTTATTGCATGGCTCAATTTAATTTGTTCCAAATATGCGCGTAATAAATTAATGTGCAAAGTGAGGCCTTGTAAAATAACAAATTCTCCCAAATTAAAGACACTAAGTAAGAAAGGGATATTGGATATCCTGGCTGTCCATCAAACTTTGAGAGATAGAATTATGGGTTATGTATGGGATCGTCCTGACTAATGGGGGTTATACACTAATTCATAATTCAAATCTATCTAACTGCATGTGATGCCATCGGTTGAAGCAAATCTCATCCCATACACCATTACTGGTTACAAGATGAGATTCAATTGTTAGATCGATAGGAGTTGATGGGAAAGTACTTAGATGGATCACCACCAATATTTCGTTACAGGCTGAGATTAAGTGATCCATGAGCCAAAAGTAAGATTAAACCATCAGTTGGACTTATTCCACGCCACTTCAAAGATTCCAATGAGCCATATATCGTTATAGATTACAACTCATTGAAAATTTTGAAGAACTCAATCACTCACCACGAAATCTATCCAACGAGATCTCCATTCATTGCAGTGGGAGTGCAATGGTTAGAAAAATGTAGTGGGAGCCAAGTCAAATTAAAGTCCTAATTTGACTTGGGTACAACATAATCATTTAATAAAATCCTGGTCTATTTTCTACAGTCACATATATCTCTCTCAAAAATGGTTAAGCCACTCAAAACAATGCTTGAGAAAAATGTCCTCATTGGACCAAACTATAATGACTGGGTCAAGATGCTAAGGGCAGAGCTCAAGAAGAAATTGCTTGAGCATATTTTGGAGCAAGATGGTCCAATTTTGACTAGGGTTAATGATGGAAAGTCTGCTCTAAAAGTGTACAAGAGATGGATCTCTGATGCCCAAAAGGTCTCCAACTACATGTTGCATTCCATGAGGAACGATTTAAGACATATACATTTTGATATGGACAGTCCCAAGTCAATGATGCTTCACTTGGAGGAAATGTTCGAAGAACATGGAAACTCAACTCGGTATTATTTATCGAAGGAACTTTTCCAAGCTAGAATGAGAGAAGATGATGAAGTTACAAATCATGTTATGAATATGATGTCCATGATAGGAAGACTATAATCTCTGGGAAGCCACATGGATTTTCATCTGCAAGTGAATCTCATTCTCCAGTCTCTGCCTAGATCTTTCTCTGCTTTTGTCACTAATTTTGAAGTGAGTGACCTGAGAGGATCCTTAATGGATCTTAAAGAAAGACTTGCATACATGCAAACTCAATTGAGAAATGAATGGGATGATGATTTTTCACTTTCAAATGGGCTTCTTGGAGTAAGGATTGCTTCTAGGAACTATGGGAAGGGGAACAAATTCCCAAAGGTTGCAAGGACATGTATTCACTGCCAAGAGGTAGATGAATGGAAACGTGACTGTCCCAAGTTGAAAGCGGAGATTGCTTCAGGAATAGAACTTAATGTTTAAGAAATAAACTGTTCTATAACTAGTTTTTCCACTTCCTGGATTCTAGACTCTAAGGTTAGTGCTCACATATGCGTTTTGAATCAGCAGCTGGAAAGAAGTAAGAAACTGGAGGACAATAAAGTGATGATCAATATTGGCAGCATACATAGTGTAGCAGCCACACACAATGGCACCACTTCCATTATATTATTGTCTGGACATTGTTTACATTTAGATGATTGCCTTATTTTGCCCAATGGGCTTAAAAATATTGTTTCAATTCCTGTTTTGGTCAGGAAAGGTTATTTATTTTCCTTCATGAACAATTCTTGTGACATTTATTTTAGAAATGAACGTGTTGGCATTGCATCCTTAATAAATGGTTTATATTATGTTAATGTCCAAAATAATTGCAATGTTAATGCCGTAACAAGAAAGCGCAATTTGCATGATACAAACTTAAGACAACTGTGCCACTTAAGATTAGGTCATGTCAGGGAACATAGACTACATGAGTTAGAAAAGGATGGAGTCGTAGACTTATTGGGATCGGATCCCTACACCACTTGTGAGTCTTGTATTCAAGGCAAGATGACCAAATTCCCTTACACAGGGAATTTTGAAAGAGCCTCTGAAGTCTTAGGATTGATTCATACTGATGTGTGCGGTCCTTTTGAAAATGTGGCCCGCGGTGGTTTTCAACACTTCATAACATTTAACGATGACCATTTTAGGTATGACTATGTGTATTTGATGAAGTACAAGTCTGAATCACTTAAGAAATTCATTGAATTCAAGACTTTAGTCAAAAACCAAATCGGGCATCATATCAAGGCACTTCGGTCTGACCGCGGTGGTGAAGATATGAGTGCCTAATTTGACCAGTTCTTATGAGAACATTGCCTACTGTTACAGCTTACTCCTCCAGCTACTCCACAATTAAATGGCATAGTAGAACGAAGAAACCGAACACTATTGAACATGGTTCGATCCATGCTCAGCTACACGAATTTGTCCATTTCGTTGTGGGGGCATGCGCTGCTAACAGCTGCTCACATTCTGAACAGATGTCCATCCATATTTTTTCCTAAAATACCGTATTAGATATGGGGTGGAAGGAAGCCTAATCTGAAACACATAAAGATATTGGGTTGCCCCGCTTATGTGAAAAAGACCAAGGCAGAGAAATTGGAAGCTAGGTCCTTGAAAGGATGATTCGTTGGTTATCCCGAGGATTCCATGGGATACCTATTCTACCTTCATGATGATCAAAGGAGCATTGTAGCCTTATAGGCTATCTTTCTCGAAGAAAAATTCATTCGAGAAGGTGGAACTTGTAGGAGAATTGTTCTAGAAGAACAAAATGAATATCCTTTGGAAGACACTATTCAAGAGACCCACCCCAAACCAGAAATGACACAGCCCAAGGGTTTCATGTTGGTCCCAAGTGGCATATAAAAGGGTCTAGAAGGAGGGGGGAGGGGGTTAAATAGACACTGAAATTCTTTTCGAATTTTAAGACTTGTTTTTAGAAAGGTAACTTAGACGATAGTTTTGAGTACTTGATCAAGATGGATCAGGCACTCAGCACTTATATCAGGGTTAGCACAACAGAAGTTTTGTACAAGTTTCTTAGAGTGAATAACTAGGCCCTTAGAAAATATTTAGTCTCTTTTAGAGATTTAGTAAAGTATGCTTTATGACAATGTATAAAGATATTAATGAATAAAGCAATAAAACAGTAAGTAAAGTAGATACGAGATTTTTAAGGTTCACTGGGTTTATGTAATCTCAGTTACGTCCTTCTACTACTTTCCACACAGGAGGAATTCAGTAAAATGAATCACGAAGTTTCACAAAGACAACTTTAACACAATAGAAAATGGTGAAGACTTGATCTCGAATTCCCTAATCGCAAAGATTTCAATTCGGCTAAGATCTGCTTCTGACAAGCTTCTCTCACACAGAAATACTGCTTTGTCTTCAACAACTTTGTCACACAGATTGAAGGGGTTGATGGGTTTTATCACGGTTTGTTTGATTTGAAAAGTTCAATAACTTTTGGAATATCTCTTTAGAAAATGATGGTTTTTCTATGAAGAGGTAAGAGATATTGGTTTGGCTGTAGAGATGTTTAAGTTCAAAGAAATTTTGGCTATGGAGGTTTTGAGCTTTTATGGATGAATATAGATTTCAACAGCGTAAGTGTATATCAAGTTTTTGATAATAATTCTCGGTGTTTAGGGTAGAGCTATAAGTTTCTATTTTTAGACTTTTCTCGGGATTTGTCCGTTGGACACAAGCAGGAGCGTGTTAAACACGAGGCACGTGACTTAGTCTTTTTCTGACATCTCTGAAAATTTTACTGCACATAGTTAGTAGCAGACCTACTTTGAGTTGACATCCAATGGGGAAGGCTTATCTGTACATCAATAGTCCTTATCACATTTAATGCTCTTATCAAGCATTTAATGCATTTGAATTGTATTCCAACATTCCCGTTGGAATTAAATGTCCGTTGAAAGTTGCATTTAAGAGTTTATTGACTTTGAATTTAATTCAGGTGGTGATAGGCGCTTGACAGTCACGAATCCTTTATCTTCAAAGTGTTTAGACGCTGATCTTCGATTTTACTTTGACAGACTCACCTAGAATTCTATCATAGCTCAAACACAATATACTAGTCTAAAATTATAACTCGATAACTTTAAACGCTTATACATATTCTAATAAAGATAAACTTACATATCTTTGGGGTCTAATATAAAACCTATCTTGTCATCATCAAAACATCTAACATGAAATTTCCTAACAATTTCTCCCTTTTTGATGACGTTAAGACCTTAACTCTTGTATAGTCCAAGAGCTAGAAAATCACCAAAGATAATACAAAGTTAGTGTTTAAAAGTTAGAGGTTAGCTATAAGTTAGTACATATAGCAAAAAATGAGATGTTTCAGCAAACTCATTCATTCATCGGATATCATTCAGTACAATGAGTTATAAAGGAAACATTCATAAAAACATAAAAGCACTTAAAAGATAAAACAGTAACACTCTAGCACTTTCTCTTTGATGAAGAAGTTTGCTATTTCTTTTGATCTTGCTTCTTTTGTTCTTGTTTGGAGAGCATCTCGGCAAACTTCCACAACCTATCATCTGATTCCCTCATCTTATTAGGAGTATTGTTTGCATTATCTACATTTCCCATTTGCTCAGCCAACTCCTCAAAACTGTGAAGGCATTTGTGCCAAACAGAATTGTCGACTACAAATTCACACAATAGTTCTCAACAGTTTCGTAAGTTCTTGTGACTGGAGCTCTATTAGGATTGATATAAAGAGGCACATAAACAACAAATGGAGGAATTCCTAACTTTTCAAGCAGCTCAACGGAGAAATTAAGAATTACGTAACCTTTATACAAACGTGGTTTGCGTTTCTTAAGAACAGCTTGCTGGAATGAATAAATCGCACTTTGAAGGTCTTCCCAGCGCTTGTCTTTAGAGCTTGCCACGCTCTTGGACTGGCCTTTACCCTTTTCCCCCTTCTTGGCATCAGCATCAAGAGGTTGAGATGAGCGAATCTCTGATAAATCTCGGTGAAGGAGCTTGACTTCATCGATTAAAAGAGCTACTTGAGCAGCAATACTTTCAGCTGCACAGTTGGAAAGAGAGTGACGTTCAGCGTCTACGTTAGCATTCAGGGCTAGTGAGCGATTGATGCTTTCAGAAAGATCTTTAAAGAGGTGAACCATCTGATTCATGATAGTAAAAGTGTTTCGGTAGGCCGCATTCCGCATATCATTCAGTCAAGTTCTTTCGACTTGATATAGAATCAAAGTACTTTGATCTTCCAAGTGAGTGCATGAGCCCTTGATATCAACTAGAGAGTTCTTAATCACTGTTTTAAAGTCTTGAGCTTCTGGATCATCATCGCTATCTGAACTATCACTTGAGGAATGTGTGTGAAGGCGCAACGATTCATTGGAAGCAGCAACTTTGCCACGCACTGGATCTCAAATGAGAGGTTCTTCAAAATCAACTGGTTTCTGTTCTTGAAGAGCAGCGTCTGGAGCATAGACTTCTGCAATGTCCATGATGGTATCATCTCCAACAGCCTCAGCGCTGTAAGGATATTCAATAATTACTTGAGCAGGAGCCCTGGCAGGGCCATCTTCTCGAAAAATTATCTCCACGTCATCATCAGATGATTCTTCTCAGAAAAAAAACACGAACACCTTGAAACTCAAAAGCAGAATTCGCAACTCGAGGCGTTGAAGTATAGATATGGCAAAAATTTGAAAGCCACCGCAACGACAAAGGAGTAGGAGTAACTGGAATGATCTTTGCAGGAGTCATCGTTGTTGACGGCATTATCTAGGTCAATGGAATGTTTTCTGAAATGGTTGTTAGCTGAAAGAGTTCGTGCTTTGATATTGAGAGGGGACTTTCTTGAGCAGCTACCCATATTGGACGTATTGCGTCTATAGGGTGTACTGGAGTTAACCTGGTGCTGGACCATGGAATGAAGAAAAGAGAGTCTTCGGTTTGCTCCTTGATGAGGTACAATAGCCTATCTTCTGGTAGTAGTTGAAAATTTGAGATATAGTGCTTGCAATAATCTTCTAAGTATGGCAGGACAGCTTGAGCAAGCGCTGGGCTGCAGTGCCCTTCTAACAAATCAATTACCCGCTGGTAATGAGCGCTTAGCTCCTGGGGATAAGATTCCAAAAAGTTAAATTCGGAGAACATATTGACGCTCACCCTAGTTGCTGTTACAACATTTTTCATAAAGATGTGGTCGAAGACTTTCACAGCGTCTCTAAGTTTCATGAAATTGAAAAAAAACTCGTAGCGCTGTTCATTGTCGATTTCCACACTGGTGCTAGAAGACTCGCCACTCGGAGCACGGCTACCGTCTGGAACAAGACTGGATTGGCTGAGCATAACAAGCACTTGGCGAAGAGATTCCTCCACCAGACGCTAAATAGATGGCAAAGATTGAACTAGTCCAAGTTACTAAATCCCGGAATCAAGGCAATAATGGGCAAACTGTTTACGCTTATCATGAATTGCTTGATTGAAAAGCAGTGGGTTGGCGACCATTTCTTCAATTGTATGACTCTTGGAGGACTAAGCTTCAACCCATTCTGCTTCCTTAAGTAGCCACTCAGATCCGGCAGCTAGGATAGCTCTTATGCCACGATTCTAAATGCTCTTCAAGAAATGGAAACGCTGGAGATCTACGCTTTAATCTCCATGCCAAACTCGTTCAAAGTAAAGTTACGCTTCATGAGAGATCATCTGCTTGAGATCCGCTGGTTTATCAGGAATGGCGATTCCTTTAGCTTTCCATAAATGGAGAGGCTTCGCAGTCTCAAGGTTGGAGTAATGAGCGACTCGCTCACGATAATGAGAATATCTAAGCTTGTTAAGCGTCTCCTCACTTGGACTCAGACGAGCTGGAGAATACATATTGTTAGAAAAGTTCATGTTAGATGTTTTGATGATGACAAGATAGGATTTCATGTTAGACCCCAAATATAATGTAAGTTTCTGTTTACATAGATCAATGTATAAGCGTTCGGAAGTTTGTAATTTTGATTAAGCTTGTAATTTTTATCTTTACAGATTTAAGACTAAGTATTAGATACCGAATCACTAATAGAATTCTAGGTGAGTCTATTAGAGAAGAAGTTGAAGATCAGCGTCTGAAGTCAAATGAAGATGAAGATTTGTTCTTACCGTCAGTCAAACGCTAAAGGATAATTTCAGGATTTATGGATCAAGCGCTCAATGTACTCCAGCGATCAGTATCAGATTCACCTGAAATAAATTCTCAAGTCATGAAGGACTTAAATGCAATCATTTAACGGACATTTATTTCCAACGGGAAATACATTCAAATGCATTAAATGCCTGATAAGTGCATTAAATGTGATAAGCTAGTATGACTTGGGGACAAGCTACCTTTTTGACTAGACTGTCAGGATTTCAAAGTTTATAGTTGCTACCGTCTAATGGGAACCAGGAAGATCTTAGGAACGTCAAAGAAAAGGTAAAAGCACGCGCCGCGTGAAAGGCACGCTCCTACATGTGTCCAACGGACATAAGCCTAAGAAAATGCTTATAAATACCTTACCTCCAACAAACCCTAAGAAGATAGAGATATACGTACATGCACAAGAAAACTTTGCTTAAATTCTCTTTCAAATAAAAAAGCTTAGAAACTCCATAGCCAAAATTCTTAAAGCTTTTTACATACATTCCAGACAGTCACAAATATCTCAAACCTCTTCCAAAGAATAAACCTAAACTCTTACTGAGATATTCCAAGTCGTTTGATCTTTCCAAAAACAAACAAAACCCGTGTGACAAAACCATCAACCTTTCATCTGAGTGAGAAAGTTGTTGAAACCCCTTGTAGGCAGTATTTCTGAGTGAGAGAAGCTTGTAAAAGAAAATCTTCATTGGTATTGAAATCTGTGTGATGAAGGAGCCCGAGATCATTTTCACCTCTTTACTATCTTGTAGAAGATTCTATGTGATTCTTTGATATCATCTTAGTAAATTTCCTCCAAGTGAACAATGAGAAGAAGGACGTAGCTGGGATTACATCACCCAGTGAACCTTACAATTTCTTGTGTCATTTACTTTCATTATTGTCTTGTTTTATATTGTATTATTTATTCTGAAAAAGACAAGCTAATCTGCTAAGCATCTATTTAACCAAAACGAATGCTAAAGCTTTAAAATCATTTCCACTGTGCTAACCCTGATTAAGCGATCTAAGCGTTACCCTACTTTGGTAAATTGCTAAAATCACTAAGTCTTTGTTATCTTTACTGAAACGTCTAACCTAAGCGCTCAGCTGCCTAAGCGTTCTAATCTTTAAAAGTGATATGAAATTTTGAAATCGAAAAAGACTTCAGGGTTTATTCTACCCCCCCCCCCTTCTAGACCCTTTCGTATGCCACTTGGGACCACCAAGTCGTATCAGAGTAGTTGAAGTAGAAACCTAAGCGTTTCCAAGCGTAACTGCTTGTTTAGATCCATTTTTCTAAACTTAGTCGCTTTAAAATTTTCTCTTAAACATGTCATTATGGCTTTTAATAAAATGCCTAAGTTGATAAAATCAAACTATGATTCTTGGAAACTTAGAGCATTTGCGTATTTATGTTCTTGCAATAATGAAATGTGTGATGTAATTTTAGATGGCCCCATTAAGATCATGAAAGTGATAACTCGAGCGCCTGGAACTAATGAAGCCACTCCAGATGGATATGTCGAGAAGGCCAAGTTAGAATGGACGCCAGATGATCGGAAAAGAGCAAAACCCAAGTCTGATCCATTGTTCAACAAGATCAAGCAACGTAAGAGTTCCAAAGAAATATGGGATAAGTTGGCTATTGTCTATGAAGGTTCAGCATAGATGAAGGAAAACAAGTTGTCCATAGCTATGCAAAGATTTGAGCATTTCAAGATGCAGTCCAATGAGACACTAGAACAATTGGACGCAAAGTTTACTTTGCTCATTACAGAGTTAGCGTCATTAGGCAAAGAGTTGACCAACAAAGAAATGGTCAATAAGATTTATAGAAGTCTTCCAAGTAAGTATTTGATTAAGACTGTTGCTATGAGAGAATCACAAACATTGGAGACTCTTACTCCAGAACATGTGTTTTCAGAGCTAAAGGCATTTGAGTTCGAACTGGGCGAAGTCAGCGACACATCGGCGTCAGTGACTGAATCAGGAGCTTTAATCGTTACCACCAAAAGTAATGGTAATGCTGTTAGTGAGGTTAAATCAACGGAATCCAATGAAGAAAAAAAAATGGCTTTATTGGTCAAGAAATTCAAGAAATTTCTAAGATATGAAAAAAGAAATCCTATTGGACAAACTTCATTTCAAACTCCCCCCCTGCACCAGCGCCTCAATATCAAGCGCCAGTGTATTCAGCACCTTAACCAGTAGCGCCAGTTCCTTATCAAGCGCCTACAACCCCTACTCAGAATCTCTCATGGCCAGTTGGTTCAAAGCGATTAACCACTGAACAGAAAATGAAAATTAATTTGTGTTATAATTGCAGGAAACCAGGGCACTACCAGGTAAATTGCCCTTGTCCAAATGTGTCTAAGCCTACAAGGCAAGACTCTGCGGATAGAAACTAATTCAGGATCAACCTTCGCCAACAAGGTTTGCTAGTGGAATCTGAACCATTCTCTGCACCTGAAGAGGTTTTGGAATCATCAGATGAAAGTAGTGATGATGAGCCAACAAGCGACTCCGCGTTTATTTGTCTCATGGCAAGAGATGATGAAGCATCTGATGCTTCGATACCTAAGGTAACCACTGAATTATCTCATCCTCTTTCATATGATGAATTACTTGACAAAGTTAATGAATATTATAAAGATTGTCAAGATGCTGCCAAAATATATCAAAATCACTTCGCTATTATCTCATCACTCACAAGTGATAAAGTAACGCTCAAAAGCAGAGTTGCAACTTCAGCAACAATGCATTGAGAAAAACCAATCGCTTGAGAGTGAGATTACTCAATTGAAAATCGATCTTGATATAATAGTCAAGAGAGAAGCTGATCTGATCGCTAGACTTGCCAAATTAGAGCAACTCGTCTCATCATTATCAAAATCTTCAAGAAAGTTGGATAATTTGACTGAGGTAACAAGAATGTTTGGTGAAAAGACCGGTTTAGGATGTAATAAATTCGGTAAACAACCAAATAAATCAAATGTTATGGCGAACAACAAAGGAAAGGGTGCTTTCTTTGTTGAGAAAGGATCACAAAGTCAAACGCTGAATGAACCAAGTGACAATGGTACGAGGCCAAATGAGAAAGCTAAAGCTAACTCAGGCAAGGGAAAGGTGAAAGCAAATGATCCACAAAGACGGGTTCGTCCAAATGCTCAAAAGGCTAAGGATAAACCTGACCACTGTGAATCAAGCGCTAAACATCAAGCACCAAAAGTACAACCCAAGCTAGCGCCAAGGAAATACCAGTGTCAATATCCAAGACAATCAAGATCATATTATCGATACTATGATGATTATGATTATGACTATGATTATGATTATTATTATAATCGAGGATATTATTATACACCCAAAAAGCACACACAACACAATGTGAAACCCAAGAAGGCCACTATTCCTGCAATGAAGACTAGGCAAATATGGGTTCCTAAAGTTTTAATTCAAACCAAAGTTACTAACATTGAAGGACCCAAGACAACATGGTTACCTAAGAAGAATTAGAACTGTCCTTTAAATGCAAATACCTAGAGCCAACACCGAAACCTCAGTTTGGTACTTTGATAGTGGATCGCCAAGACACATGACGGGTTCCAAAGATCTTCTAGTCAACTATCGAGCTACCAACGGTCCTCACGTTATATTCGGTGATAACTCCAAAGGTAAAACCAAAGGTATAGGTATTATGCATAGGGGGAACATCATGATTAGTAATGTATATTATGTTGAGGGTCTTAAGCATAATTTGTTAAGCATTAGTCAATTTTGTGATAAAGGCTTTGAAGTAAAATTTTCAGGTGACTACTGCTATGTGAACAACGCTAAGACTAAGTCTACTAAATTAAGAGGAAAAAGAACAAACAATGTATATTTAGTGGATTGGGATTCTTCAATTGATAACAATCTCACATGCTTTGTTGCTAAAAGTCAAAATGAATTGGGTTGGTTATGGCATAGAAAATGAATCACCCCAACTTTGAGGCAATCTCTAAGTTAATATCGCTAAATCTAGTAGAGGGTTTACCTAAGGGTTCCTTTCAGAAAAATCGCTTATGTGACGCATGTCAAATGGGTAAACAAGTTAAATCATCTTTTAAGAAGAAACCATGCCTATCTACTTCTAGAGTTCTTGAACTATTGCATCTAGATTTGTTTGGTCCTATTCAAATCATGAGTGTTAGTGGTAAAAAGTACTCGTTAGCAATAGTTGATGATTTCTCTCGCTATACATGGGTAGAATTCCTAGCGACCAAAGATGAAACTAGTGTCAAGATCACAGCGCTAATCCATCAATTGCAAACTTCTAAAGATTTAAAGGTGAAGAGAATTAGAAGCGATAGAGGAACTAAATTTACTAACCAATTTGTTGAGAAGTTTTGTACAGATTTTGGAATACTTCATGAGTATTCTGCTCCTAGAACACCTCAACAGAATGGAGTAGCCAAGCGACGGAACAGAACGCTTAAAGAAGCTGCTAAGATGATGCTTGCTGAGTCTAAGCTGCCTAAGCGTTCTAATCTTTAAAAGTGATATGAAATTTTGAAATCGAAAAAGACTTCAGGGTTTATTCTACCCTGACACGCTAATACCTAACGTGCTTTTAATAGCAAGTGCACTAGTCGTGTGTAGTAATAAAAGTAGACAAAATAAGTCCGGGTTGTCGACCCACGGAGACTTGAATTTTAGTTTATGATTAATGAAAATGGACAAAAGTAAATTGCAATAAAACGAGTAAGCAAGTGAAGAACCCAAGAGAAACGAACTATAGATTAAATCTCACGTATGATAAAATGACTAAGACACATGCTACAACCGAATCTACTCGTCAATATAGATGAGTTACTCTTCGAATTATTAGACTCCTATTGCTTTGGTGGAAATTCCTTAGATAATTATTACCCGATGTCTCGGCACATAATAATCCTATGATTAATTGATGGTTCTCTAAATATGTCTATCCGAGAATCTAATCAATAACCACGCATTAACGTTCTAGAGTTTCCCCGGATAAATCCGGCTAACCGCACCCGGAAATCTTTACCTATGTCTAGGGGCAATTCCACATTAGTTTCGGATGATGAGTTGATTCCATTGAACCCTAATCTATCTTCTCTCGAATGACTAGACTAGGCAAGATAGCAAGCATATGATGATCAAGCACATGATTGTAATAAAAGCTCAAAATTAACACACAAAGCAATATGAGAATTAATACGAAAATTCACTTCACATATATTGATTCATAAATTGGCCTTCACATGGCCTTAGTTCTACAATATTAGCCTCTCATCAAGGCCTTAAGAAAATCTAATACAAACATATACATACTCATGGAAATAAACATGTAAATGCAAGTAATTAAAACTCCCTCAATTGATTGATGATGGATCCTTGCTTTTGAACTTCAATCCTTAACTCCTCTCTCTTTGTTCCCCTCCAAAAGTGATGAAGAATGGTGATGAATGATGATGGGTGAAGAGTAATGGCCAGCTGCCTCCTCTCCAAAGTATGATCGGTCAAGAGTGAAAAATATGGCTTAAGAAGACAAGAAACTCTGGGCTCTCTAGTGTGTGTCTCCCCTAGTGTGTCTTCCACTACTCTAAAGTGTGTAGTATAAAATTCCAGAAAGTAGATCTACTAAGAAACACACTTATGACATCCCCTCCATACATGTGATGACCTCTTGGCTTTAAATGTTCCATTCCTCCATCAAATGATGATCTTTTAGCTGAAAGGAATCAAAACTCGGGTGTGGTCACGCCTAGGCGTGGGCATTATGGCGCTTGGGCGCCGCTGACAGAATGCTGAAATTAAATGCAATGTGTCCTGCGCAGAAATCGTATTTCATTCATAACTCTCTCTACGAAACTCAGATTTGGATGATTCATGTCCTCCTTTGAAGCTAACACATAGTTCTACAACATTGTAGAAGGGAACTTCATCCAATTCGGTCTCTAAACATACGGAAATAGCGCTCGAACGTGGAAAGTGGTGCAGATACGGCACCTAGGCCTGGATAGGACGGCGCCTAGGCGTGGACAGCACAATGTTGACGTTATTTGCATCTTGTCCGGCGCCTGGGCGTGGTAATACTGGCGCCTGGGCGTGGACAACAGAAGCAAATTGGCCTGAACTTGTTTTATACGTCGTTTTTCGCCTCGTTTCTTCGTATGCTCAAATTTATCACCTGTAATCACTTAACACCCCGCTTAAACGCAAATGTGGCATGATTTTGTCAATAAATGAATCCATAGCATAAGTCCCATGGGCTTAAAAACACGTAAAAATGCCTCTTATCAAAACCCCCACACTTATCAATTGCTCGTCCTCGAGCAATAAGAGTTCTAAGATAAGGAAACATCATCAATCAAAGAGAGAAACAAAAAGAAAACTTCCTAACTCACTTTCGTGGAGTAAACGGTTGCATTTAGCGAATGCAACAAGCCTTTGAATCTTTGAGTTACCTCAAAGGACGAGTTATAGTCTCATGAGGGTTTGCAGACGATATACCTACAAAATCACAAGATTTTCAACCCCGATCACTCAACATAAATTACAATGATTAATAGCACACAATGGTATGAATTCATCTGTTTAAGCTCAAATTATAAATATATATACATATCACACACTTGCTCATGTTACGCCTTAACATTGAAAAGATCATCCTAAGGGTGTAGTGTAATAAATCTCAAGTATTATAGTCAAGTGGCATTCTTACCACTTTTCAAGCATTAACCCCACATTTATCAACTTTTGATTATTCACATGGTACGAGAATTGAATACAACTTCATAGCCACTTAAAAATTCATCACTTCATTCCACTTTCGGCTTTAATTTATGTACTTTCAACTCGAAACATTAGAGGCTAGACCATGTGCAATGTTTGATCCTCTTATGCTTTCAATGACACCCTTATAACGAGCTTTAGGCCAATAACTCCTAAACCAGACGGCTTTCGGGTATCAAATGTAGAGACATTCCTAAGGGCTTAATCGCTCGAGTGTCAAAGGCCACAAAATCAAACTAGGTCCTTATTCACTTAACACTTGCATTGGCTTGAGCTCTAGCTCAAATTAGCTTAATAGTACAGTATTCTAGGCATGGTGCCCTTTGCCCCCAGTATCTATTAAGCCTGACTTTTTCAGTCATACCAATGTTCAACCTCTTTTTATTATTATTAAGCATACGAAGCTACATTCTCAACTCATAACTCATGTGAAAATTCTAAGTCGATATTTTTCGGGATCAAGCCTTTAAGTGTTTCAAAATGGTTGCCCACTCAACGCCTCTACCCTCGATTTATGTGCATATGTGAATCATCTTAAGGTCAATCTAGTCTAGTTAGGGTCCCATAAGCAAGGAACGATGTGTATAGCCATTAAAAACCAAATTGAAAACCAAATTGATAGAGAATGCATACCATGTATTCACGTTAACCATGCTCAATTCATCAAGTGACGGGTTGAAATTCTATCCAAAAAAAAAAAATTCACAAAATGCACAAGCTCACATGTAGATGTGTGCCATCCCCCAAACTTGGACTGAGTTATCTAAAACACCCCCCCAAACTTAACATGAACATTGGCCCCAATGTTCGAAAGAAAATAAGGGTAAAGTACACATCACCATAGGGGAGCTGAAAAGCAAACCCGAGTCCACTTAAGGCAATCGAGTCCAAGGATGGCAATCATTGTGTCGATCACTACATAGGTAAAAAAAAAATGCTAGCCATACAAAGCATCAAACATTGGATAGAATAGAAGGAAACAAAACGAGACGAACAAAAACGAGAAACATGCATGGAAAGAAAACATCAAGCATCCAAACATAAAACATAAAATATCCAACAACCCAACAAAAGATAACCAAAAAAAAACGAAACATGCATGGAAATAAAACAAGATAAGCCTAATCTGTAGTGCCAAAACGGTCAATGTAGTCCTCATCCGTTCCGCCGAGATCATCCAAATTAATCAACGGGCTACCCTCATCATTATGAGCCTCATCATCACCTCCTACAGGAACGAGAGCACCTGACTCGTGCAAATCTGCGGGCTGCTGAGGCGGGGGGTGCGGGTAAGGTGGAGGAGTAGAATAATCAAATGGCCCCCGACCGACAAACTCATTATGCTCGACAAGAAGCTGACGGAAATAAGCACAAGTGTCGGACATGACCACCCTCATCTCATCTCGCAACTCATCCCTCAATTCATCCTTTAGTTGTCTAATGGTTGCGGCATCCATAGGTGGGAACTGGGAAGAACTAGTAGACTGGGAAGAAGACGGGCGAGGCCTCTTGGAAGCGGCCTGCGGTGGGGGAGCCTGTTGGTCATCAGCGATCACAGCAAGATAAGAACCAGGGAGCTCAGTACGCTCCATAGGAAATATGGGAACCTTAGCTGCTTGGCATAAAATTGTGATCAGTGACGGGAAAATGATAGGGTTCTTCCGGGTGGGCCCTTCGCCCTTTTGCTTGGCCAATTCTTTGTCAATCAACGGCCCTAACTCATTCTTCAACTTCCTAAAGTGATCCTTCAAGGACTTGTGGATCACCCGGGCAAAGTCCACAGCTTTCTTGGACATAATAGCATAGATGAGGGTGGCCCGTTCCTTGTTTGCCTCTGACCGATTGGTACTCGGTATTAAATCGAATCGGATGAAATCGAGCCAGAAAGCAGCCTCGGGAAGTAGAGCCCTACGGGGGACATGAGCTTCTCCGGGTACCCACTCCCAACCCTCTCGGGCAATAACCTGCAAAATATCCGACAGGCTAACCCGAAGGCGCCCTGCATTGTAAAGAGTGGTGAACTCGCATGTCTGAGGGGTGGGGGTGCCTATGCTCTCCCTAATCTGTCTCAACTCATAATCGACATGTTTGCCCCGTACCAAAAAGGTAGTCCCCAGCCATCCTCGCGTCTCAATCTCATCATAAACCCCGGAGCTGAAGAATTCCAGGACCCAAGGAAGACGGATGGCCTCGGGCTTTTGACAGAAAAACTGTAAGTGATGGAACTGTATCAATTCGTGCACAGAGGGCTATCCCCGGGTGGTCAAATAGTGCTCCTTAATAAGGGTCCGGGGGGTGCTCAAACTCTGACACATAATTTGGACTTTGGAGTTTTCGAAACGGGTATTATCGGGAATCTCGGGCTCATTAGCGGAACCCTCATCCACTTTTTTCTTACCCTTGGACGGTTTATTGGTAGTTCTCGTCATTTGCAACAACAATGGTTAAAATTATCTCAATTTCTCAACTACTCAAATCAACCCGAATGCAACCAACCCAACACAACAATCGTCAACGCCCAACAACACAACAAAATCAGAGAGCAACCCACAATCCAGCAACAATATATCACAAATTAAACAACAACAAACCACAAATCGACAACAACCCACAAATCGATGACAACCCTCTAATCCAATAAATTCCTCAAATGCAACAAAAACCCACAATCGGACGAAGCCCCAAATAATCCTCAAAATATAACGTAAGGCACCTACTCGTCGGCTATGAATCGGAAATAGAAGAAGGGTAAAGCCAAAACTCACCTTTTTTCCCCAAAATTATCGCACCGAGTCGGATGTGAAAAAGTAGCCACTGTACAGCGAGTTAGGTTGATGGAAAGTGGCGGTGAAACACGGTGGAAATGGCCGGAAATGGTGAGAGTGTCGCCGGAAATCGCGTGGGAGAGGAGTTGTGAAGAGTTTGTGAAGGATTTTGACCGTTTTGACCCACAGATATGTTTAAATCAGAAACGGGCGCCTAGGCGCGCGACACAGCATACCTGGATTTTTGAGTGAAACTTTCCGCGCCTAGGCGGGAGTTTTTTGGAGCTTGGGCGGCCCTTTCAGAAACATGTTGAAACACATAGGCGCTATGGGCGCCTAGGCGCGCGTCGATAGGCGCCTAGGCGGGCTCTTCAGAAATATTATGTAAAGAATTTCCATTTTCTGTTTCAAAAGGGGAAAGACAAAACACTTAAAACACAAACTAACAAAGATTTAAGACTAGAAAATAAAGCAACAAACGGGATAATAAGAGAAAAAGAAAAAGAAACGGAAAGAAAACATGGGTTGCCTCCCAAGAAGCGCTAGTTTAGAGTCATTAGCTCGACTGAAAGCGAAGAATCACGAAGGGTCCGCGAGGATGAAGGACTCTTTGTCTCTCGGTCCATCCATCCCTAAGTAAGGTTTTAGACGTTGAGCGTTGACCAAGAAAGTATGTCCTTTATCTGTTGTAAGCTCGACGGCGCCAGATGGATAGACATGGGAAATCAAAAATGGGCCCGACCATCGAGACTTAAGCTTCCCGGGGAAGAGTCGGAGTCGAGAGTTGTATAGCAACACCCGCTCTCCCTTGTGGAATTCCCGGGGGAGAATATGTTTGTCATGCCACATTTTGGTCCGCTCCTTATAGAGTTTCGCGTTCTCATAGGCGAGATGACGCCATTCTTCGAGCTCATTGAGTTGTAGCAAACGTTGTGTACCTACACGTTGAGAGTCAAAATTTAGAAACTTAATGGCCCAATAAACACGATGCTCAAGTTCAACGGGCAAGTGACATGTTTTGCCAAAAACAAGACGATACGGGGACATGCCAATTGGGGTTTTATAGGCGGTCCGATAAGCCCAAAGAGCATCATCCAATTTAAGGGACCAGTCCTTTCTTGATGCGTTGACAGTTTTTTCTAAAATACGCTTAATCTCCCTATTCGAGACCTCCACTTGGCCACTAGTTTGTGGGTGGTATGGGGTCGAAATTTTATGCTTCACCCCGTACTTGGTCAATAAAAGTTCAAATTGCTTGTTGCAGAAGTGGGTGCCCCCGTCACTAATGATGGCTCGGGGAGTTCCAAATCGAGTAAAAATATGCTTCTTCAGAAAACGAGTGACAACCCGAGCATCATTAGTAGGCAAGGCCACGGCTTCCACCCATTTGGAGACATAGTCTACCGCAACAAGGATATATTTATTTGAACAAGAACTGGGGAAAGGGCCCATGAAATCCACACCCCATACATCAAACAACTCACACTCTAACATGCTATTTAAGGGCGTTTCATGATGTTTAGAGATGTTCCCCATTCGTTGACAGCGATCACAAGATTTGACATAATGATGTGCATCTTTAACAAGAGTAGGCCAGAAGAAACCTGATTGAAGGATCTTAGCTACCGTTTTGGAGGGCCCAAAATGGCCACCCACCGCCACATCATGACAATGAGATAGGATAGCATGCACGTCCGTTTCGGGTATGCAACGTCGAATTAAGCCATCTGCACAAACTTTGAATAGAAAGGGTTCGTCCCAAAGATATTGCTTCACATCAAATAGAAATTTCTTCTTTTGATGAAAAGTGATATCCGGGGAAAGACGGCCCGTAACAATGTAATTGGCAAAGTTAGCATACCAAGGTGAAATTTTGTCAGAAATAGCAAGGAGGTGTTCATCCGGGAATTCCTCACGAATTGGTATCTCATCTAACGGATCATTCACTAGCTCTAATCGTGAAAGGTGGTCGGCTACTACATTTTCGGTGCCTTTCTTGTCTTTTATTTCTAAATCAAATTCTTGGAGTAACAAAATCCACCTAAGAAGTCTTGGTTTAGCATCTTTCTTGGCAAGCAAATATTTTAAAGCCGAATGATCGGTGTAAACTATCACTTTGTTTAGCACGAGGTAAGAGTGGAATTTATCGAATGCAAAGACTATGGCTAGTAATTCTTTTTCCGTGGTGGCATAATTCAATTGTGCATCGTTAAGAGTTTTACTAGCATAGTAAATGGTTCGAAATACCTTCTCCTTCCTTTGGCCAAGGACCGCTCCAACCGCGGTGTCACTCGCATCACACATCAACTCGAATGGTAAGCTCCAATCGGGGGGTGACATGATAGGGGCGGAAACTAAGCGTTCCTTCAAATCAAGAAAGGCCTGCATACAAGAAGAATTGAAATCAAAAGGTGCATCTTTGACAAGCAAATTAGACAACGGTTTCGCAATTTTAGAGAAATTCAAGATGAATCGCCTATAGAAACCGGCATGCCAGAGAAAACTCCTAACAGCTTTGACCGAAGTGGGCGGGGGAAGTTTTTCAATGACCTCAATCTTGGCTTGGTCCACTTCGATCCCTTTTTGAGAGATCTTGTGGCCAAGCACAATCCCCTCCCGGACCATTAAATAACATTTTTCCCAATTCAAAACAAGGTTGGTTTCCTCACAACGTTTAAGCACAACATTTAAATGAGCAAGACAAATATCAAAAGTTGTTCCGAATACAGAAAAGTCATCCATAAAAATTTCAAGAAAATCTTCAACCATATCATGAAAAATAGCCATTATGCATCTTTGAAAAGTGGCTGGGGCATTACACAAGCCAAATGGCATCCTTCTATAAGCAAATGTGCCATAAGGACAAGTGAAAGTGGTTTTCTCTTGGTCCTCGGGATCTATGGCAATTTAATTATAGCCGGAGTAACCATCTAGAAAATAATAAAAATCATGCCCGGCTAATCGTTCAAGCATTTGGTCAATAAAGGGGAGGGGGAAATGATCCTTACGGGTGACATCATTCAACTTACGGTAATCTATACACACACGCCACCCACTAATTATACGAGTTGGGATTAGCTCATTATTCGCATTCTCAATTACCGTTATCCCCCCTTTCTTAGGCACCACTTGGGTAAGGCTCACCCACGCACTATCAGAAATAGGATAGATTATACCTGAGTCGAGTAGTTTAATCACTTCCTTCTTTACTACCTCTTGGATTTGTGGGTTTGACCTCCTTTGGGGTTGGCGTGTAGGCTTGGTGGAGTCCTCCATAAGTATTTTGTGCATACATATCGCTGGACTAATGCCTTTGATGTCCGCAAGTTTCCACCCAAAAGCCCATTTGTGAGATCTCAACACCGTCATTAATTGTTCTTCTTGTGATCCTGAAAGAGATGAGGAAATGATCAATGGGAGTGTTTCATCGTCGTTCAAGTACACATATTTCAGGTGGGAGGGGAGGGGTTTGAGTTCGAGAGAGGGGGGTTCTTCAATAGATGGGCGAGGTGCTCCTGACAATGATCTATCAACTTTGATGGAGCCTCCCGAATGAGAGGAAGATTTGTACTCCAAGCTTAGAACTCTTTCCACTAGATCATCTCTCTCCCGAATGAGAGGAAGATTTGCATGGATTTCATAAGATCCTGTTCGATAGAATTTTCAATTGTATTATCCTGTAAATACTCAACAATCAACTGGTCAAATGTATCAATTCGATAACACGAGTCATGATCAATAGGGTGTTTAAGGACTTTGCAAACATCAAAGGTAACTTTGTCATCGCCCACATTCAAGGTAAGCTTACCATTAGCAATGTCAATCACCGCCTTACCCGTGGCTAGGAATGGTCTCCCTAGGATTAATGGTACCTCCACATCTTCTTCCATATCGAGTACCACTAAATCAACGGGAAAATAAAACTTGTCAACTTGGACAAGAACGTCTTCGATTATCCCCTTAGGCCTCTTGATTGTTCGGTCGGCTAGTTGAAGGCTCATTGAGGTCGGCTTGGGATTTGCAAGGCCTAGCTTTTTAAATAGTGAGTATGGAAGAAGATTGATGCTGGCCCCCGAGTCACATAACACCTTCTTGAACGATAATGACCCAATTGTGCACGGGATTGTGAGGCTCCCGGGATCTTGGACCTTAGTTGGCAATTTATTGAGCAATAGGGCGGAGCATTCTTCCGTGAGGCACACCGTCTCATTCTCCTCCCACTTCTGCTTGTTGGAGAGTATGTCCTTGAAGAACTTCACATAATTCGGCATTTGGAGAATGGCGTCAATAAACGGAATATTAATTCTCACTTCCCGAAGGATTGCCAAAATTCGAAGAAAGCTCGGATCCATCTCCTTTTTCTTCTTTTTGTGAGCATTTGGGAAAGGGAGACGAACTTCGATAGGGGGAGAAAGCGTTAGATTAGATGGATGAAAACCCACTGAAACAGGAGGCGGCGCCTGGGCGCGTATATTGGCGCCTAGGCGCGGATCTATAGGCACCTGGGCTTGCATGTCGGGGCGCTCGGGCGCGGGATTCAGAACAGATGCATCTGGCAGGGTTGTGGGTGGCGCCTGGGCGCCGTCAGAAAGGGGCCCGGGCGCGGAAAACAGAGAATCTTGTCCAGAGCAGGGGAGATCTGGCGCCTGGGCGTGCATACAGAAAGGCGCTCGGGCGCGGATGTATTGGCAATGTCACTCTCTAATTGTTTTCTACTTCTCAAGGTTATGGCATTGCATTGAGCCTTCGGGTTCTTTTTCGTGTCACTTGGGAGAGTCCCCGGGGCTCTACCGTTAACCGCATTAGACAGTTGCCCCACTTGTGTTCGCAAATCCTTCATCTCCATACACATATCCTTTATCATACCCCGAAGTTCGTTGAAAGTTGTAACGGACTTTTTTCGTGAGCATCTAGTTTTCATCGATCGATGGTGGGAGTCGCATTTGACTTGACCTTGACCTTGTCCATTGAAATTGCTTGCCTCGGGGGTGGGTTATTGAAAGGTGGCCGTGGAGCTGATAGATCCCGTTGATAGATCCCCGGTTGTGCGTTCTGTGCGGGGTTAGGCCTTTTTGGAAAATTCTCGGGTACATGAAAGTTCACCCGAGGTTGATTTTGATTCCCCACATAATTAACGTTGCCAACCTCCGGTTCCAAGACTACTACTCCCTCAACTACTTCCTCAATACAAGCAACCTTTTTAGAGGATGAGGCCTCTTCATCGTCGGGGTAAAGCTCGTCTTCTTGGGCCAACTGTTCGACTTTGTCCCATACAGTTTGATAGTCTAACCCAAGGAGATCTCCTCCCGCACCCGCGTTGAGTCTATGCCAAATACGTGACCGAACCCCATCATAGAAATGTAGTACTTGTTCATTCAAACCAAAATTATGATCGAGGCATTTTCGGAGCATGCCCTTATATCTAGCCCAAGCCTCGGCTAAAGACTCATTGCTCCTTTGCCTAAACCCTTTTATATTACTCCGGAGTTCATTGATTTTGGAGGGTGGAAAGAATTTATTTAAAAAGACATCGACCAACTCACCCCATGTTGTAATAGATTGTGGAGGTAAGGATTTGTACCATGTTGTCGCCCTATCCTTCAATGAGAAATGGAAAACTCTTAGACGAATTGCATCAAGATCCCGTGGGTGAAATTGAATGGTCACAAGAACATCGTCTATAGTCTCTAAATGAGCGTGAAGTGATTCGTCTGGTTCTCCATAGAAAGGTTCTCCTTGCACCATATTAAAAATGTGAGCCGGAATGTGGTAGTTTGGTGAGAAGAAATTAGGCAAGACTACGGGCCCCGGAATGGTATGGACCCTAGGTGGTAAACTACCCCGAATCGACGGGAGTTGTGGAGGAGGTACCGCTTGCATGGCTTGTAGAACACCTTGTAACCACTCCCTAGTTTCCGGTGAGTTCATGTTCGGGAAATTTCCATTCGGGTTTTGGTTGAGATTATTGGCCATTTCTCTTGCTCACCTACTAGTCCGAAGAACTCGTTCAATTTCGGGCTCCAACTCATATAGGGGCTTGTTTGAGGAGCGGGTCAAGCACCTCAGGAACCTAACAATTAAATACAAGAACAAAATTAGACTAAACACGAAAATAAAAGAGAATCAAGAAATAAACGAAAACTAAGAATTATGAAAAATGTAAACGAAAATCAAAAACTAAAATAAACAAGTCCCCAGCAACGGCGCCAAAAAATTGACACGCTAATACCTAACGTGCTTTTAATAGCAAGTGCACTAGTCGTGTGTAGTAATAATAGTGGACAAAATAAGTCCGGGTTGTCGAACCACGGAGATTTGAATTTTAGTTTATGATTAATGAAAATGGACAAAAGTAAATTGCAATAAAACGAGTAAGCAAGTGAAGAACCCAAGAGAAACGAACTATAGATTAAATCTCACGTATGATAAAATGACTAAGGCACATGCTACAACCGAATCTACTCGTCAATATAGATGAGCTACTCTTCGAATTATTAGACTCTATGCTTTGGTGGAAATTCCTTAGATAATATTACCCGATGTCTCGGCACATAATAATCCTATGATTAATTGTGGTTCTCTAAATATGTCTATCCGAGAATCTAATCAATAACCACGCATAACGTTCTAGAGTTCCCCGGATAAATCGGCTAACCGCACCGGAAATCTTTACCTATGTCTAGGGGCAATTCACATTAGCTTCGGATGATGAGTTGATTCATTGAACCCAATCTATCTTCTCTCGAATGACTAAACTAGGCAAGATAGCAAGCATATGGTGATCAAGCACATGATTGTAATAAAAGCTCAAATCAACACACAAAGCAATATGAAATTAATACGAAAAATTCACATCATATATTGATTCATAAATTGGCCTTCACATGGCTTAGTTCTACATATTAGCCTCATCAAGGCCTTAAGAAAATCTAATACAAACATTACATACTCATGGAAATAAACATGTAATGCAAATAATTAAAACTCCCTCAATTGATTGATGATGGATCTTGCTTTTGAACTTCAATCCTTAACTTCTCTCTTTGTTCCCCTCCAAAAGTGATGAAGAATGGTGATGAATGATGATGGGTGAGTAATGGCCAGCTGTCTCCTCTCCAAAGTATGATCGGTCAAGAGGGAAAATATGGCTTAAGAAGACAAGAAACTCTGGGCGATCTAGTGGTGTCTCCCTAGTGTTCTCCACTACTCTAAAGTGTGTAGTATAAATTCCATAAAGTAGATCTACTAAGAAACACATTATGACATCCCCTCCATACAGTGATGACCTCTTGGCTTTAAATGTTCCATTCCCCCATCAAATGATGATCTTTGGCTGAAAGGAATCAAAACTCGGGTGTGGTCACGCCTAGGCGTGGGCATTACGGCGCTTGGGCGCCGCTGACAAAATGCTGAAATTAAATGCAATGTGTCCTGCGCAGCAATCATTCATTCATAACTCTCTCTACGAACTCCGATTTGGATATTCAAGTCCTCATTTGAAAGCTAACACATAGTTCGACAACACATTGTAGAAGGGAACTTCACCCAATTCGGTCTCTAAAACATACGGAAATACGCGCTCGAACGGGGAAAATGTGCAGATACGTCGCCTAGGCCTGGATAGGACGGCGCCTAGGGCGTGGACGCAAAATGTTGACGTTATTTGTGCTTGTCCGCGCCTGGCGTGGTATACTTGTCGCCTGGGCGTGACTACATAAGCCATGTGGCCTGAACTTGTTTTATACGTCTAGTTTGTTGTTTTTTGCCTCGTTTCTTCGTATTCTCAAATTTATCACCTGTATCACTTAACACCCCGCTTAAACGCAAATGTGGCATGATTTTGTCAATAAATTAATCCTAGCATAAGTCCCCATGGCTTAAAACACTACAAATGCCTTTATCATACCCCAATGAGAGGCTCCTTATTCTTGCAACCTTAAGATTTTTCAATGTTTGGAGTTGCCAAATAAGCGCTGTGAGCTTATCACATGTTTCATCTTTGGATGAAAGAAATTCCACCCAAGTAAATCACAAGAAATCATCTACTATCACCAAAGTATACTTTTTACCACTCACACTGATCATTTGAACGAGTCCAAACAGATCCATGTGAAGTGGTTCAAGTATTCTAGAGGTAGATAGATAAGGCTTTCTCTTAAAAGATGATTTAACTTGTTTGCCCATTTAACAAGCGTCACAAAGGCGATCCTTATGAAGTGGTCCTTTAGGTAATCCCTCTACAAGATTTAACATTGTAAGTTGAGAGATTGTTTAAAATTGAGGTGATTCATTTTTCTATGCCTTAACCAACCCGTTTTAGATTCATTTTTAGCTACAAAGCATGTAGGGTGGTTGTCTATTGTTGAACCCCAATCTACTAAATAAATATTATTTGTTCTTTTTCCTTTCAATTTAGTAGATCCAGTCTTAGCGTCATTAATATAGCAATAGTCATTTGAAAATTTGACTTCAAAGCCTTTATCACGAAATTGACTTACGCTTAAAAGATTCTGCTTAAGACCCTCAACATAATATACATCACTTATCATGATGTTCCCCCTATGCATAGTACCTATACCTTTGGTTTTACCTTTGGAGTTGTCACCAAATACAACTTGAGGACCATTGGTAGCTCGATAGTTGATCAAGAGATCCTTGGAACCCGTCATGTTCCTTGACGACCCACTATCGTTGTACCAAACAGATGTATCGGCTCTAGCTCTAGGTACCTGCATTCAAAAGAGAAGTTCTATTTCATTTGTTAACCTTGCAGTTTGTGGTTTTGAGACCACTGGCGCTGAGAGATTTTGTGAAGAAGACGCTTGGTATTGATTTGGTTCTGAGGGAGAAGGGGCAGAATACTGAGGCGCTTGAAAATGTTGTTGTGCTGGAGGAGGCGTTTGATATGAACTTTGTCCTTGGTGCTAAGGAACTTTTCCTTTCTTTTCATATCTTAGAAACTTTCTAAACCTATTTAGCAAAGCTAACTCCTCTTCCTCACTTACATCTGACACTTTTCCCTTATTACCCGATTTACCCTTGATTGGTGCTATTAGTGCTCCAAACTCTATCACTAGACTGCTTAATACATTAGTCACTGAATTTAACTCAAACTCGAATGCTTTAAGTTCTGAAAAATCATCTTTTGGAATTAGAAGATCCAACATTTTTTATTCTATCATAGTCGTTGTTTTCATCAAAAATCTACTAGGAAGACTTCAAAAAATCTTAACCACCATTTCTCAATTTTGTAAATCCATGCATAAAGATGTTAACTACGTAACAAGAGCAGTAAATCTTATATCCAATTGCTCTAGCGTCTCATTAGGCAACATTTTAAAACCATTAAACCTTTCCTTGGCAATCGAAAGCTTGTTTTCTTTGATTTGCGCTGAATCAACACCTATTGTAGCCAACTTATCTCATATTTCCTTAGTCGTAGAGCACGACTTGACCTCGTTGAATATGTTATCATTATCACTGATGGCTGTATATAGAGCGTTTTGACCAACATTATTAAAATTTGCTCTCTGATGCTCATCTGTAGACCACCCATGCTTTGGCTTTTCAACATAACCATCAGGAGTCTCTTCTGTGGCTCCAGGCGCTCTAGTGATGACCTTGAATATTTGAACCGGCCTATCTGAAATGATATCACACATTTCATCGTCACAAGAACAAAGATAAGTAAATTCTTTGATCTTCCATGAGTCATAGTTTGACTCGGTCAACTTAGGTGCCATGAAAAAAAAATTCAAGCAACTAAATTTTAAACGGATGTAAACAAGCAGTTATGCTTGGAAATTTAAAAATTTCAACTTTAACCGCTCTGATACCACTTGTTGGTCCCAAGTGGTAGCTAAAAGGGTCTAGAAAGGGGGGATTGAATAGACTCTGAAATTCTTTTTGAATTTTAAGACGTGTTTAGAAAGGTAACTTAGATGATAGTTTTGAGTACTTGATCAAGGTGGATCAAGCGCTCAGCATTTATATCAAGGTTAGCATAGCGAAAGTTTAGTACAAGTCTCTTAGAGTGAATAACTAGGCGCTTACAAAATATTTAGTCGCTTTTAGAGATTTAGTAAAGTATGCTTTATGACAATGTATGAAGATATTAATGAATAAAGCAATAAAACAGTATGTAAAGAAGACACGAGATTTGTAAGGTTCACTGGGTTTATGTAATCCCAGCTACGTCCTTCTACTCCTTTCCACACAGGAGGAATTCACTAAAATGAATCATGAAGCTTCACAAAGACAGCTTCAACACAATATCAAATGGTGAAGACTTGATCTCGAGTTCCCTGATCACAAAGATTTCAACTCGGCTAAGATATGCTTCTGACAAGCTTCTCTCACACAGAAATACTTCTTTGTCTTCAACAACTTCGTCACACAGATTGAAGAGGTTGATGGGTTTTATCACGATTTGTTTGATTTGAAAAGTTCAAACACTTTTGGAATATCTCTTTAGAAAATGATGGTTCTTCTATAAAGAGGTAAGAGATATTGGTTTGGTAGTAGCGATGTTTAAGCTCAAAGAAATTTTGGCTATGCAGGTTTTGAGCTTTTAAGGATGAATATAGATTTCAACAGCGTAAGTATATATCAAGTTTTTGATAATAATTCTTGGTGTTTAGGGTTGAGCTGTTAGTTTCTATTTATGGACTTTTCTCGGGATTTGTCCGTTGACACAAGCAGGAGCCTGTTAAACACAAGGCGCATGACTTAGTCTTTTTCTGACATCTCTGAAAATTCTGCTGCACAGATTTGGTAGTAGACCTACTTTGAGTTGACAACCAATGGGGAAGGCCTATTCGTACGTCAATAGTCCTTATCACGTTTAATGCACTTATCAAGCATTTAATGCATTTGAATTTAATTCCCGTTGGAATTGAATGTCCGTTGAAAGTTGCATTTAAGAACTTATTGACTTTGGATTTAATTTAGGTGGTGGCAGGCGCTTGTGGCGAGTTCACCTTGAATGATTCTTAGGCGCTTGACAGTCGCTTAACGAATCCTTTATCTTCAAAGTCTTCAGACGCTGATCTTCGATTTCACTTTGATAGACTCACCTTGAACTTTGATGGAGAATTCCAAAAGAGGTCTTTTGCCCATGAGACATGGAATTCATCTCTCGAAAAAGATGAGTCCTCAAAGTGAGGAAGATCGAAAAGAGATGGGCACAGTTCCCTATGACTCAGCAGTGAGAAGTCTCATGTACGCAATATTATGCACGAGACCAAATCTTGCCTATGCTTTGCGTGTTGTGAGTAGGTTTCAAGCTAACCCAGGCAACACTACTACAAAAATGACCTATGACAGCGGTTTTTTTGGGCCTATGGCAGCGGTTTTAACCGCTGTCATAGGTACCACTGTTATAGGGGTGGACCTATGACAGCGGTTACAAAACCGCTGTAATAGGTCTACCTATGATAGCGGTTCCCTGAACACCGCTGTGAAAAAACCAAAAAAATAAAAATAAATAACGGACCTGTGGCAGCGGTTCTCCCAAAACCGCTGCCACAGGAGGACCTGTGGCAGCGGTTCTGGGAAAACCGCTGCCAAAGTTCTCACCTGTGGCAGCGGTTTTGGGAAAACCGCTGCCATAGGTGAGAACTGTGGCAGCGGTTCTGCAGAACCGCTGTCTTTTTTTTTATTTTTTTTTTTAATTATTTATTGCGCTGTCATGATAGTGCCTGTACAATAATATGCAATGATCCAATCAACAAATTTCAACTAACAACAAAACATATTCAACATAAACAAACATCACCCCAAACTTCAATATTACCATCTTTTTCCTCCAACAATAAAATATTATAATCTCCAACAAAATGTACAATTAACTAATTAAATTACTAATGACCTTACGAAATACAATAAATCAAATCTCAATTTATAACAAGTCACAATGTACAAAAACTAAATTACCTAATTTCTAAGGAGCTGCTAAGAAAATGTAACGTGCAACTTCGCAGCGTACTTCATCAATTTGTTCATCAGTATAGAAGGATTGACAATCCTTAAAGTACTGCAAGATATATGTATATATATAGAGATTAATTGCAAAGTGAAATAACATTTCAATTACCTACCAATTAAGGTTTAATAATTTCAAAAGTAATAGAATTAAGTATATATATATATAAGGATTATGTATACCGCTGTTGGGATTATAGATAGTCCGTGGCTAATAATCTCTTTTATGAATCTCATAACGAAATAGCCACAATCCACCTCGTTGGTCTGTCGGGGGCACTACAAAAGCAATCAAACTTACGTTGTATTAGAAGACGAACTTCTATACGAATATATAATCTCATGAACCTAGAAAACGCTAACCTTTATAGTAAACCATTTACAGTCCGAGTTTTTGGATTTGTTAGATTGGTTATTGCAGTTTGCACGAAATATGTGCACAGCTCTATAAAAAAATATAAAAAATAAGAAAATATGTTAAAAACAAGAAATTATGTGAAATAAATACAATTTAAAAAAATATTAAATATAATGGATACATTGATTGAATGAAAAACTTACTGATTGAATTTTAGTATTATATCATCTCGGTATTGCGGCTCACCATGCACAGAATCCAGATAGTAAACAATCTCTTTAAATGGATTAATTGCAAGCAACAACCAATGACCCCTACAAAGCATTCAAAAGATAAGTTAAAAATTTGTTTTGCGTAGCTAGTTTTACAAATTAAAGTTGAGTCTTTAGTAGCTCACCCGGTGTTGTAAGGTGCAAGAAATAACTTATTTTGTTGTGTACTCTGCATCATAGCACGTGCTATGTACTGCACTTGTTGAACTGACGGGTCTGTTTGAGCAGCTATGGAATGTGGGTTAAGGAACCCCAAACTTGCTTCTTTTCCTTCGGGGATCACGTAGTTAAACCACAAACACCTAAATTGAGCATAAAAAATGAATTTCGAGTGACGAAAATAATCGTAGTTTAGATGTAATAAAATAATTAAAAAACTTACTTTATGTACGCTGTAATGATAGAGGCTCCTATTTCTTTTCTACACAGAAGGTGATAGATCTCCTCCTTCCCAATGAACTCTGGAAATGAAAGATTCATAATGGCTTCGTCCATATATATATTGATCAGGGCACCAATCTTCATCATCTTCGTGTACTTTCCCAGAAATACAAGGTCATTAGGGAGTCCATCTAGTTGAAGATCTGCACATATGTCTACTTCACCTGCAGGCTCGGCCACTTGAGATTTTCCTTTGACAGCTGACCGCTTTGACGTCCCTGACTTACGGTTTCCAGATGATTTGGACTGTTTAAGCAAGAAAATAAAATATAAATGTTACACACCAAAGTATATTTAGTAACCTCAAACAAATTGTTATAATTTATTAATGACTAGCTATTAATTACATACCGGTGCAGCAGTGACAATGACAAGACTCGTTGGCCAAGCAACAAAGGTACCCAGAGCATGAGAAATGGAGAATATTTCATCATTGAGAGGGACGGGCAGGAGTGCATTAGCCTCAACTGCAGTGTTAATGCGCATTTTCACATTGTTGGTGGCTAATTGACAGTTGTGAAGTGTTCTATCAGTCTCTGATCGATTGTATAGCTGTCCTTTAGCCACCACACGATATGATGGAGATGAAAGTGCTAATTGACATGGAGTGATACCCTACACACACACGTATATATATATATACAACCTTATATTAGAAAGTTTTGTATGATTTACAGAAAATAGAGAGTCGCAAGTTGTATGATTAATAAACAAGTTCAAATTTTTACCTCAGGAAGCATCTTATAACCTGGTTCTGGGCTGCTATCTTTCAAAGAAATGACATCATCTTCATGTGGCTGACGCGAGTTAGGGGCTTCCAAAACATCAATTCGTTGTTGCATGGCAACCATAGTTTCGGAGAGGTTTTTCACTATGCTTCTCAAGTTTTCCATCTCCTTTTCTAAAGCAGGCTTTGGATCCTTAAAATAGTCTCTTTGTGAGACCCCAAAGCCAACACCCCTAACGCGACCCGGATGCTCTTTCCTTTTAATAGCTTTAGCCAATAGGTCATCTCGACTCGTGTAAGTTCCACTATGGCTAGTGCTCTCTTGTGAAATGCTCTCCTGTAATGATATATTTTTAAAAATTAAAAAAAATAGTGAACCTTGTGCTTTTAATAGTATTTCAATAAAACAATTAAAAGAGCTAAAATTGCCAATAACTCACCATTTCATTCACCACTCTTCTAACATTTTCGTTATCAATTTGATTTGTCGGATCGGAACGCGAAACCCTCCACACGAGTGCTCGTGTCACATCTGTACAATCGGATCCCGCATCCCTTCTTTTATTTATCTATATTTTCATTAAAAAATATATGTATGCATTAACATAGAATTATTATTAAAAAAATTGTACGGATTCACTGCTAAATGAACTACATACCTCCATTTGCTCCACAACAGCATCTCCAAAACTCCCTTTCCGGTGAGGATATTCAGGGTTCTTTGCTCTTTCTTGATTGTCCATGCTTATTTTCTGTTTATTACATTATCAAATTATTAGCTAAATATAAACGCAATAACCAACAAATGAAACTGTAAATTAAAATGACTAGCTACCTGCCAAGGTTCACCTAAGCGAACCTCTAAAAATCCCAGCTTCTGCTAGTACGTACTTTTGTCGACTTTCGTCAATATCAAACGCCAACTAAAAAAAACAAACAATAAAGTATATATAAAATTATAATTTAGAGAATATGATAATACATTAACACTTCATCTCATCCCAAATGTTTTTTTTTGTTGCTGACGGGACTTTGCGCCAAGTACTCATGGCAATCGACACCTTCTGCCGAACCTGCACGCCTATATACCCAACAAATATTGATTTGTTGGGGTTAATTGGCTGACCTCTGTCATTCCAGCCGACAGGTAGCCTTATGCCTTTACTTCTGGCATTGACAACTTTTTTCATAGCAGAGACACCTCTCCGTATGTCCTTCTCATGACCGCTATCTGATCCATATACATCATCGTCGGGAAAACTACTATCAGGATTTGAAGCCATCGACCTACAAAAGACAAATAATACAGAAGTTAGATTCATATAAATTTGGCAGATTCATTTGGAAATAATAATTTTCAAATAGACGTAATAAATACAGAAGTTATCTTCATATAAATTTGGCAGATTCATTTGGCAATAATAAATTTCAAATAGAAGTAATAAATCACAAAATAAACAAAATTATCCTAAACCACAAAATAAACAAAATTTAATCCTCAATTAAACATAATTAACCCCCAGCTAAACCAAATTAACCTTAAAATCAATCAACCCCTATTTCCCTTAAATTTTCCACAAAAATTGGCAAATCTCAAGAATATAAATTTTCTAGCAATTAAGTATAAATATTGAAAGAAGTCTATCATACAATTATGAAATAAATTCAAATACCTTTCATCGTTTTCTTTTTGTCGTTGGCTTAGCAGTCTTTTGCTTCCCATCGGTACGACCATTTTTTTTAGTACGGCGACGAACTGACGGATTAATCCATATCCCCTCTTGGTGATCTTGACGCATATACAATTCATCATCACTTATATCCAAGTCATCGTCACTATCAATTGATTGTGAATCACCTAATGAGATAGGGTTTTCTCCATCATCTTCACTTTCTTCATAATCACCTTCAATACATGTATTTTTGTTTGTCGATAAAACAATGGACCACCTCTTATCAATAGGATCGGTAACAAAAAATACTTGTTTAACTTGTGACGCTAAAATGAAAGGTTCATCTTTGTATCCCACCCTTTCAAGGTCTACTCGAGTGAAGCCTATTTCACTATTATCGACACCATGTTTATTGTCAACCCACCTACACCCAAATACAGGCACCCGAAACCAACTATAATCAAGCTCCCATATACGTTCAATAACCCCGTAATATGATAAATCGGCATAGATAGGATTATTATCTTTCGCACTTGAGATATGCATTGCTTGAGCTACAAGACTCACACCACTATTCTGCATTGTACTTCGTTCTTCTTGGTCTTTTGTATAGAATGTGTGACCATTTATACGATAACCTGAATAACAAAATACTAGTCTGTCCGGACCCATCGACAGCCGTGTCAATTTATCTGAAACTGAAAGATGTGGATTCTCTTTCTGTTTTTCTTCAAAATGCTTTCGGAACCAATCGATGAAACTCTTATTATGCTCTCTTGAAATCCAACTCTCATTTTTAATTGGATTGAATCTCCTAAGTTGGTTCTTATGCTCTTCAACATATCGGTCAACCTCATCGGTGTTGTGGAGCACATATAGTTGTGCCTGATCCCTTTGTGTAATATGAACACTAACTAATTGTTTTCCCATTAATCCGACTCCTTCTGTTCCCCCTCCCACAACATGAGACTTTGGGAGCTCTGCAACATTAGAATCTGTCAGATACTCTGTGCAAAATGTAATGGCTTCATCAACTATGTACCGTTCAACAATGCAACCTTCCGGTCGACTACGATTTTTCACGTAGCCTTTCAATACCTTCATATAACGCTCAGCTGGATACATAGATCTCATAAAAGCCGGTCCACATAGTTGAGTCTCTCTAACCAAGTGAATGGGTAGATGAGTCATTATATCAAAAAAAGCAGGTGGAAAATACATTTCAAGCTCACACAAAGTGATGACAATTTGTTTTTGAAGTGCAGGAAATTGCTCAGGATCAAACACCTTGCTCCACATTGCTTTGAAGAAGAAACACAATTTAGTTATCGTGTCTCTCACCTTTTTTGGCAAAATGGCTCGTATAGCAATTGGTAGCAAATGATCCATGATTACATGACAATCGTGAATCTTCAAGTGTTTTAGCTTCAAATCCTTCATTGATACAAGACTGCTAATGTTTGAAGAATACCCTTCTGGAACTTTCACTCCATTAAGAAACTCACATAATGCAATTTTTTCTTTCCTGGCTAGAGTGTGAGCTGCTGGAGGCAAATAAGTACGTTTCCCCTTATTTGTTGGTGTCAATTTTCCTCTTATCTTCATTTCAACCAAGTCTAACCGTGCCTTTACGCCATCTTTTGTCTTTCCGGGCACATTTAGAAGTGTTCCAATGACGCTATCAAATACATTTTTCTCAATATGCGTTATATCGAGAAAATGTCTAACATGTAAAGACGTCCAATACGGCAACTCAAAGAAAATTGACTTTTTTTTCCACCCAGTTTTTGCAAGGCCACATACAAAAGTCTTTCCAAATTAACCTCCAATTCTCTTACATTTTCAAACACTTCTTCACCAATTAAGCACTTAGGAGCTCGACCTTCTTCTATATTCCCATTGAAAGCTTTCTTCCACCGACGATATCGATGGTTCCGATTTAGCCATCTCCGATGCCCTTGGAATGCATATTTCTGAAAGTGTGTCAATCGATATTGATCTGTACTCTTGACACATATGGGGCATCCACATTGGCCATGTACACCATATCCCTCGAGGTTTGCTCTTGCCGGAAAATCATTGATTGTTCCAAATAACATGACTCTGAGATTAAAATTTTCTTCTCTCAACCCGTCATATACTTGAACACCGTTGTCCCACAACACCTTCAAATCCTCAATTAAAGGGGTCAAGTAGACATCTATATCATTTCCAGGTTGTTTCGGCCCAGAAATGAGTATAGGCATCATTATATGCTCTCGCTTCATGCATCGCGATGGGGGAAGGTTATAGATCATCAAAATCACCGGCCATGTACTATGTGAGCTGCTTTGCAAGCCATGAGGGTTCATGCCATCTGTAGCCAATACAAGGCGCAGGTTTCTTGATTCTTCACCAAATTCAGGGAAATCATCATCAATCTTTTTCCATTGAGGAGAATCTGAGGGATGTCGAATCTTGTCATCTTTAATCCTTTCTTCAAGCCTTCTATCAGCATGCCATGTCAAGTCCTTGGCTAACTCTTTACTACTGTACATGCGTTTAAATCGTGGTATTATAGGCAAATACCACATGGTTTTGACAGGCGTAGATCCATTCTTCTTGTACCGTGAGGCGCCACATTTTGGACAGGCCTTCAATGATGCATAGTCAATTCTAAATAATACGCAATCATTGAGACATGCATGTATCCTCTCATATCCCATGCCAATTGAGGTTAACATCCGTTTAGCCTCATAAGTACGATTAGGTAACACATTATCCTCAGGTAGCATGCTTTTTAATAAACCAAGCAAGTCTGTGAAACTCTTATCACTCCACCCATTGTTGGCTTTTAACTTGTATAGGTTAAGAACTGTTTTCAATCTCGTGAATTTACTACCACTATACAGTGGTGTCTTTGAATCACTTGTCAAATTGTCAAACATTTTAGGACAATTTCGCAAATCCTCCTCAATCACATTTGTCATCTCCTCCAAACGATCAGGCTCATAATCATTCATGTTGAAATCGTGTGATGGATATGATGTACCACCCAAATCATCCAACGGGACACTGGTTTCACCGTGTCTTGTCCAACGTTTGTAGCTTTTATCAATTCCATTACACACCAAATGATCTTCCAACTCACGTGGACTAATTCTCTTTCCAAAACAACAACGCAAACACGGGCAAGTGATCCTAGTTCGATCTGGTGCATGGTCAACCACAAACTTTATGAACTCTTTCACACCTTTCTCATACTGTTCCGACATACGATCTGCTAAAATCCAACTTCGATCCATTTTGATTCTGAATTAATCAAATTAAACAATTTTATCATCAGTTGATAGTTAAATTAATTAAATAATTTTTATTTTAATTTATTTCCCATTATTCTAGAAAAAATTCAGCAGAGTAACAACGCAAAAATTACTACCAAGTTCTCGACTTAATCTTCACCCGGGTAGGTTGAATCCAACAAAATTCGGATCTTACGATCCGCTAAAATCCAATTTCAATCTTAATTAATTATATTTTCAGCAACTACAAATATTGATCACCAGTCGGATCACATAAATCACATAAAACTATAAATAAAACATTATATTTTCAGCAACTAAGTATAAATATAGATCACCAGTTGGATCAATGTACCCTAAACCACCAAATAACCACAATTTAATCTCAAATCAAACGGGATTAACACCCGACTAACTAAAATTAATACTAAATTCAGTCAAATTCCTAGTTCCCTTAAATTTTTTATACACCCACACATACACAAATATATATACATACACCCATATATACACAAATACACGCACACATACACAAATATATATACATACACTCATATATGCATACACCCACATATACACAAATACACGCACACATACACAAATATATATACATACACTCATATATGCATACACCCACATATACATACATCTATACATACTCTATGTGTCTGTGTGTGTGCATATATATATATATATTTATATTTATCTAAAAGAAAATACCAAAACTAAATGGACCACGGCGGCGGAAGCGGAGGTGGGCGGCAGGGGCAACGGCGGGCGACGGCAGCGGAGGTCGGCGACGGCGGAGGTCGGCACTACCTATATATATATAGAGAGAGAGTTAATTTTATATATAGAGAGAATATATACATATATATGCACATATATATATATATCTAGAAAGAGAAAGAGAGAAAGAGAGAGAGATACTACCGGAGTGACGGCGGCGGATGGTGGTAGAAAGAGAAAGAGAGAGAGAGAGATACTACCGGAGTGACGGCGGCGGACGGTGGTAGAAAGAGAAAGAGAGAAAGAGAGAAAGAGAGAGAGAGAGAGAGAGAGAGAGAGAGAGAGAGAGAGAGAGAGAGACCGAGAGAGAGAGGTAGATATCTAGAGATAGAGAGAGAAAAAGAGAGGGGGGCGGCGGACGGTGGTGGTGGCGATGGTGGTGGTGGTGGTGGTGGTGGTGATGGTGGTGGTGGTGGTGGTGGTGAGAGAGTTGAGAGAGAGAGAGAGAGAGAGAGAGAGAGAGAGTGAGTGGGTGAGAGTGAGAGTGAGAGTGAGAGTGAGGGGGGGCCGGGTTGTAGAAAACCCGGCCCTTGTGCCAGCGGTTCGGCTGAACCGCTGGCACATGTGTGTTTGTGGCAGCGGTTCGGCTAGAACCGCTGCCACAAAGTACACTTCTGGCAGCGGTTCGGCCGAACCGCTGCCATACGTGCGCTTTGTGGCCGCGGTTCGGCTGAACCGCTGCCATACGTACGCTTTGTGGCAGCGGTTCGGCCGAACCGCTGCCATACGTGCGCTTTTTGGCAGCGGTTCTGGCCAAACCGCTGCCACATTCAAAATATATATTTTTTTTTTTTCTGAAACCTATGACAGCGTTTTGGCTTGAACCGCTATCATAGGTCCGAACCGAATGCCACCTATTACAGCAGTTTTCAAAACCACTGTCATAGGTGCGCTGTAATAGGACTTTTTTGTGGTAGTGCAAAGAGCATTGGATTGCCATGAAATCTATCTTGAAGTACTTAAGAAGAACAAAAGATATGATTCTCGTATATCGCAGTAGAGAAATGAAAGTGGACGGTTATACCAATTCTGATTTTCAATCTGATAACGATGACCAAAAGTCCACTTCTGGGTTCATATTCACTCTGAACGGTGGAGCTGTGTCTTGGAAAAGTTTCAAGCAAAGCACAACTGCTGATTCCACTACTGAAGCTGAATATGTGGAAGCCTCAGAGGCAGCGAACGAAGTTGTTTAGATTAAGAAGTTCATGACAGAACTTCAAGTTGTTCCTAGTGTGGAGTTTCCGTTGCCACTTTGGTGTGACAACAATGGAGTCTCACAACCAATCCAAACACATAGAGAGGAGATATCACATAATTCGAGAAATTGTTGGAAGAGGCAACATTGCCGTGCAGAAAATATCCTCAGCGGACAACGTGGCTGACCCACTCACTAAGCCATTGGCGCAGGCGGTGCTAGAGCGACATCTTAAGAAGATGGGTATTAGATACCATGGCAATTGGCATTAAGTGCAAGTGGAAGATTGTTAGGTATATGCCCTAAATGACAATGAGGAAAAATAGATTGTATAGGGCATCCAATTATGTTGTACGAACTTATCATTAATAAAGTCATTTATTCTTTTGTTCATATCAAACTTCATAGCATTAATAAGTTGTTAGGAATTTTATGTTAAATGTTTTGATGATGACAATGAGGATTACTTGTTAGACCCCAAAATATGTAAGTTTGATTTTAGTGGAAATCATGTATAAGCTTTAAGCATTAGAATTGTGATAGGCTTTATTTTATTTTTATTCTAGAATGTTAGGCTAAGTATTCTTATACTGAGCGTCTGATAATTTCTGAGTGAGTTTATCAATAGTTAAGTTTGAAGACTCAAGCGCCTGAAGTCTGAAAACAGATGAAGTTTTCGAGCGTCCAAATGACAAAGCTACATTAAGCGTTTATTAGGACAGAAGTTATTCAAGGATGAATGAGCATCTATTAATGACTGATTTCACCTGAATTTATTTCTAAGTCCAGAAGGAGTTTAATGCAAATATTCGCAGTGCATTAAGTGCCAACGGGCATTTAATTCAAATGCATTAAATGTGATAAGCTCTTTCAGACGTACGGAGAAGCCACCCTATTGGACAGTCAAATTTCACAGACTGCAACACCAAGTTTTGTGCAGCAGATTTTCAGGACAAAAGGACAAAAGTTATTCACTCGCGGAAGTGAGAGACACGCGCATGTGCATGTGTCAAACGGACACTTTTTTGAAAAATGCCTATAAGTAGGATTTCAACAACAAGCCAAACATACCCGAATGATTCCAAGAAAAATTGTTGTTGCATTGAAGTCTCATTCCTTAAATTCTTAGAAAAGCCAGAATATTCAAGCAAACATTCTCTTTGCTTTTCTTCATTTCCTGAGACAGTCAACCAATATCTCAAACATTCTTTTCGAAGAAACCTACATTACTATTGAGATATTCTCAGTTGTTTGAACTTTATCAAAATCAAATAAACCATTTAGAAAAACCCCATCCAAGCCTTGCAATCTGTGTGAAGTCGAAATTGGATACTTGCATTATTTTTTAGTGAAAGAAGAAAGAGGATAGAAGTGATTTGGAGAAGAAATCTGTGTGATCAAGGAGCTCAAGTCATCAATATTCATCTCTCCCTAATTTGTAGAAGATTCTGTATGATTCTTTGAGAATCATTTTAGTGGATTGCCTTCAAGCGATCAAGGAGAAGAATGACGTAGTTGGGATTACACCACCTAACGAACCTTACAAATATTGTGTTATTTACTTTACAGTCAATTTTCTTATTATCATATCATTGCATAAATTGATTAAGTAAAACACAATCAAAAGGTTTCAAACAAGAAGACTAAAATCAATTCCGTTATGCTAACACTGATCAAAGAAGTGAACGCTTAAACCTATTTAGTTATAGTATTCAAATCTTGAAGTCTAAGTTAACTTTCTAAAAACAGTCTTCATTAGACACTCAGTCAAGCGCCCACTTCTCAAGTGTCCAACACATTTTTAATACGAAAGTTTTCAAGTCGAAAAAGACTTCAGGATCTATTCAACCCCCCCCCCCTTCTAGACCCTTTCGTATGCCACTTGAGACCAACATAAGTATTGAACAAGTAGTCCATATGTATCGAGGTTGACTCTTCGCCCTTTATGGAATAAAAAAGTGGCACGGGGAGAGTCTGACACCTGATCACTTAAGAAGGTTCGCAAGTCAAGGAATCTTAATTGGCATTAAGATTCGACTTGTCTGACACATGCACTGACAAAGAGTGCCAGGCAAACACTACAGGAAAGTGAGAACACGTGTCATAGATATACCAATGGAATTGGTATATTCGAACACGGCTTGCGATAATCCGATCACATGGGTATTTCTCAGTGACTATCAATGATTGGATTACTAATCATAATAGTATGCGTGAGCGTTAGACCTAAGGGGTCATGATCAATGTACTTGTGCAGTTGAATCTATTACTAGAGTAGTTAGACCCAAATCACCCTTTGGTGGGGCCAACTTTGAAGTGCGGTCTCAATGAGTCAAGTAGAACTTGTGAAGTGATCGCTAAGATGGGATTCACTATCTCGGTAGTAAACGAGAAAGTAAGAAAGTATCCTGTGCGATCATAGGCAAATAAAATTATAAGTTTTTAGCCAAAGCAATGAAACTAACTTATGTAAGACATGGAGGGTAGTTTGGTAATTACATTATGCTATGATCTAATGCACACTATCAAGTTTAGTGAGTTTGACATACACCATGACTCTCACTTGGTCAGGATACGTCAGTGAAGGACTTATACACATACGGTATTTATGGTCCAGAGGTTCGTAAATGATTCATTCATGTCATACTCGATTGGGCCACGATGTGAGTCCACGGGACTAGCTAGGTGACACTCACATGCTCTGGTAATTCCTCCAATTGCCAATTGAGACGAACCTAAAGAGTCGCGCTATAAGAAACAAATAGGATGTCTTTTTGTGTTAATCTTTTAGAAAGATAAAATTAATTGGACGGATTGATTTAATGATAAATTAATAAATTACATATTTAATTTAATTAGATTAAATTAAATTTTTTAAGTAAAGAATTAATTAAATGGAATTAATATATATATATATATTTATTGATATAAATAGGATTTAAATAAAATATATATTAAAAGGTGGACCAAGTTGGCCGGGCCAACTAAAAGCCCACCTTGACCGTCCATGGTGCCCTAGGAGGCGGCCACTAGGAGTCCCAAGGGGATCTCCTACTTGTTGCATAAGTTAGAAGAGTTATAAATACCTCTAACTGTTAAACAAGAAACCTAACCCTAATTACATAACACAAAAAGAAGGAAACTCCTACCCTGATTCTCTCTCTAGATGTCCACCACCACCAAGGAGAGACTTTCGGGGATCTTTGGAAGGTTCGTTTCACGTGAAGCTATAGAGACAGGAATTCTAAGAGAGTTGCTTTTACGCGAATTGCAGAAAATGAAATCGATAAGTTATTTGATTTTGTTTATTTTTGTAAAACCTTGAAAATCATCAAACCCACGTTAAAGTGATTCGACTCTAGGAATCCTTTTTATTTCTGCTGCGTTTTTCTTTTATAGGATTCCCAACAGTTCCGGGAACAGATTTAAAGGGACACTTATTCAATATATGTACTACTGTAAGCAAAGCATGCCCCCATAATGAAACAGGTAAATTTGCATAGCTAATCATTGATCTCGTCATATCCAATAGGGCACAATTTCTGCATTCAACTACTACATTTAATTGTGGGGTTTCTGGAGGAGTAAGTTGTAACATTATGCCTTGTTCCTTTAAGAACTCAGCACTCATGTATTCGCCACCACGAACCGAACGCAGTGCTTTAATACTGTGCCCGGTTTGTTTTTCAATCATATTCTTGAATTCTTTGAACCATTCAATAGCCTTAGACTTATGTTTCATTAAATACACGAGTCCATATCTGCTATGGTCGTCAGTGAATGTAATGTAAGTACTGAAAACCTCCGTAGGCCTCATCCTTGAAGAGCCCACAAACGTCTATATGAACTAAACCCAAAACTTCCTTGGATCGTTCAGAATGTCCGATAAAGGGTGACCTGGTCATTTTACCTTTTAGACAGGATTCACATATTGGATATGGATCAGATCCAAGTGGGTTGATAAGCCCTCGTTTCTCCAACTCATGAATCTTGAATTCACCAGCATGTCCAAGTCTAAGATGCCACATAAGTCTTTGGTTAGTACCATTCATACTATGCTTCTTAGTCATAGTGTTAACCATGCAATGGTTTTGAACATTAATATAATACAATCCATTAACTAAAGATGTTGAGCCAACTTTTTTATTTCTAAAATAAATATCACAACCTTTGTCATTAAACGTAAACAAGTATCCTTTCCTGACCAATACAGGAATAGAAACAATGTACTTAAGCCCATTTGGCAAAACGACGAAATTATCTAAAGTAATAGAATGTTCTGACATTAATGTAATAGAAGTGATTCCAACGTGTGTAGCTACGACACTTTGCCCGCTTCCCACATTGATCATCACTTCTCTTTCTCCAGCTTCCTACTTGCTATCTGATCCTTGTTCAAAACATAGATGTGAGCACTAGCTCCTGAATCTAGAATCCATGAAGTAGAGAATATAGTCATAGAACAATTAGTTTCAAATACATAAAGTTTTATACCTGATTTGCTTTCAACTCTTAGCTTAGGATAATCATGCTTCCATTCATCCACTTCTTTGTAGTGGAGACAAGTCTTTTCAACTTTTGAGCGTTTGGATCTTCGCTCATAGTTTTCAGAAGCAATCCTTACTCTAAGTAGCCCAGTTGGAGGTGGAGTATCATCATCCCATTCCTTTCTGAAATGGGCTTGCATGTATACAAGCCTGTCTTTAAGATTTATCAAGGATCCTTCTATGTCATCTATCTCAAAGTTAGTGACATAAGCAGAGAAGGATTTAGGGAGAGATTGAATAATGAGATCTACTTCCAGACGAAAATCCATGTAGCTTCCCAGAGAGCGAAGGCTTCCTATCATGGATATCATATTCATAAAATGACTTGCAACTTCATCATTTTCTCTCATTCTAGTTTGAAAAAGTTCTTTCGATAAATAATACCGAGTTGATTTTCCATGTTCCCCAAACATTTCCTCCAAGTGAAGAAGCATCATTGACTTGGGACTTTCCATATCAAAATGCATATGTCTCAATTCGTTGCTCATGGAATGCAACATATAGTCATTGACCTTCTGGGCATCAGAGATCCATCTCTTATATACTTCTAGACCAGACTTTCCTTCACTAACCCTAGGTAAATACGGACCATTTTGCCCCAGAATGTGCTCAAGCGATTACTTCTTGAGCTTTACCTTTAGCATTTTGATCCAATCATTGTAGTTTGGTCCAGTGAGGACATTTTTCTCAAGCAGAATTGTGAGTGGGTTATCCATTATAGAGAGTAATCATAAAACTGCAAAAAAGTACCAAGATTATTCAGTTAGGTGCTTTATATTGTTTAAAACAAGTAATTTTAAAGGACTTGTACAATTACTTGTCTCCAACTATTTTTCTCAATTATTGTACTCCCACTGCGATAATCAAAAACCTCGTTGGATTGGTTTCATAGTGGGTGATTGAGGTCCTCAATTTCTAAATGGGTTGCAACCTTTTTCGATATATGGCCTGTATTGAAATTGAGGTGGCGCTTAGTGACAGTTAAACCATTTAACAATTCAATCCCTTTGGCTCATGAATCACTTAACCGCAACCTTTTTCGATATATAGGTGGTGATTCATTTAAGTCTATTCCCATCAACTCCTATCAATCTAACAATTTAATTTCGCCTTGCAACCTTTTTCAGTAAATGGGGCGAAATTTGCTTTGACAGAAGGCATCTAATGCACTAAAGAAGATTAGGCATATTACCTTAATGTATGACCCCCTAATACCAGGACGATGCTATATACAACATGCAACCATCTCGTTCTAAAGTTTGATGTAAAGCCAGGATGCAAATGCCCTTTACTTACTTTGTATCATTCGATATAGGGAGAATTAATAACTTGATAGTTATTATATTTTGGGTCTCACTTTACACATTAATTTATTAAGCACTATATCTGGAAATGCTTAAGAAAAACGTCTAGCAATTTCTAACAACACACACGTATGGATTTTAATCTAGATTGTCTCAAGCCAACGAGTCAATCAGGGAGGGGTTCTAATCTATTACAAAAGAGACCCTTGACTCCGCTTCAAGTTTTCCACTGTCTTCTCTCTTTATTGGATCTAATGTTACATGCCTATACAATTGTTCTAAATAAAAATAAACATACAACCTGGAGGGCTTAAACTTCGGCCCAATACAACCCAGATAATAAAAAGAAACCAACCCTACGCCCATACGAGGTGTCACCATCACATTATGATAAAAGGAGCACATAATCAAATTAAACACATATGTGATTATTATTAAATCTTATTTCATATTTAAAATACTGTTTAATTCATTTTTCAAAAATAAATCCAATTTATTCTAAATTTTAATGTTAATGGGCCGAGCCCAAACATTTACTGTAATCCAACTAAAGTAGACTTTATCAAATAGAGCCCAACATGGGTGAAATAATTTAAAAGCAAAATTAAACTCTAATTAAATCCAATTCCAAATTAATTTGGGCCAACCTTATTGAATTTAATCCACTAAATAAAGCTTGTTGGAAATAAAGCAAGCCCAACAAGCTTTATTTAGTCATTTAAATCTAATTTAAATACCAAGTATTAAATTTGATGATTAATTTTAAGTGGCTAATAAATCCAATTTTAGCCTTAAAGAAATTCAATTTTTAAAATAAGCTAATTAAAATTAAATATAATTTAATCTCAATTAAAATCCAATTTTAAAATTGAAAAAGATTTTATGGGGCTTTTTAATTTTAAAATTGATCCACAAAAATAATTTTAAAATGCTAATTGGGCGTGAGCCCAATTTTATTTTCAAAATATCCATTGGGTTCAAAATACATCCAATGGACTAAACGGGCCAAACCCCAATTTAAACAATTAATTTTAAACTTGTAGGATTAATTTTTCAAGCCCAACTAAAATTAAAAATTACACTGCCCGACGCACAGCACTGCCCTTGTGCCCCAACACCACACGGCGCCGTGCGATCTGATCGCAAGGCGCTGTGTGGCCACATGTCGGGCCTGTGCAGGCGCGGCACTGCGCCACAGCAGTCGTGTAGTGCACCATCGTGCATACTGGACTGTGGACCAACCGAACTGCTTTTAAGACCCCAATTGGCATGTCCCCTTATACTTTAGTTTTTGGAAAAGCATGTCATTTACTTATGGAACTTGAACATCGTGCATACTAGGCTATCAAATTTTTGAACTTTGATACTAAGGCTGTAGGTAACAATAAGATACTCCAGCTGCATGAATTAGAAGAGTGGAGACATGATGCATATGAGAACGCAAAGCTGTATAAGAAAAGGACTAAGCGATGGCAAGACAAGCACATTACTCATTGTGGGTTTCAAGAAGGAGAGTGAGTCTTGTTATAAAACTCCCGCCTATGGCTATTTCCAGGGTAACTTAAGTCTTGTTGGTCGGGCTCCTTCCGGGAGGTACGAGTTTACCTTACGGGCGTTGTGAAGCTAATTACGAAAGATGGAAGGATATTTGCAGTCAATGGTCAATGGGTGAAACATTATGTAGGAAATGATTGGACTGCAGATGAGACATCTGTTGAGCTTCAAGATCTGGCCCACTGACATGAACCTGCAAAGTCAAACTAATGACTTTAAAAAACCGCTTCTCGGGAGACAACCCTAGTTTTTTCTGCTTTTTTCGTTTCGCTTGTTAATTTGTTTTTATTTTCTATCTTAATTCCTGATTCTGAGCTACTTTTGTTTCTTCATGCAGGAAAATAACACCATTCAGCACGTTCGAACATGGGCTACATCATGTTCGGGTGTCCCATTCATAAAGTCTACACAGTTCTGCAGTTATCACGTCCAAACGCTGGACCCTTCACGTTCGAACGTCTCAGATATCATTTTCAAATGTGAGACACGTACTTCACAATATAAAAAGGGGACTAGTCTGCACAAAATCCAAAAGTCATAAATCCCTAATTTCAGTCAAGACTCCTTCCTTTTCTTTCTCACACTCAAACTCCCAACTTTTCCTTTCTCCATCACATCACAACTATTACCCACCGTTGGACACCACCACTACACAACAATATTTCCACCAGTGTCCCGCCGTCTAAACCATAGCTACTTTCTCTGCGCTAGAAAAGTCATCACATTCGAAAGCCAGGCAAAGCACATTCGAACGTGAGAGACCAGCTTTTATTGTACTGCTTTTGCTTGTAAGAGATTGGCTAAACCACTATTTCATTCTTCCATTTCCTCAACAGTGTGTGGGTTGTTGTGCATTACTGAGGTTGTGATTCTACGTTGCTTGACTCGAGTTGGCATACGAAAAGTTTAGGGGTTGATGGTGTTGATATTGTTCATATTGATTAGCCTTGGGTGGATTTTTGTGTAAACAATTTGTAATATTTACTGTTATTATCCTCAGTGATATCATTGAAGGTACTTTATCAGATCTATTTTAATACCCAGCCCAATTGATTACTTTAATCAAGCTTATTAAGAATTATTAACTAATTACTATACATATATATATATTTATATATTATTTATTTCATTTTCAATTTAGAGATTGGACTAAATAGGACTCTATCTCCAATCAACTAAATCTTGGGAGATTTACCAAATCTAGATATTTAGTTGAGTAGAACTCTAACACCAACCGATAAATCTGTAGGATTTTACAAAATCCTAATAATAACATACTTCTAAGAAATTGATAATCATCCTCACTCTCCTATATATATTATTAAATCTTTTAATGTCGATATATGTGTACATGAAGATATATTTTTCTTATTTAAATAATGATTTTAGGATTTAGTATTTAGCAAATTATTTGAATAAGCATATGTCTTCAAAACTACCAAATCCCTTAGAAGCTTTGAAACCTAATCAAACTCTTCCAACTGAAGGAGAAAATATGTTATTTGCTACAAATTATTTAACTACACTGAAAATAATGTAGTAGGAACGAATAATTTGCCATGATTTTCCAGCTGTAGTAACAAAATTATTTTTCATTATATAAATACTGCTCATTGATATTTCATAGCAAAAATTTACCTATTTAACATGATTTTCCCATGTGGTATACACTAAAACAGGGAGAAATCCATTTTAATCCTTGAGCTTTACCTCCAATTTCAAATCAGTCCCTCGACTTTTAAAAAGTCTCAATTTGGTCCTTCTAAAGGTTAATGGCAAAAATAATTCTTACTTATGGACTTGAAAGGCCATTTTGGCAATTTTGGGATTCTGGTTTCAAAATGGTATCAGAGCCTAGGTTTTATTGATGAAATATTTAAATAAATTTACATAGAGTCATTTTACCCGTAACGGAGGAGAATCAATCAAGTATGTAACCGAACAATTGTTCAATTTATGAAGAAAACAAAGAATATTTTCATATACTGGAAAAACAAAGGACTAATCGGATAGACAAAATTATCCGAAATGCCAGGAAGATTTCATCGGAAATCAAGAAAGAATTCGCTAAAAGTAAAGAACCTATAGCGGATATACAAGCAGAGTTTAGGTACTATCAAACAAAACTAGCTCTAAATGACACGTATCGAGGCAATCTTACAAGCAATATCCAACTCGCCAAGATACAAGGCAAATGGCCAGGAAAACCGAGTAAAGGTAATTCTCTTATTTGATTTTGTCATAATGAATAAGTGGAAAGAGATTGAACCGGATACATCTAAGTTCTCTCAGGACCTTAGAGAAATCCAAAAGACGGTTCAAGACTGTGGCCACAGGTTAATCCATATACCTGTGAAAATAGAAAGTTTGGACCAAAAGATTGATGAAATACTACAGATCTTACCAAATCTAGGTAAAACTATAATAGATCTGAAGACTGACCTTGCAGATCTAAAAGAAAAACACACAGGGACATCCAAATCCAAAAGAAAAAGAATCAGCGACGCCCTTGGAAAGGTCCCTCTTCTACACCAGAAAGGTAAGGTTATGGAAATTTCGAAACCAAAAACTCAGGAAGATCTAATTAATGAGATCCTTAAAAATATAAATTAATATGGATATATCAAGAGTAGATCTATCTGATCTTCAGGAACGAGCTGAGTCTTTTTCTCATCTAACAGTTGTGGATTTGGTTAATGTCAAAACCAGTGAATCAACTCTAGCATTACCACCGCTAGAAGGAAATTTTGCATCACATAATCCTCCACAGGATGAAACAATGCGTGAAAGTGGTGATTTGCATGCTAACGCAGGCCCCACTTTTGGGGGTACAACGTTTAGAGCAAATCCAGTGAGAAATCCAAATAGGGTACCATAAAATTCATTGTGGGCGAGGACCATGTTACAACCCTTGCACCCATATGGTACTATTCTTAATTGGGATGTTATCGATTTCAGAAACATCGAAAAATTAATCGATGAATGGATAGCGGCTATAAAAATATCAATGACAACATTGGAACTCGATAAAGAAAACTTCATTAGATTAATGGAGTTAAGCTTGGAAGGATCCATAAAATCCGGATGGGCTCATACCCCTGAAACAACCAAGCAAGAAGTTTTAGCCAAAGAATCTAAAAGCACTATTGCAGAAAGATTCGGAAGGCTAGTTAAATTGCATTTCATCGGAGATGGATACTTCGATCAAAGCAATATTGAGAAATCCAGAGAGTACACACAAGCTCTTTATGGTATTGAATTAAGAAATATTTGTGCATTAGATGAATACATCTATTGGTTCCGCAAATACTTCTTTCAGAGTGACGTAACATCACAAATTGCGGCACCAACATTCTTTGCAAAAATTTGCAGTCCTCGGAGGGAAATGTTAACCTACTCCTACAAGGTACCGGAAGGACAAGTTGATTCAGTAGTCAGACGTATGTCTTTCTTGAAAGACAAACTGAAGGACTGGTGTTATCAAGCTTCCCTTCAAAAGAACATGAAAAAGCTAAGAGGAAAGATAAAGAAATCCCCTCTCTGCTATGACAACAATGATTTTCTAACAATTATTGGAGAATCGATTGAGCAAAGAAAGAAGAGAAAGCAATATAGTAATTCTGATAACAGGGGTTATAAAAGGCGTTCTTCTTTCCAATGAAAATCTTAGTGGTCTAAATCAAAAGCTCGATCTTATAAATCTGGACAGAGATCCAGACCAACAAGGGTGTCTTTCCAAGGATCTTGAAAGTCTGACGAAAAAACTCCCACAAGACGAACTTTCAGATGGGCACACACCCGGACAAATAAAAGTTTCAAGGATTGTAACTGCTGGACATGTGGAGCTCGAGGCCACATTTCACTAGATTGTCCACAAAAAAGTGGTGATTTAAAACAATTTGAAGCCACAGCTGACATTCTGGATGCGGTTTTCTACCGAGAATTGGTACCAGTTTACCAATTTAAAAATATCCCCTCAGATGAAAGTGTCTATGAGGAAGAAATAGAAAGTGATTCAGATGGAACTTCAACCAAATTAGAATAACCTCATCAAAGGTGATAGGCTACAAACATCAGATAGCCTGTCAGGATTCTTTTCAAGGTCATCTATAACAGATAAAACTATGAAAAAAATAATGAGGCAAAACTCTAACCTTGGGCCATATGATGGTTTCAGATTTAGTGGAATTGGCCGAGTCCTAAATCAAATAGGAATAAATCAGAGGCGGTGTAACATCATATACAAAGTAAGCTCTGGAGAGTTTGCAATTCCTATGGAATTAACGGGTAATGTGATGGATATGGAACTTATTGCAAAAGAAGAAATTCTGGAGGAATTAAGTAGGCTTCGAGAAGAAGTAGTTGTTACTATGAAATGGATCCATATCGGAACTATTGAAGTAGTAATCAAAACCACTTTTAAAGAAGGATCAGTACACTTATCTATAATGGATAAAACAATCAATAACTTAAGAGATGGGTGTCTTGGTACAATGGTAGGAAACTTATATGCAGGAAAACTAATGTTTGATATTCATCCTAGAATTGCATATAACCTAGCTGACCAAGATTTCAGTCGTGTTTTAACCCATATTCTATAACTTATAGAATTGCATATGCACTTTCCAATACACATCATTCTAATATATTTATAAGGAAAGAGTACATTGAAATTCCAAGAATTTTCAAGGAATTTGCAAGAGTAATGGCACCTGATCCAATTCAAATACCAAGAGTTGGAGGTGTTGATATTTTAATCCGAGACCATCCAGTTCTAGATCGATCAATGAGATCTAGAACAAATTATAATAGCAGAATGTCCTTTTCGGAAGAAATGATTAGGAGTTTAAAAGAAAAAGAATTAATTGAAGATTTAACACCTCAAGCTATTAGGGTAAATAATGTAAAAATTAGATGCCCCAAAGGATGGAAAGAAGTGCAAGTAATATTTAATATTACAAAGAAAGATAATTACTTTCCTTGTGAAGACTTATATTGCTTACAGCAACCTGTGATTAACAAATATGAAAGCATGTTAGAAATGGCAGGCCATGAAGTGTTTGTTTCAGGAATTGCAGGACGTGGCCAACGGATTGTCATCTTGGGATTAAGTTTCCTTGAGGATCATAAACCATGGGGAAGAAAAGGAGTAGGTATGGAATTTTGTTTAAGTCGTCATCTCATTAAAGTTAAATGGCTAAATCAATTTTCTATGAGCTCTGTCTTGTGATATAAATTATGACTGATTATAATCATTGGATTTTGCACCATAATTGGGGATGCAGAGTGTTCTACTACCATCCTCTTTTATATCACGAAATGGACCCTTATTTTGGTAAGGGTTTCCACCAAGTGAATTGTTTGAAAAGGATTAAAACCAAACAATATTAAATTTTAAAAAATATTGAGTTTTGGAAACAGGTGCGATCCTCACCTGAGTTCACAACTAGATCAGATGAATATCAAATGTGGGTAGGAATACATTTGAACTATTGTTTGAAAAATGAGCTAGAAATATTGAAAAAAGCAGGCTCTGAATTAGCAGCTTAAATGACTAGCCCATTTTCAATATACATATCCATTGGTATGTTATATGAACAATATAAGTTAGAATACTTTGCAGCTTATATTGATTTTGGATCAGGAATTTATACGGCAAAACCAGGTGTTTTACCTAGCAATGCTATGGAATCTTTGCCTATTATTGCAAGAGATTTTTCTCAGAAAATTTTACTACTCAATAAAGGTATTCGCGAAGCACATATCATGATTGGTGGTGCATTTGGAACACCTTGGTTCAAGGTAAAAATGCCACCCATTTACTTTCATGACACGGGAGCAGATATTTTGTTGGGTAATAATTTTATCCAAACATTTGCAAAATATGTGCAAGATAACCACAAGAACTTGCTTATTTTTATTACTAATTGCGGTAGTGAGATACAGGTTTTAAGGCGAGAGAAGGCATTTAATTAGCTTATGCCTATAACTTTTCACAGCAAACGTGGTGATTCTGTTAATAATGATGCAAAATTAACCCATCCTAAAATGCAGGATAAATGGAAATTTTGTAAGGCGTTGTTGACTTTTAGACAATATCGAAGAATAGTTTCTAACGGAACTAAAACTAAAGATCTCGATGAAGAAGGAATTAACCTTCTTAAAGTCGCGTTACAAGAAAAGAAGTCATTTTTTGATATAGATTAAGAAAGCAAGCTTTCTCTCAAACATATCAAAAGATTAATCCAAAGGAATTTCAATGAGAATCCTTTGGCATGATGGGACAGAAACAAGATCGAAGCTACTCTGAAAATAAAAGAACAATGTAAGTATGAGTTTGTTCGATATAAACCAATCCAGATGAATATGGTGGATAAGAAAGATATGCAAGAAATAATTAAAGAGCATATCAATCTTAAACTCATTGAACTTAGAGTCTCGGCTTACAGTAGCCCTATTTTTTTGGTAAGAAACCATGGAGAAGTAAAACGAGGAAAAGCTCGATTAGTAATCAACTATCAAGGTATTAATAAAATACTCAAATTTGATGGTTACTATATCCCGAGTAGAGAACACTTAATCGATTGTGTTAAAAATACTGAAGTGTTTTCTAAATTCGATTGTAAATTTGGGTTTTATCAAATTAAAATGGAAAAAGAATCTAGAAAATATACTGCATTCTCTACTCCACAAGGACAGTATATTTGGAATGTACTTCCAATGGGTCTTGCTAATGCACCCCAGATATACCAAAGAAAAATGGATAATCTATTTAAAGATTACTTTGAGTTTATGTCTGTTTACGTAGACGATATCCTGATTGCATCAAAAAATATGAATGAACATATTAAACATCTTGAGATATTTTCTAATGTATGCTTTAAAGAAGGATTAGTGCTATTTGAAAAGAAAGCAATAATTGGAGCTAATAAGATAGAATTTCTTGGTATTCTTATTGACGAAACAGGTATAGAACTTCAAGAACATATTGTGGAAAAAATTCATAATTTTCCTGATAGTCTAAAAGATAAGAAACAGCTACAAAGTTTCTTAGGAGTTGTTAACTTTGCAGGAATCTTCATCAAAGACCTTGCAAAATACAGGAAAGATTTTCGACCACTTTTAAAATAAACCGAACGTTCAAAATGGAAGTGGGAAGAAATTCTCACTCAAAAGGATTCGTGAGTTAAAACAAGTTTGTAATAATTTGCCTAAACTCGCAATACCACAGGATAGTGATAATTTGGTAGTCTATACAGATACCAATGATTACAGATGGGCAGCAGTGCTCATGGAACGAACAACAACAGGGGAAGAACCTTGTAGATATACAGGAGGATTGTTCACTGAAGAACAAGCCAAACTTTGGCATATAAATGAAAAAGAATTATTTGTTGTTTGGAAGGCCGTTAAGAAATGGCCTTTATTTTTATTAGCCAAATAATTTACTTTAAAAGTTGATAATACGAATGTCAAAACTTTTTTGAAAAATAAACTTGAATCAAAAATTGAAAAGGCACGTATTATGAGATGGCAAGCTGAATGTCAATATTATTGTTTTGACATTGTTATTGTGAAATCTCATGAGAATGTTCTTGCAGATTTCCTAACAAGAGATGGAAATGTCTGAGGCCAATTCCATCATCACAAGGTACAGACATCTCAGGGAAAACCTAGAGGAGCTTGACAAAAAGTTTAAACAACTATCAGTTAACGCCGAGGCAGCTGGCCGTGTACAACAAGTTGATTTGGACACTGTCTAAAACACAATCAGGGGAACTATGTATGCCATGATTTTGTTATGGGATACTTTGTAAGAACCAATTCAAAAGGCATCACCCTCAGTGATGGCTAGAGAATTAGGAGAGCAGGACTCCAAACCTGTGTTTAGAGAACGGGGCTCTATACCCGGAGCAGCAGATTCAAATATTGCTTGCACAAGTCCTATACCAGACTCTGGTAAAAAGGAAATACTTGAGCAATCAAAAGTGCAAACTCCTATTATTTCAAGTCAACCCGACACCTCTGGGGTTAAAGATGGAGAGATTAACCTTGGGCCATAGACAGGCATTTCTAAGGTTAATACTAATGAAATTAATTACCTTGGTTGGATTACCAAAAGTCATGGGAGAAACTTGTTTCGCGAAAGGGAATTAATCCAAGTAAATCTATGATTGATATATCAGGGAGATATCCTAGAGTTTGGATGCTCGAGGCGTCAAACCCATAAGAGGTCCGAGAATGGTATGATTTTGGGGCACTCGCTTCAATCCATACTATGTCACCAAGTTTTCCGGAGATCTCAAAACTTCCGGATTAGAATGGAGGAGCTGCGTTTGATTCATGGCAAAATAATCCGCACCTCAAAAGAGGCGACATCTTGGAGTTAAAATTTATCTCAGCAGCTCCAGAGATCGCAAGAAAAGGGTCTCATCCATCTTTTCATTTTATGAAATTACAAAAACCAGATATGGCGGCTTTCAACCGAATTAAAGTCGTAAAGGAAGAAGCTCCTTTGGTCATTGCCATTAATGAAGAGGAAATTTCCACCAAAAGAGTTTGGGGATTATGGGCTTGTCTTACCGAGATGGACAAGGTCTAGTTTCCATTAAAAAATTTCTCAAATAAAATAAATGGATCATTCCTGTTAAACTCCATGACAGGGAAGAGTACTGAGTTTGCGGAGAAGTTGTTAGAACAAAAAAGAACACTGATCGGGACTAACAAATTACCAACAACTAAAAACACCAGGGGAAAAGCATGCAACATGATGCATGTAGATCAATGGCATAATCACATATGCCTAAGTTATGAAGGTCAAGAAAAGCCCTTGTTCGGAACAAGAATTAGGGTTACCAAAAATAAACCCGAAGCCGAACAGGACAAGGGTAAAAAGAGAGCGGTTTATCCAAAGGGTTTTCACAAAACCTTGATAAAACGGTTAAAATGTAGCAAGAGAGTCTAAAAGTTAGACTTAGTGATTTTACAATTTTAAACTAAAATGTAATAATTAAAGTTTAGAAATGTAATTTGCAAGTATCTTGTCCTATTAGGACAAATGGGTAATTTATAACAGGTGGCCGACAGTACTGGCAGACAAAGAACAGAAAAAGAAGAAAAGAGAAAAGTTAGAAACTGGCCGACAAAGAAAAAGAGGATGGCTGAAAAAAGTAATAGAAGACAGCTGTTAAAGGACAAGAAATGACAAAAGCAGACTTTAAGTTTGGAATCCGCATTAGAAGTCCGCAGACGCCTATAAAAGGAGAAACTGAAGCAGAAGAAAGGCATCATTCATTCCCCCCTACTCTTCAAAACATTCAAGAGTCCAGAAAGATAAAAGATTGTAAAATAGTTTTAATTTTCATTCTGAGTATATGAGGACTTCCCCAAAGAGTATAGTCATCTCTCATACATGAGAAGCTAACTAGTTTTCTCCTCCAATAGCGGAGTAGAATATATCTATGTAATAATAATTTTATTTCATCAATAAAGTTCAAGGCTTTTGTTCAATCTCTGTCTTCCAAAATTTATTAATCTTTTATTCTGGAGTACCTTTTACTCCCAAAGGTAGGAAACGAAATTGGGCTGAGTTGTGTATTGCTGAAGGAGTTGAGTGCCTGCGAACCATCTGCTGCGGTTGTGTGGTTGGATCCAATCCGTAAAAACGAGGGCTTGGAATACCTGGTGATAAGGCGGTCAATCAAAGGTATTACATTAAGAAACTTTAATATTTTTCGGAAGTATGTTGGGTCTGGTTTACTCATATTATGTAGTAAGACCACTATTGCTAAAAGATTAAATGTTAAGTAAGGATTACTTTTGCCACAAGGACTAATTTAAAACCAATTAGAAAACCACAGGGACTAAAAGGAGACAGATTAAAAACACACGGACCAATTTGGAATTAGGGTAAAAGGTGAGGGACCAAAATGAATTAATCCCCACTAAAATACAATGCCTACAATTCTACTTAAATCCTAGTAAAAGTAGATGCAATTCCTACGCTATGTTCAAAGCAAAAAAAGTGAGGCTAGTAAATAATGTTGGCGGCAAAGTCTGATACCCTAAGTTACATAAAGCAGGAGCGAGAGCTAGCGTAGAGCGACATATTTTTTTTGATTTGGGAGTGGGAGCCCCTTAGAGCGTGTATAATATAAATATAATTTAAAATTTATCTTGTCATATATATCATATGTTTTATAAATTGTTCAGCCAAATTATCTTTAAATATTATTTCGATAAGATTATCTCATATTAAAATAAGTATTTATTAACTTGAATTTTAAAAATAAGATGATGTGATTGTCTTTTTTAGCACGCTTAAAAAATATAATATATGATGAAAGATTATTAAAATAATATTAGTTTTAGGTCCCAACTCTTGACCGGAAAGAACATCAAAAACTCAAATTCAGCATTACAAATTATTGGTATTATTTTTTACAAAATCTATATTTGTTTCGGTCTTTTTTGTTTTGAGGGGAAATCTTTTACTTATTTTGACTACTAAAACAATTTTCATCGAATACATATGAAATATTATTAGTGAAAAATCATTCTTATTTCGTCAAGTGTGGTTCCTAAATTTTAGTTCGAGAACTAAGAATTTAAGAGCGAAACTCTCAAGCTCGGAGCGCAAGAGCGAGCTCGGAGCGCTAGAGCGTTAACCCTGTATGGAGGATTATGTGATTTAACTGATACCCCATCCACCTCCAAATTTTTTAAAAAAATATTGGCTGTGTTTGCTTTTGTTTTCAAACACATTTTGACCAAAACTTGTTTGCTTTATATTTTTTTGACCAAAAAGCACTTTTTTGGTCAAAAAATTTGTCAGCTATTGTCTCCCTATTTGTGTTTATTTTAGGGTACTTACTAATTAAATCAACTAGAATATATTTATATAACCATAATATTATAATTATATATTAAAACTTATATCATATTATATTTTTCGATCTTTAACTAATTATAAACACAACTTTTCAGGCAAAAACTTACATTACTAGACTGCTACAGTAACTTTTGTCTCTTTTGAAAATAAAATTAAACATAAAACCAAACACATTTTTTTTTAAATACACACTCCCGATAAATTTTTTTACCAAAATTGCCATTGATTTTTACAATAGAAAAACAATATTGATTAAAGAAAACGAGCTTTGGGCGCTTATTTTTCAGTTTACAAAAATTAAAAAGGAAACATAATTTGCTCCCAGAAAATAGAAAAGAACACGGGTTCTCTTCTCCCCAAATCTTTCTGCTTCTTCCAGTCGGTCATCGGCTGCGCCTCCTATTACATGTCATGGTCTACTAACCCTCTCTTTAAAACTTTAATCTCTTTTTATAATCTAAAGCGACATTCATGGGCTGGTAATTAGCAAGATAAGTGGGGGCGCCGGGGGAATTGTAACCCTTGCGCCGTGATTTGTCACTCATACTGGAATTAGGAAAACAAACGAAAAAGTTATTAGGTGTTTTCCCATAATCTCTTTCTGATTGCGTTTGTGTTTTTTTCTTGCTCTAATTGACTATCTCTATGCGTGTGTGTATGGCGTTTTTGTGTGTGCGTATATGGTGTTGTTTTGTGCGTGTGTCTAAAATCTTATGAGTTTGTGTGTGTGTGTTTATAATATAGTCAGGAGATAAAATTTGTTCATGATAGTCTGCCCAATCCATGAGCATATCACGTTGTGTTGCACAAGTAAGTTTTTATTCCCTTGAGTGACTATTTGAATTGGACCCCTTTATTTATTAGTCTGTGTGTAGTATACTTAGCTCTCTTATGCTACATAAACCCTTAATTGTTTGTTGGAAATTCATGGAAAATGTTAGCTTAAAGCTTAGAAGGCTATTACATTCAATTTTCTAGAACAAATGTGATGATCTTCGCTTTCTGATAGGTAACCAGCGTTTTTTTATTATTTCATCCATTAAAAAAGCATCTATCTATGAATTACAAAATTAAGGGACATTTTCAACCTTGCCAGTAGTTAATCTTCAAAAATTCTCCATCACTTTGATCTCCTAAAGTGTCGCAGTAAGAAAATTTATATAGTTTGAGAAAACATTTGTTGTAAACATTGTTCAAATCCGAGTCATCGACAATAATGTCAAGAGATAGTTGTTCCCCATTGATCACTATATGTTTAGATGTTAGTGAAAGATGATAAAACTACTTTGACGATTCATTATTCTATGGTTTTGAACAACATTCTAGAGACATACCCTTGAATATACAGTGGGTCTGTAGAGATGAGATTTCCTGATGAAATATGAAATATACAAAGTCTATTAGAGAGAGAATTGAAGCTTTTGGATTGTCCTGGATGTGCTATAGAGCAAGATGCAAAGGGTACATGTTACTGTACCTTAACGTGCAACTTACACTATTTTCTTAAAGTTATGGATATATCGAAGCAAGGATAGTATTTCATTCATTTCGTTCTCGAGTTCATCAATTTTTTATTTTATTTTTTGGTTGCCCACCCGGTTCACCGGAGCTTTTGCCCCGACTACATCCGAATCCGACCCGCGTCGCACACCTAGCAATGGTGGGTGAGTCTCCCAGCGGAGGTTTTCTACATTCACAAGGTCTCGAACCCGAGACCTTGCTTAAGCGGAACCGAGCTGCTTACCACTCGGACCAACCCCCGTTGGTAGTTCATCAATTATTTAATACTCATCTTTTATCTGAAATGTTTGATGCTGAATATACCCCTTAAAGTTGGCTAATTCTTGATATCTGCTTCATTGTCATCTTTTTCTTAACTTTAGAATGCTGGATATATCTCTTAAAGGTGTGTATTTCTACTTGCTGATAGCCTCGGAATATGGTTTATTTGGAAAATAGATTTTATAGTATTCAATTATTTAATACTCATCTTTTATCTGAAATGTTTGATGCTGAATTTACCCCTTATGGTTGGCTAATTCTTGATATCTGCTTCATTGTCATCTTTTTCTTAACTTTAGAATGCTGGATATATCTCTTAAAGGTGTGTATTTCTACTTGCTGATAGCCTCGGAATATGGTTTATTTGGAAAATAGATTTTATAGTATTAGCTTGGATACTGATTAATAAAACTATGTGATAACTTATATAATGACTTGTATCTTACTAATGCAGGTCATTGATTCGAATCTGAAGTGATCTAGTATAGATGATTATAATCCAATCAAGGTTTGTTGACTTTGAGAACCTTTAATTCTTAGCATTTTCCGATCAACTTTTATGTATATATTGAGCTAAGATATGAATAATATGTTTAAAGGTAATTGCTGAAATTCAATATTAACATTGATGCTCCCTGTCGCACACCAATCTTTCTTTCTCTCTTTTTTTGGGAAACTTGGCCTTTTATATTTCACTACTGCAGGACATAACTCAAAATATGGAGGAAAATGCAATCTTTGATAGTAGTACAGTCAAGATTTGCTACTTCTACAAAATGCCATACCAAAGTTTAGGTTCCCATCTTTGACGGATTTATTGATATTAGAACATTAAACTAATGTGTTATGCTTATAGGTTGGAAGCAATGTGATTTGATTTTGCTCATAAATATCTAAACAATTGTGGCAGAGGGTGTTACTAAGAATGAACCTGAATGGAAAAAGTGATGAAATAGCTTTAGGATATGAATTTGTCAACCATGTCACTGGTAGTCAAGTATACCAAGTTCTTATCTAATATAAGATTTTATGCCCATTTCTTTGTTCTCAATTTTTTATTATGTTCGTAGAAGTATTTTATGAGTTTTTAGATGCATCAGTGACCAATATTTTTTCTTGGTACTTTTAGGTCATGAAGAAGTAAAATGGACCGCTAATATCACTTCCGCTGCTGCAGTGATTTGGTGGCTGCTAATAGTCGACGCACGCTTGTTTAGTTATTAGTAATTCTTTATTTTGTAACACAATGATATTTCGAACTAGGAGATATTGGTTTATTTGATATTGTTGAAGGACGAGTGCATACAGAGCTTTATTTTTACAGTTGGTACATAGATGTGGTGTATAATTAATATAAGTTTAAGATATTGCTTTATTTGATATTGTTGAAGGACGAGTGCATACAGAGCTTTATTTGATATTGTTGACTACAAGTTTAAGATGTGGTGTATAATTAATATATACTACAATAAAATAATTGTAGGGAAAGAAAGTATTGTATAAGACATTTTTTACCATGAATTAAAATTGTAGTGAATGACGGAAATTTCGTAGTAAAAACATTTTACTACACCAAAAATGATGTAGTAAAGTTTCTACTGCGGCTGCAATGGTTATGGTCAAAAAGTGTAGCACAGACGTAGTAAATGATGTTTTTACTACAATTTTTCATTATTTACTATAGTTTTCTCTCGTAGTAAAATGCATATTTTCTTGTAGTGCATACGAAAAATTGCACCTCTGATTCATATTTCTCTCTCAAATTTCATCTAGGCCAACAAAGTTCAATAGAAGAAGAACCCAAGAAGGCCGTTGTTGTTCAAACTTGGGCTGTCGGTGAGGTAGAATCCTTGAAACCCTAGGTTTTTCTCTAGAATTTTATGATAATACTTAATCTTTTACACTTAAAATTCAATGTATATGATCCAAGAAACCCAACAAATGTTAGCTAAAGTCGATTTTCCAAAATATTAAGTGGTTCTTCCCTTCTATTTTTTCTTCAAATTAATTTATCCAAAAATTCATGATTATTTTCGGTAAAGCTATTTTTGATAAAAATAGGTCTTAAGCATGCTATTTTCAAATTTCGTATATAAAAATGTTAGCATGTGATCTATGTTTTATGAAAATGATAAAATCCTTTATGAGAAAAGTTTTCTTTTGAAATTGATAGGCTGTGATTTTACTTGATTTAGAGCCCTTTATTCATGAGATTTATATGGGATTATGCATGATTGTATACCACATATGCATTTAATTTGTGTGTTTAGTGAGTTCAGGTGAAAATCATTGCAATAGAGGGAAAAGGGTGAAAAATATGTAAACAAGAAGATTTCAGAGGAAAAATTAGCTACTGTTTCCAACGTTCGAACGTAGCAGTCAAAAATCAAAGTCAAAGGAGAAGTCAATGCTCGAACGTGGGAACGAGTGACGTTCGAACATCGGGGTCAGCTAAGAAGATATTGAAAATTTCCAAGTTTGAATTGAATAGGAGTCTTCCACCCTTTGGCTATAAATATCATATTTTTTCTGTGTGATTAGGGTTCTGAATTATTACGAATTATGTACACTCTTAGACACTTTTAGAGAGCAAGGAATATCAAGATTCAAGAATTGAAGATTCACCAATATAGGGAGTTTATTCATTGTTATTTTCTTTTCTTGCAACATGATATCTAGTTTTTATTGTATTTCCATAGTTATGAATAGCTAAATTTGTAGACTAAAGCCATGCTTAGGCCGAATCATGATTTTTGATATATAGAAGTAATTTTTTGTATTGATGATTATTCATTACTAAGTGTCTTGATCTTGTTCTTAATGCTTATGTGTGTTTGGCCATCATATGTATGATATATTGCTTAAATTAGTCGTTTGAGAAAAGGTAATTTAAGCTTCAAAAAGGATCATCACATGCATAACCCGAATATAGGAATTGCTCTAGATATAGGTAAAGATTCCCGGGTGTAGTTGGCCGGTTTTTCTGGGGAATTTCTAGTTCCTAATGCATGCTTGTTAATTAGACTTTTGGATAGGGATATTACAGGGGCCATTAATTAAGTATACGTTTGTTATCATGAGGGATCGGTTAATGAACATAAAAAAATTCCACCTTAGCAATAATAATTTGAAATACGATTAATGCTTTTATATTGATAAATAATTGGTTTGTATTTGTGCCTTAGTTGTTTTTCTCTATCTGTCTTTTTTATAAAATTTATTAATCCTTGTTTTATTCTAGTTATTTATAATACCTTGCTTTATTTTAAGTTATTTTAATTAAGTGCATTATTGCTAAAAGTCGAGTCTCTGTGGGATTGACAATCCAAAATTTTAAATCCACTTTATTACTTGGATAATCAGTCCTTTTGCTATACAAGCACGTTAGGTTTTTCCGTGTCACGTTTTTGGCACCGTTGTCGGGGACTTGTTAATTTTAGTTTCTTTTTTATTTCAAGCTTTCACAATTCTTTTTTTTTTTAATTCTTGCTTTTGTTTTTAGTTTCGTTCTAATTTTCCTTTTATTTGCTTTCACTTGTAGGTTTATGACCTGAGCTTCTGAAGAAAATCTTTACGAAGTAGACGTGGAAATCGAACGTACTATTAGAACAAACTGAAGAAGTCATGAAATAGCTGGAAATTTTCCAGACATGAACATTCAGGAAAATAGAAAATGGCTATAGAATATCATTTAAGCCATGCAACCGGCAGCATCAGTCTGTGGTAGCAACCACCTAGACTGCATACTTTATCAGGAATAGTGGTGCTACCTCCTTTCCATTCACCCAACTTTCACATGCCTTCACTCCTTTTCAGCATGGTCCAGAACGGCCCCTTTTATGGAGATCCAAGTGACTCGCCTCATGATCACTTGAAAAATTTCGAGAACATTCTGTTGACTATGCAGTTTCGTCCAAGAGACCTAGATGCTATCCGACATGCGCCTATTTCACTTTTTCCTCAAGAACAAAGGAACTACACGGTACAAATCTTTACCTACACAATCCATTACCACACGGGGAGAGCTAGTCGAGGAGTTTTTGAATACATTCTTCCTACCGTCAAGGATCAACGAGCTACGAAGCAACATCAAGGGATTTAGATAGAGGAAGAATGAGTCATTGGCAGATGTATGGGCTCGTTACTAGAGAATTATTCAGAACCGTCCGGATCACAACTACTCAATAGATGATTGACACGCTAGTGTTAGGTGAATGCCCTCAATGCCAATGGTAAATTAGATTGAGTAGGGCTTTGATAAGTTATTTGTACAAACGATTATATCTTTCTATTAATAGAATAAAGGTTTGATTTTGTTCATATAAATCTAACGGCATTTAATTGTGTTGAACAAATAAGTCCTTGAGATTTAAAGATAGACTTTCCACCTCTTATGGTTAAGAGGAGGCACTGGAAGAGTCAAGTACTTAATCTCTTAAAAGATAGTTCGCGAGTTAAGGAATTTTAGTTAGTCATTAAAATTCAACTCATATGGCACTTTCTTTGACAATGCAGTGCCTGTCGAATTCTGATTAGATAGTGGGAGCCGGTGTCATGAATATAGTTAATGGAATTAACATATTTGAACTTGACTTGCATTAAACCGATCACATGGGTATTTACTCTTTGACAGTCAATGATTGGGATTAAGATTGCGATAGCATGTGTGAACTTTAGACCTGAGGAGTTATTTATGTTAGGTGTTATGCTATCTATGCCATTGAGGAATTAGATTTAGGAGGGCATTTTATTTATATTGTATGAAAATTATTAATAATTAATTAAAGGCATTGAGTTTGTTCTTATAAATCTAATTGTGGCATCGAATGTGTCGAACAAATAAATCCTTAAGATCAAAGTGTACTCACCACTACTTATTTGATAAGTAGGAGCACTGGTGGAGTTAAGTGCTTGATCTTATAAACATGGTTCGCGAGTTAAAGAATCTCAAGTGGGAGTTTAGGTTCAACTCGTATGACACTTACTTTCAAAAGGAAAGTACTAGTCTTATGACACGGTAGAGCTCTACGTGTTTTTACAGCAAGAGGTATGGTTGCGTGTAGTAATAAAGTGGACAATTAAGTCCGGGATGTCGAACCCACAGAGACTTGTATTTCAATTTTGCAAGAATTTTACGGAAAAAACTAAATAAACTAATTATAAATAACTGAACACAACTAGATTAATTAATTATATTTATAAAGCAAGAAGATAAAATTATATGAGGAAGCGACTAAGACACATGTAATGACATAACTTTACTTGTATCTATATAAATGTTATTCTTCAAGTTATTAGACTATTGTTGCTATGGTGAAAAATTCCTTAAGAATATTATCATGCGGATCCATTGCTCATGATAACCTATACTAGATTGGTTGTAGCAATCTCTATTGTATGCATTAAAAACTAGAATTTTCCCCAGATAAATTCAGATTCTTCCAAATAAATCCAACTAACAACATCTAGAGTATGTAGCTATCCCTAGCATCAACTAACTTATTTGATATTATGAATTCTTTTGCACCCCAATTTAATTTCTCCCGAATAGATAAAATAGGCAAGATAGCACACATATGGTGATCAAGCATATGAATGGAGTAAAAGCACAAAAATCATAACACATTGCAACATCAGAATTAACTTAAAGAAACAACTTTTATATATCAATCATCATAAATCTGGCCTTATATGACCATAGTCTGATAAAATTAGTTCATAACTACTAAGAAAAGCAAATCAAAATAGTAATAAATATTCATAAACAAAATTATGTCTATAATCTAATGAACTCTCTATTGTTGAAGATGATTTATCGTTGTTTTTCTTCTTCTTGCTCTCCAAGTTTTGAATTAGGGTTGTTGAAGTCGGCTCCCCTTATTTTTAGTTCGTCCCGTCTTTTTATACCAGTTGTCGGACAGACCTCAATTTGAATCAGACTTTTAAAACGCGAAAACTGCTCCGTCGGGACTCGCGTTCGAACGTTAAACTTCTGCACGTCCGAGCATAGGATTTCCCCTCATCCAAACATTGAGATCATCACGTCCGTGTGTGAACCTTTCTGACATTCATACGTTGAACATCTGAATTCTCGAATTTTTCTCTAATTGTGCACTTTTTCTCTTATTTCCCATAATTGCAATAATTTACACCTGAACTCAAATATCAAACTGATTATATGCATTTGTGGCATAAATTACATATAATTGAACATAAATCATGCAATTGTATCAAACTAAACCACTTAAATCCCGACCCTATCAAAACCCCCAAACTTAGACATTGGTCGTCCTCAAGCAATGATAAAGCATATAACAACAACCAAAGAGAGATAAAAACAAAAATAAAAAAAAATTGGATAAACTCATTTATTATAGAGTATATGATTACACTTAGCATGTGTAACAAGCCTTTAAACTTTTATGTTACCCAAAAAGGACGAGTATAGTCTCGCGAGGGCTTGCAACTGATATACCCACAAAATCTAACAAATTTCAGACCCAACCAAATCAATGCACATCAACATAATTAACAAGAACCAATGGCACCAAATCAACCTTTAAAGCTCAAAAGTATATATACATATCAAATTATTTTGCTCATGTGACACCAATATTTGAAAAGATTCCAACAGGTGTAGTGAAAATAAATCTTAACGCAATATAGTCGAAAGGCATCCTTATCAATTTTTGGACATTAATCTCATATCTATCAACTTTAGTTCAATCACAAGGCACAAGAATCATAGAAAACCTCATAGCCATTTAAATTCCATTATCTCAAATATTCAAACTCTAAATTCATATGAAATTTCAATCACTACTACAAAAATGACCTATAACAGCGTACTTATGACAGCGGTTCTCCCCGAACCGCTGTCACAAATTTTTCAGAAAAAAAATAAAAAAAAATGACAGCGGTTCGCCCCGAACCGCTGTCATAGTGTCTGTTCAAAAAAAAAAATTAAAAAAATCCTGTGACAGCGGTTCGTACCAGAACCGCTGTCATAGGCAGTCGGGTTTTTAACTAGGTTACCAGGAAGCCCACCTAATTCTCTCACTTTCAAAATTTAAAACCCATTTCAACTTCTCTCTCACTACTCTCGGTCTCTCTCGATCCTCCCCCCCCCAAAAGCCCGGCACCGCCGCCGCCGCCGCCGCCGCCACGCTCGAACCACCACCACATACCTGCACCGTCGCCGCCACCACCAAGACGGTAAGCCTCTTCTCTTTCTCTCCCTATATATATATATATGTATATTTGTATATGTGTGGGTGTATGTATATTTGTGTATGTGTGGGTGCATTTATATTATGTATATCTGGGTGTATGTGTATTTGTGTATGTGTGTGTATATATATTTGTGTATGTATATATGTGGATGGGTGTATGTATATTTGTGTATATGTTAATGGGTGTATGTATATTTGTGTATGTATATATGTGGTTGTATGTATATTTGTGTATGTATATATGTGGATGGGTGTATGTATATTTGTGTATATGTTAATGGGTGTATGTATATTTGTGTATGTATATATGTGGTTGTATGTATATTCGTGTATGTATATATGTGGATGGGTGTATGTATATTTGTGTATATGTTAATGGGTGTATGCATATATGTGTATATGTTAATGGGTGTATGTATATTTGCGTATGTATATATGTGGATGGGTGTATGTATATTTGTGTATATGTTAATGGGTGTATGTATATTTGTGTATATATTAATGGGTGTATGTATATTTGTGTATATGTTAATGGGTGTATGTATATTTGTGTATATGTTAATGGGTGTATGTATATTTGTGTATATGTTAATGGGTGTATGTATATATGTGGGTGTATGTGTATTTGTGTATGTGTGGGTGTATTATGTTGATGGGTGTATGTATATTTGTGTATATGTTGATGGGTGTATGTATATTTGTGTATATGTTGATGAGTGTATGTATATTTGTGTATATGTTGATGGGTGTATGTATATTTGTGTATGTATATATGTGGATGGGTGTATGTATATTTGTGTATATGTTAATGGGTGTATTTGTGTATGTGTGGGTGTGTGTATATTTGTGTATGTATATATGTGGATGGGTGTATGTATATTTGTGTATATGTTGATGGGTGTATGTATATTTCTGTATGTGTGGGTGTACGTATATTTGTGTATGTGTGGGTGTACGTATATTTGTGTATTTATGAAAATATTTCTCGGTTGAAATTTTGTGGTGTCGGAATGACACGCAATTCACACAGTCATAGAGAAATGGTATTCTGAACAAAACGCAAGAATTTGTCTTGTGATCTCGAGATTTTAGCCATCCGAGATCGTTTAAGGCCTCAAATACGCGTTTTATTACAAAAATACGTAATTTTGTAATAAAACGCATATTTGAGGCCTTAAACGATCTCGGATGGATAAAATCACGAGATCGCAAGATGATATCTTGCGTTTCGTTCAGAATGCCGTTTCGCTATGACTGTGCGAATTTCGTGTCATTCCGACATGGTAACATTATAAACGATAAAATAAAATTAAAAAAATAAAAATAAACCACCCTATGACAGGGGTTCAGCCGGAACCGCTATCATAGGGTTTTTTATTATTTTTTTAACCCTATGACAGCGGTTTCTTCCGGAACCGCTGTCATAGGGTTCAGGGTTCACCCTACTGCAGCGGTTTCTATAGAACCGCTGTCATAGGGTGACCTGTGACAGCGGTTTTTTAACCGCTGTCATATGGTTTTGACCTATGACAGCGGTTAAAAACCGCTGTAATAGGCCAAAAAAACCCGCTGTTATAGGTCATTTCTGTAGTAGTGAATTAAATTGATTATGGCTAGATCATGTGCAATATTTTGCTCCATTAGGCTTTCTATGACATCCATGTAACAAGTTTTAGATCAATGACTCTCAAACTGGATAGTTTTAGGGAATTAAATGTAGAGACAGTCCTAAGAATTTAATCACTAGAGTGTCAAAGGCCACGAAATAAAACTAGATCTTTCTTTCAATTAAACTCCTTTTGGCTTGAGCAAAGCTCCAATTAGCATAATAGTATATTATGTAGGCATAAAACTCTTTACCTCCAATACATATTAGCCTGACCACTTTTGGTCATACCAAAATTTTAACCTTTTTCATTCCATTATTTAGCATACAAAATAACTAATCATCTCATAACCTTATGAAAAATCTAAGTTAATATTTCCGAGAAAAACTCCTTAAGTGTCTCAAGTGGTTACCCTCTCAACTCCTCTACCTTCGACTTATGTGCATTGTGAATCATCTAAGAAAATCAATCCTAGTCTTGGGTTTTCACGAGCAATTTCAAAGATATATATGTTCCAATAAATTCACAATTATTCACAGAAATCATGTCATTTTTTCAAGTTAATCACTCTCAATGCTATTAGGAATCCTCGGGTAAAAACGCAGCAGAATAAAATTTTGTATCGAATTCCTAATCTCGGATCACTTTAACGAATTAATGATTTTAATAGTTTTCTAATAACTAAAACGAAATTGTTTACCTTTTCAATTTCGTATATTTCTTCGCGTAACAGCAACTCCCCGAGCTCCTGTCTTTAAAGATGCACGCGAAACAAAACTTCAAAAGTTCTTCCAATGCTTCCTCTTTGATGTAGTGGATGGCTAGGACAAGCAACAGAGGAGGGAGAATTTGTTTTCTCTTCTGTTATGTAATTAGGTTAAGTTAGCTAGTTGTTATGACTTGTTAAGTATTTAAGTTACCTTGTAACTCTCATTACTTTGGAAACAAGTCAAGGAGTCTTCCAAGGACGTGGGTGGGCTTTGTTGGCCCATTCGACTTTAGCCCACCTATTAAATCATGTATTTAATTTAAATCTCATTTAATTACAATACATATTAAATAATTAATTAATTCCTAATTAATTAATCTTTACTTAAATAATTTAATTTAATCCTATTAAATTAAATATTTAATTAATTGATTTAACCAATAAATTAATGTGTCCTTTTAATTACATCTTTCTAAAAGATTAACACACAAGACCTCCCGTTCGTTTCTTATAGCACGACTCTTTAGGTTCGCCTCAGTTGGCAATGTGAGGAAATACCAAAGGATGTGAGTGTCACCTAGCCAGTCCTGCAGACTCACATCGTAACCCAATTGAGTACGAAATGAACGAATCCTTTACGAAGCTCTGGACCACAAATACCGTATGAGTATAAGACCTTCACTTTGTATCCTAATCAAGTGAGAGTCATTGTTTATGTCTAACTCACTGAACTTGATGTTGTGCTTGTAATCATATCATGATGAAATCACCAAACTACCATCCATGTCCCACATTAGTTAGTTTTATTGCTTTAGCCAAAGACTTATAATTTCATATGCATATGATTGCACAGGATACTTTCCCATTTACTATGAAGATAGTGAATCCCATCTTACTGATCACTGAACAACTACTACTTGACTCATTGAGATAGCACTTCGAGGTTGGCCCTACCAAAGGGTGAATTGGGCCAAACTACTCTAGTAATAGATTCAACAATACAAGTACATTGCTAATGAACCCTCAGGTCTAAAGCCCATGCATACTTTCATGGTTAGTAATCCAATCATTGACAGTCACAGAGTAAATACCCATGTGATCGGATTACTGCGAGCCGTGTTCGAATATATCAATACCATTGATATATCTATGACACGTGTCTCACTATCCCATATTGTTCGATTGACACTCCTTGTCAGAATATGTGTCATACAAGTAAAATCTTAATGTCCAATTAAGATTTCTCGACTTGCGAACCCCCTTTTTAGTGATCAGGAATAACACTCTCCCAGTGCCACATCTTTATTCCATAAAGGGCGAAGAGTCAACCTCGATACACAAGGGCTATTTGTTCAATACTTCTTTGATGCCATAAAGATTTACATGAACTGAATAATAATTGCCTTTCATTAATTATCAGTTTGTACAACATAATTGAATACATCATACAATCTATTTGTTCTCATTGGCATCTAGGGCATATACCTAACAAATGCATCAATTTGGGGGACTAAATTTTTTTTCCCCTCAACATAAAAGCCTTTTATCTCAAAAATTGACACTTCCCCAAAATAAAGCTAAAACACATAACATGCATTCCTTAACACTTTCCTACCCCCAAACGTAACTCCAACATTGTATCCAATATTGCACACGCTAAAATATGGAAATTGAAAATTAAAAAGAAAAGGAAAAATACTACCGACTAGGATGCTGAAAAGAAAACCTCAATTTCTCATGACAATGTCTCGGGAGAAGTTCTCCCAGAAGCGCCAATGCAATCATATGCCATCGCTACCAAAACATAGAAAAACACATATTCGAGAAAAAGAACCCAATAACAACAATTTAAACAAGAAGCTAAAAGATAAATAAGAAGTCAATACAATACCAGCAAATACGAAAGAAAAAAAATAAAATTATAAAAAAGAAAAAATAAAAATAATAACAAAACAACGACCAGGTCTCCGTTGTCATATCAGCATCCCCCTCAGTAGATGGACTGCCATTGCCACCCAGCTGAACTATGGGGTCATCAGGAGCCGAAAACGGATAAGGGGTGAATTCTGGAGGTAATGGATTCAGGTACCGGACGTCCCGCTGCAGTATCTGCAACAAATCCTTCTGGGCATCTGAAAGTTCACTATAATAGCATTCTGAATCTGGTGTTGGAAAGCAGTGTGATTCTTCTGAAGTTCAGGAACCTGCTGCTGTAGACCCTCAAGTAACCCGGGATGTGCAAATGAACCATCCCTAGAACTTTCACCTTTCTCTTGTGTGGTTTTGGTCTTTTTGACACCAAGGGTCGGATGAATGAGTTCCTCAATATCATGCTCACCTCCAGCTACCGTGAAAATCTCTCCCTCCAGCGACTGAATCTGAGCATTCAAGCAAAGGGCAATAATCAAAGAAGGGGAAAAAATTGTAGTTATCTTCACTTTCGGATTATGAGCAACCTGCCCTCCAAATCGCTTGATTAGGATGTTGTTTATTCGATGATAAATGTGATTTTTTTTCCAGTAATTCTCAGCTGATTCAAAATCTATTCACAGCATAAAAGGGTTGCACAAACATAGTTACAAAGGTTCTTTATTGGATGTCACTATATTTACAATTTAGAGCAGTGGAAGTCAGTATCTTCAAACGGGTTTATTTAAAAGGGATAGAAACATTAAACCCTCCAAACGTTGGTCGTTTTCGCACTTTTTTTTACAAACTTTTTTTTTTCACTTTGCATCCTGAACTTTACGGGATTTGCAGATTCTTATATAATAACATATTCCGGCAGAATATTCGCTGCAATTTGAACTTTTCCCAAAATAAATTTGCACTTTGCATCCTCAACTTTTTTTGTTTTTTTCACTTTGCATCCTCAATTTTTTGTTAAATTGCATTTTCTGTCGAAATATTCGCAGGAATATGCTTTTATATATAAATCTACAAATCCCGTGAAGTTCGGGATGCAAAGTGGAAAAAAAAAAAGTTCGTAAAATAAAGTGTAAAATGGCCAATGTTCGGAGGGTTTAATGTTTTTATCCCTATTTAAAATTTAAAGAGTTGAATGTCAGTATCTTAAGTGATTCTTTATTTGAACCTATTTTTTAATAAAATCTAATTATTATTGCTGCAATAATATGTTATTGGAGTTAAAATGAATCTTAATAAAATAATCATAGTTAGCGTGAAATGAACAAAGTCGTATGCATTAGCTTCTAGAACGTTGAATTTCAAATTATTGAACCCAATAGGCGAAATGTTTATAAATGTAAATATATATATGAAAATAATCAACTACTATATATAGTGCACCTAAAATTCCCGCACTATTTCATTCAAATACTTCGACTTATCTGCTTACCTTTTCTGTTTCATTCTTCTATTTTATGGTAGTCAGTGTGTTTTTTCCATTTTAAATCATTTTGGATTTTCAATTCTAATTGACAACCCAATATTAAATTTTAGGAGATTGTCCACATCTCTGTCAAGAATCAAAACAATTGCCTCCCATATCTCATCACTATTATCATGGCATATTACATTGATGATTACGAAATTCTGTCAATTAATCTCATAATACCCTCCATCATATAAAGACCCCCATTTCTTTAGTTGACTTCAGAAAAACACCATGATGGCCTTGCTTGAAACCTCTCGAATTGCACCACCTCCAGGACAGGTCTCTGAGCTATCAGTGCCCCTTACCTCATTCGACATAATATGGATTCATTTTCATCCAATTCGTCGTCTTCTCTTCTATGAATACGCTTGTTCCAAGCATTATTTCGTGCAGACCATCGTTCCAAAACTCAAAGATTCACTCTCTCTAACTCTCAAACACTACCTACCAATATCAGGCAATTTAATCTACCCTTCGAACATTGATAAAAAGCCCGTCTTCCGTTACATGCCCGGGGACTCAGTTTCACTGACAATCGCCGAGTCTAGTGATGATTTCGACAATCTTATTGGAAATCACGCACGAGATGGTGATCTCTTTTATGATTTCGTGCCCCAAATACCACCCGGAAAAGATGAACATGAGTGCAAAATAGTTCCCGTTATAGCCCTGCAAGTGACGTTGTTTCCTGGTCGTGGTATATGTATTGGTTTTTCCAATCTTCATTGTCTTGGCGATGCGAGTTCAATTGTAGGGTTTATGTTGGCATGGGCTTCGATTAGCAAATGTGGAGGAGAAAACGAGCTTTTGAAGGAAAAAGGTGAATCTTTGCCCATTTTTGATAGATCTGTGATTAATGATCCTCTTGGAATTGATAATATATATTGGAATGTAATGGGGCAACGTCCTTTGATACCATCAAGTTTGCCGTTTCCCACCAATAGGGTGAGAGCCACATTCATTCTCCACCAGGCTGATATAAAAAGGCTAAAAGATTTGGTTTTGGCCAAAAAATCAGACCTGGTTCAAGTGTCGTCTTTTGTTGTTTCGACATCTTATATTTGGAGTTGCTTGGTTAAATCTGGGGATGCTGTTGGAGAGGAAGTTGATGGAAATGTGCTCGAATATTTAATTTTTGCGGTCGATGCTCGAGCACGGATAAATCCACCTGTGCCTACCAATTACTTTGGTAATGTTAAATTTGAATATAGTAAGGAATGGAGAAAAGACTCTAAAACAAATATTCGCATACGTATTTATTTTATCTTCTATTTTAAGTTAGTGTTTTATCTAGTATTGTAATCAATTAGCATATACATAACTTACATAAAAATTCTGTCACCTATTTAATTCAAGAATTTTTTTTATATCAAATATATAAGATTAATTTGAGAATAAGATCCAATTGGAGTGGCTCTCTTTCTATTAGTTGCTAAATATATTGTCACATTTTTTACGGGTGAGACAACCACAACATTTGCAAACAATTAAAGGAAATCACTTCAATGAAATTAAATCATGAACAAATCCAATGAATAGGCAAAATTATTTAATTATACAATGTGATTGGCATGTTGATCTCGACAGGTAATTGTTTAGGCTATGGCATCGTGAAAATCGAGCATGAGGAGCTGGTGGGGAATAAAGGGTTTGTAATAGCAGCTGAGGCTGTTGCAATGGATATCAAGAATACCATTAACAATAGTGATGAATTAATGAAACGTTCTGAGAATTTGCTATCTGAATTGAAGATATTTGTAGGGATAAGGGGACTTGGTGTTTCTGGTTCGCCGAAATTCGACTTATATAATGCAGATTTTGGATGGGGAAGAACAAGAAAGCTGGAAGTTGTGTCCATTGATGGAGAGAAGTATTCCATGTCTTTGTGTAAGTCAAGGGATTCAGATGGAGGTTTAGAGGTTGGTTTGTCTTTGCCAAAGGAAAGGATGGAAGCTTTTGCATCTATATTTGCTAAGGGTCTAGAGATCCATGAATATTAAATATTTTTACAATTGTTTTCAAACGCTGATGTCTAATCAGTCATGCAATATGAATTATGTTGATATGTCGTGATTTTTGCTAATTAATGTTATAACTCAAATTACTTGTCAATCAATTCAAAGTGAAATCCCTTTTTGCTTAAATCTTTTGACATAAAATCTTTTCATAATGACTAATCTTTAAACATAGAAATGCCATCTATACTATAGTGACACTACATGCTCACACCGTTTATACATGTTCGAGTCACGCAGTTATATCTATCATTTCACACTACATGACATCTATAGTCTATACATGTTTGAGTCACCCAATTACATCATTCATCAAATGTAGTCCCTAAAGTACTGTAACATTTTCATCAAATGTGGTCCCTCAGTCTAATTTTTAGTCAAATTGGTAACTATTCGGTTAATTAAAATCTGAAGAATTAAATTTTGCACCCCTGAAGCACAACTTTTTGACATTTTACACCACACACAAAAAAAAAAAAGAATAATTGACAAACTTCATTATTTAATCATAATTTTAAAAAATTACATCACAATCCACTTCTCACCCATATCTACAGCTTTACTACAGTATTCAAAACAACAAAATGCAAAAAGTAAGATGTTAAGGATTAAGGAGAAAGAAAAATACTTTGGTAATTATATTTAGTTGGTGATCTGCATTTCAAATTGTAAATAACATTTTTAATTTTCTCACGAATTAATATTTGTTTAAAAAGATGGCCACCATAATTATGTCAAAATGGGTTATCCGTGTCGAATTGAGCTAACTACTGATAAATCAAGGCAAGACGAAGAATTTTTTGATAAGAATATTTGTTAATTTATTGCACGATTTGTAACTACCTCTCAATTATCCAAATCCCTCTAATTTCTCCCACAAACCCACATAATATCATGTTTGTTTTTAAAGGTGTCGTAAACAAATGGCTTAGCTCCAACCTTTTCTCATCCTTTTACAAATCGTGAATGTAGAAATAAGATAGATATTGACAAACTTGTCTCCACTCTCTCTCTGAAATCGTATTTTAGATTTATATATATTCTCTTAGTCCTCTCTATTTTTTTTTTACTTTTTATTCTTTCTTCTCTCTTTTTGTTTTATTTGCAAAGTCTATTTACAGTGATGAAATGGGTTTTGCGAAGTATACATGATAAAATTTATTATTAAAAAGAGACAAGAAACCATCAGAGTAATGGTGAATTATTAATTTTATCTTCAACTTTGAAAAGTTATAATAAAATGGTGAAATTTGTTTGTTATCCTTTATTATTGAAATTTGTGCTTCTGGGGTACAAAATATAATTTTTGACATTTTAACTAACCCCAACAATTACCAATTTAACGAAAAATGAGACAGAGAGATCACATTTGATGAAAATATGGTAGTTTAATTAAGGACTACATTGGATGAGCGCTATAATTGGGGGAACCAAAATCGAATTAGATGGGAAACCAATTGAATTTTTTTCCTTTCTAGTGTGTATCATACTTCTGCCATTACAAGTATACTGTGATCTCATGTTATTCATTGTTAGCATAATATTTCTTTAACAAAACTAACAATTTATTCAAGTATTTCATTATTACTATTAAGATAAAGATAAAGTGATAAAACTAGTTATATTATTAGATTTTTAAGTATAATTTGCATATACCTATTTATTTGCACAATCTTTTATATATTTTAGTTGGTGATCATTGAATTATTTCTTTACTCTTTCTTTTAAAGCTATAATCAATGCATAATGTGAATAAGGCGCATGCATGGTCCAATACATTTAAAGAAAATAATTTAAATATTTTATTCTTTACTTTTTAAAGTGCAACATAAAATAGAACCAAGAAATGACAAGAAATTTCTTCTAATTTTCTATTAAGACAACAAAGTTTTTCAAGTAGAAAAGAGAAATATGATATACTTTTTCCACAGAAAACAATATAAGATGGTAGTCATTTAACTTTATGTGGCATTATTTGAAGTTTATTTATTCTTCTCTCTATCTATTGTAATCATATTTTTATAGTTATTGAACTGAATGTCAATTTATTTAATAGAGTTTGAATAAGTTATAGGGTCAATTTAACTGAAATTAGACTGCAAAATGAGGTAAACTATCATAGAAATTGTAATTAAGGGCAGTTGTTAGTTGTTGTAAATTAGCATTAATTGATATATGTTGATCGATGATTGATATTCATGATGTGATTGAAATATATAGCTGATTCTCTAAAAAACACATAAAGTTGTCCATGACGTACGTTTCATGACTACAATGGAAAGTAGACTTAATTTCAAGAGTTAAATTCACCTTGGCTTAGTTGGTAAGACTGATGCCCCATGACTTAGAGATAATGGTTTTGATCCCACTAAATGTGTGGGTTTTACTACTTATATAGTAGTTCATCCTTTTTAATTTGTAATAGTGTCGATTGATGATAGTTAATTTGATACATAATGTAATGATGTAACTGTTTCATTCCAAAAAAAAAACTACAAAAAAAGTAGAGAAAAACTCATACGATGTTGGTGGGAGTGGTGCACAAGAACTTTGATATTCTGGGCTTAGTTTTGCGAATAAAAGTAAGACTCATTGGCTACAACTTTATTATTTTACTTTTACCGTTTTGATGAGCCTATAAATGGAAGAATGTTACGTTAACAAACTTGAAAACTCAAATTAGGTAGGGATGGCAATGGGGGTATGAAGCAGGCTTGGAAAAACACACTAGCAGACCCATTTAACTTTATTGACAACCCCGTCCCGCCAAATACCTGGTGGGTTCGAGTTCACTCACTAAACCAAAATGAATCATGAAAATTCTTTACTTCATCCAACCTACAATATGACTCTACTTGAATCCAAAGAATACAATAACTAATAAACTTACAACATAAACAAATATCATGAAAATTCAGACGAATAATAATCAAAGCATATGCATAAATCCAAATTTAACACATACATCAATACGATACTACACCAAATAACATTCATGACCATGTATATCAATTCTAGTACATTAAATTAAAAATCAGTCATAAAACAGTCCAAACTCTTCATCAACTTAAACATAAAATAAAAATGAACTAAATCTTCTACGGTTTTTGTCTCTTTGTTAGACTTTTCAGATTCACTAATCACTTTTGGTTCACCAATAAAATATAATAAAAATAAAACAATGTTAAGTTATGCAAACTTAAGCAACTTACTTATGCTGAAGATATTAAATAAAAATCTATTTATTAGAATAATATTAGTGGGGCGGGTTGCAACAAGCCCACTACCCACCCCATACCCTAGGGAGTCATAAATTTCATATTCATAACCTGCCCTATAACCCATTTGGTATACCCAAACCCTACCCAGCCGGGGCGAGTTCAGAGCAAATACTCATTTGACCCTGCCCCATTGTCATCCCTAAGAGTAGGTATTGGCTACATCCTAGTGATTGGGGAGAATGTTTTTGATGAGACATTTATTTTTTTTTAATTCAAGAGGAAGGTGACTACCTTACATATCTAGCCCGATAAACCAATATTGATAGTTATAATCCTGAGCCATAAAAATTCTATCTAACTCCATAAAGAAGGGGAGAGCCACAACTTGTGGTAGCCTAGCTTGGAACCTAGGATTTCTCACATAAAATGGAAGATGGATACACTAGACCAATAGGTTTTGGGTTTTGATGAGACATTTTGATACAAATAGTTTTGGAAGATGTCTTTTGTGGGTGAAAGTGTGTTCAAATTTTTTTGAGAAATTAGTAATTCTTTTTATTCACCGGAATACAATTACCCTTTTTCATATGAGTTCTGGAATTTGCAAAAAAAGGTTTTTAGATAAATTTTTATAATTTATGTGTTTCGTTTTACTTTCAAGAGGACAAATTTTACTATAGATGTTAACTCATGGGCATTGCAAATTTAGTCCCATAGGATAGGGCTATTTTCTAGTCCTACGCTTTACGTGATTTTAGAAAAAGTCTCAATAATTTGATAAAGTTGCTATGTTTGTCCATTTTTAAGCAATGTTGATCCGGCACTTTATTTTCTAACTCAATGTTCAACTGAAAATTGGATTTTGCCCCCTGAAACTATATACCTTGTATCAAGCACCCCCTAAACATTTTTTTTTTTGTCATTTACCCCCTGAAAAATAAAAAAAAAATAATAAAGAAATAAAATAAAACATCATCTTCTCCAACTATTTTTAATTTTTATTTTTCAAGGGTAAGTGATATTAATATTAGTTTTTAGGGGTATTTCATACAACTTGTATAGTTTAGGGGGAAAATATTATTTTTAAAAAAAATATTTTCCGTTAACTTTTAATATAAAAATAAACTGTGGGACTAACATTGTTTAAAACGAGGACTAATGTTGCAACTTTTTCAAATTATTGGGACTATTTTTATAATCCGTTAAAGTGTGGGACCAACTAAAATGGTCATATCATGTGGGACTAAATTTGCAATTTTATAATAATTAGAAATTAGTTAATTATTGGAAACATAATATAATTTTTTGTCTTCAATAAAACCAAACACAATATTACAAAAAATTATCTAAAAGCTTGTTTAAAAAAGTATCCCGGCGAATAATAATTTTTGTGTGAAAAACTATTATAATAATTAGTTAATTATTGGAAATATAATATAAAATTAATTTATAGTAATATATATATATATATATATATATATATTTTATATACGTAGTACGTAGTTAATCTTTTTATCAATGTTTACATATATTAGGAAAATTTCTCTTTTGGTCCCCCAATTATACGCGTAATACGATTTTGGTCCCCCAATTACATTGCCCATCAAAGGGCTAAATTACCATATTTTCATCAAATATGGAATCTCAGTCTAATTTTCGTCAAATTGGTAACTGTTAGGGTTAATTGAAATGTCAAAAATTACATTTTGCATCCAAAAGGACAAATTTTGATAATTTTGACTTCAAAGTTGAACATAGAATTAGCAATTTACCAGTACTCTGTAATCTTTTTTTGTCTCTTTTTAATTGTAGTTTTGATCATGTACACTTCTCCAAACTCATTTTTGTCACCGTAAATAGATTCTACAAATAAGACAAGAAGTTGAAAAATCTTCAAAGATAGAAAAAAGAACAAAAACAAAAAATATAAAGAAGAATAAGAGAGATAGTGGAGACAAATTTATTAATGTCTTTCTTGTTGGAAGTCATTTGTTTGCAGCAACTCTATAAACAAACATTATATTATTTGGGTTTGAGGGAGAAATTTGAGGGATTTGGATAACTGAAATGTAATTACAAATCAAGCAATAAATTAACAAATATTCTTATGAACAAATTTATCTTTTTGCCTTGATTTTGCAGCAGTTATCTCAATTAGACGCGGATAATCCCATTTTGCGACAACTGCGGTGACCATATTTTTAAACGAAAAACACTATATGCAATTTAAAATTTGGACACCAACTAAATATAATTACCAAAACATTTTTCTTTCTCCTAAACATCTTATTTTTTGCAATTTGTTGCTTTGAATATTGTAGAAAAGTCATTGCTATAGATGAGAAGTGCATTGTGATGTGATTTGTCAATAAAATTACAATTAAATGGTGAAATTTGTCAATAATTCTTTTTTGGGATGGAAAAAGTGTCAAAAGTTGTGCCTACGTGGTACAAAATTTAATTTTTCACATTTCAATCAACCTCAACAGCTACCAATTTGATGGAAAATCAGACGGAAGGACCACATTTGATAAAAATATGATACTTTAGGGACTATATTTGATAAGCATTGCATCTGGGGGACCAAAATCGAATTTGGTGTATAACTAGGGGACCAAATAAAATTAACCTCTTCCTTTTTCCCACTCTTTATAACCAAGTAACAACTCTCTCTCTCTCTCTCTCTCTTTCTCAAGCTCAAAAGTAAACGTGTAGATACCAGACTTTGGCAATTTTCAGGTTGTGGGATTTTAGTAAGTTCTGAGAGTAGGAGGACAAGGCGATTTTCCAAGGGTGTCATACATAAATGATTTGGTCAAGGCAAAGACGAAAGAATTTTATCACTAATGAATTTAAGAGTCGAGAGAATAACGAATATCCTATGAGATTAGAGAAAACTCCATAGGGAACTTGTATTATTGAGTAACATATTTATAAAGATACATGTACTTGGTAACAAGAAACCCTAACTATAAATAAGGAAAAAATAAATATAAGGAAACATAAAGAAACCTAAATTAACTATAATATTAGAAAGATATGGAAATATATTATATTATCTAACACTTTCCCACAGTCGAAACGTAAGAGTCGAGAATGTTGAGATTGGACCAAAGAAATTTGATCATAGAGAATTTGATAAGAAGACGGCGATAAAGATAAAAGGTGGCGGCGGCCTTAAGAGGCGGAGGCGGTGGCTCCAAGTCCTCGTTTACCAAGAGTGAGCGACGGCAACTAACAAAACTAAAGGCGGCTGCAAAGCGCGGTGGCCCGTGGCCAATGAGAGAAGGCAGCGGCATAAAATAAAAAGGTGGCAGCTCCAAGTCCTCGTTTTTCAAAGGTGAGCGGTCGCAACTAACAAAACTAAAGACGACGGTGACCAAAGGTGGTGTTGCGGCGGCTAAGCATGGCGGCCCGCTACCAAAGAGAGAAGGCGGCGGTAGTCATAGGAAAAGAAAAAGAAGAGAAAACGAGATAAGGGAGAAGTAGCTGGCGGGGGCGGCGACCAAGAGAAATAAAGAAAAAAAAATTTTTCCTAAAACCATTAAGTTCTAATAACTCCTTGGTGCGTAGGTCTGGTTCTAGCGTCCAAAACTCATTCTCTCAATGGTTCAAGTCAACTGCATAGTTCTAGCAACTTGAATCACGTGAAACTCATCCACTTTCTTTGGTTCCATTTATGAAGAAATGCGAACATGCGCCTCATAAAACTAGTTATGGAGGATGATTCTAACCATTTGATCTGGTTAGAATGAGTTGAGCGACTCTTGAGTATCAAGCTTGACCATCATTTGTCGCTGCGCATCGATACATCATTCTCAGTTTAAATTGGACTTAATGATAATTTCTTGATATCAGTGTTTCTAACAATTCATATAGTAAAAGCAGATAACCTTAGGGTTGGGTACAAGATTCATCATCTCATATCATCATCATCATTATCATCACAAGATCGATTGTGAGCTTATTGGGCAAGATCTTCAATTCGTATCTAATCATCATTAACCTACGTGTTTGGTTAGCAGCCTCAAACACAAAGTGAACGGTTCTTCAACCTTTGATTTGATCTTATTTAGGATGCGAAAACTCTTTCCATTCTTGGCGTAGCCTAGAAAGATTCTCTCATCCGCTTTAGGTTCAAATGTCTTTAGATTATGGGATCCATTGTTATGAATGAAACATTTTGAACCAAATACATGAAAATATGAAACGTTTGGCTTACGTCCCTTCCACTACTCATATGGAGTCTTTTCATGTTACTTGTTGATCATACACCGGTTCTGAGTGTAGCAATCGGTATTGATGCTTCTGCCGAAAACCTTTGCGGTAGCTTAGACTGTGCTAACATCGTCCTAGTGGCTTCTTTAAGCGTTCTGTTCTATCGCTCAACCACTCCATTGTGTTGAGGTGTTCTAGGCACAGAATACTCATGAAGTATTCCAAAATCTGTACAAAATTTCTCAACAATATGGTTAGTAAATTTTGTTCCTCTATCGCTTCTAATTCTCGTCACCTTTAGATCTTTCGAAGTTTGTAATTGACGAATTAGCGATGTGATCTTGACATTAGTTTAATCTTTAGTCGCTAGAAAATCTACCCATGTATAGCGAGAGAAATCATCAACTATCACTCGCGAGTAGTTTTTACCACTAACACTCATGATTTAAATAGGACCAAACAAATCTAAATGCAATAGTTCAAGAATTTTAGAAGTAGATAGATGAGGTTTATTCTTAAAAGATGATTTGACTTGTTTACCCATTTGGCATTCATCACATAAGCGATTTTTCTGAAAGGAACCCTTAGGTAATCCTTCTACTAGATTTAGCGATATTAACTTAGAGATTGCCTTAAAGTTGAGGTGTTTCATTTTTCTATGCCATAACTAACCTAATTCATTTTGACTTTTAACAACAAGCGTGTAGGTTGTTATCTATTGTTCAACCCAATCTACCAAATACCATTGTTTGTTTTTTTTCCTTTCAATTTAGTAGATTTAGTCATAACGTCGTTAATATAGAAACAGTCACTTGAAAACTTGACTTCAAAGCCTTTATCACAAAATTGACTAATGCTCAATAAATTATGCTTAAGACCCTCAACATAATATACGTCACTTATCATGACGTTTTCCCATATGCATGATACCTATACCTTTGGAGTTATCACCGAGTATAACTTGAGGACCATTGGTTGCACGATAGTTGACCAAGAGATTCTTTGAGCCAGTCATGTGCCTTGACGACCCACTACCAATGTACCAAACTGAAGTATCGGTGTTGGCTCTAGGTACCTGCATTTAAAAGGCAGTTATAATTCTTTTTAGGTACCCCTTTTGTTTTGGGTCCTTCAACGCTAGTTGCTTGAGTTTGAATTAAAACTTTCAGAACCCATATTTGCCTGGACTTCATTACGGGAGGACCGGCCTTCTTGGGTTTCGATTTGTGTTGTGTGTGCTTTTTAGGTGTATAATAATAACCTCGATTATAATAGTAATTATAGTCGTAATCATAATCATAATCATCATAGTATCGATAATATGATCTAGACCTTTTGAGGATATTGACACTGGTATTTCCTCGGCACTGGCTTAGGAGTCGCTTTTGGAGATTGACGCTTAGCGTTTGATTCACTTATAGAAGGTTTATCCTTAGCCTTTTGAGCGTTTGGATGGACCTTCTTTTGTTAATCATTCACTTTAGTCTTCTCCTTGTTGCCTGAGTTGGTGTTGACCTTCTCATTTGGCCTCTTACCATTATCTTTGGGTTCATTCAGCATTTGACTGTTTGAACTCTTCTCAACAAAGAATGCACCTTTTCCTTTGTTGCTTTCCGTAAACTTAGAAGCTTTTGATTTTTGACTAAATTTATCACACCCTAAACCGGTATTTTCACCAAAAATTCTGGTTACCTCAGTCACATTATCTAGCTTTCTTGACGCTTTCGATAATGATGAGACAAGCTATTCTGATTTGGCAAGTTTAGCGATCAATTCAGCTTCTCTCTTGACTATTATATCGAGATAACTTTTTAATTGAATAATTTCACTCTCAAGCGATTGGTTCTTCTCAATGCATTGTTGTTGAACTTGCGACTCAGCCTTGAGCGTCACGTTATAACTTGTGAGTGATGAAATGATATCAAAGTGATTTTGATATAACTTGGCGGCATCTTGACAATCTTTATAATATTCATTTACTTTGTCAAGTAATTCATCATAAGAAAGAGGATGAGATAATTCAGTGGTTACCTTAGATATTGAGTCATCAGACGCTTCTTTATCTCTAGCCATGAGACAAATCAGTGCTGAGTCGCTTGATGGCTCATCATCGCTGCTTTCATCTGATGATTCCAAGTCCTCTTCAGGTGCGGAGAATGGTTCAAATTTCACTAGCAAGTCTTGTTGGAGAAGGTTGCTCCTGAATTGGTTTCTATTCGCATGGTCTTGCCTTATGGGCTTAGACACAATTAGATAAGGGCAATTTACCTGGTAGTGCCCTGGTTTCCTCCAGTTATAACAAAGGTTAGTTTTCATTTTCTGTTCAGTTGATAACCTTTTGGAAACTACTGGCTCTGAGAGATTCTGAGTCGGAGATGGAGGCGCTTGGTATTGAACTGACGCTAGAGGCTGAGGAGCAGAATACACTGGCTCTTGATACTGAGGCGCTGGTGCAGGGGGAGGGGTTTGAAATGAGGTCTATCCAACAAGATTTCTCTTTTCATATCTTAGAAATTTCTTGACCAATAAAGTCATTTCGTTATCCTCGTTCGATTATGTCGCTTTCACCTCACTGACTGCTTTTCCCTTACTCTTGCTGGTAGCGATTAAGGCTACGAATTCAGTCGATGTGTTGCTGACTTCACCCAATTCGAATTCAAATGCCCTTAACTCCGAAAACACATGTTCTGGAGTTAAAATTTCCAACGTCTGTGATTCTTTCATGGAAACAGTCATTATCAAGTACTTGCTTGGAAGACTTCTAAATATTTTGTTAACCATCTCCTTGTTGGTCAACTCCTTCTCTAGTGACGCTAACTCTGTGATGAGCTAAGTGAACCTTGCGTCCAATTGATCTAGCGTCTCATCTTTGCATGGCTATGGAGAGCTTGTTCTCCCTCATTTGTGATGAACCTTCACACACAATGGCCAATTTGTCGCATATCTCTTTTGAAGTCTTACATTGCCTGATCTTGTTGAACAATCCATCATTTTCTATTAGCGCTAAGTAAAGAGCGCTTCGTCCAACATTATCTAGGTTTGCTCTTTTTCGATCCTCTAACGTCCATTCCAACTTAGGTTTCTCGACATAACCATCTGGAGTCACTTCACTCGCTCCAGGGGCTCGAGTTATAACTTTCATGATCTAAATGGGGCCATCTGTAATTACATCACACATCTCATTATGGCATGAACAAAGATAAGCAAATACTCTAAGTTTCCATGAGTCATAGTTTGACTCAAGCAACTTTGGCATCTTGTTAAAAGCCATGATATGAGATAAAAAAAAAAATAAAGCGACTAAGTTTAGAAAAATGGATCTAAACAAGCAGTTACGCTCGGAAACACTTAGGTTTCTACTTCAACCGCTCTGATACCACTTGATGGTCCAAGTGACATACGAAAGGCTCTAGAAGAGGGGGGTTGAACAGTCCCTGAAGTCTTTTTTGACTTTAAAATTTTTGTATCACTTTTGAAGGTTTTGAACTCTTAGTAAGTTGAGCACTAGGTCACGCTCTTAAAGATAGACAACTTAGACTTAGTGATTTCAACGGTTACGAAAGTAGCATAACTTTTTAATAGCTTAATCAGGGTTAGCACAACGAAAATGATTTTAAATCTTAGCATTCTCTTTTTGCCAAATAGTCGCTTAACCTGTTTGATGCCTTTTTCAATGATATAATATGAATAAGTAAAGTAAAGCAATAAAGCGGTAAATAACATAAGATATTGTAAGGTTCACTGGGTGATGTAATCCCAGCTACATCCTTCTTCTCCTTTGCACTTGGAGGAATTCACTAAATTGATTATCGAAGGATCACACAGAGGCTTCTATAAAATAGATGAAACGGAAGATGATCTTGAGCTCCTTGATCACACAGACTTCAGCTCCAATGAAGACCTTCTTCAATAAGCTTCTTTTACACAAAAATAGTGCTTGTAGAATCAACAAACTTTCTCACTCAGATGAAAGATGTTGAGGGTTTTGTCATGTGTTTGTTTGCTGTTGAGAAGTTCAAACAACTTTGGATATCTCAATAAGAGTTTAGGGTTCTTCTTTGAAGAGGTTTGAGATATCTTTGGCTGTCTTTGGAATGTGTATGAAAAGCTTGAAGGATTTTTGGCTATGGAATTTGTAAGCTTTTCTTTCAAAATAATTCCAGCAAAGTTTTGACCTTTTCTTGTGCATGTACGTGTGTATTTTGGGTTTGCTGGAGGGTACTATTTATAGAGGTTTCTTGGGATTTGTTCGTTGGACACATGTAGTTGTGTGTATATCACACAACGCGTTAAATAGTCCCTTTTTTGACATTCCTCAATTTCTGCTAGTTCCAATTGTACAGGAGCAGGTTTTGAACTCTGATTTCTGACAGTCTAGTTAAAAGGTGTCTTGTCCACAAGTCATAATAGCTTATCATATTTATTGCACTTATCAGACATTTATTGCATTTGAATTTATTTCCCGTTGGAAATAATATCCGTTAATGATCGCATTTAAGTCCTTCAAGAATTTAGAATTTATTTCAGGTGAATCTGATCCTTGATCACTTGAGTATTTTGAGCGCTTGATTCAACTATCCTAAAATAGTTCTTTAGCGTTTCACAGACGCTACGAACAAATCTTCATTTTCACTTGACTTCAAACGCTGATCTTCAACTTCATCTCTAATAGACTCACCTAAAATTCTATTAGCGACTCGGTATCTAATACTTAGTTTAAAATCTACAAAGATAAAAATTAAAAGCCTAACAAAATAACAAACATTCAAACGTTTATACAAATGTTCTATGAAAGCGTAAACTTACATTCTTTTTGGGGTCTAACATAAAATCTTATCTTGTCATCATCAAAACATCTAATATGAAATTTCCTAACAACAATCAACACCCAGTTCACATAATAATTCTTCAAAGGTCTCTTAAGTCCTTGTGACTGGAGCTCTGCACGGATTGGAGTAATTTAGAACAAAAACAGCGAAAGGAGGGATGTCCAACTCTTCGAGGAGCTCTACAGAGAAATCAGGAATTGGGTAGCGTTTGTAGAAACGAGGTTTGCGTTTCTTAAGGATGGCTTGCTGGATTGCAGAGATTGCACTTTGAAGTTCTTCCTAGCGCTTGTCTTTAGAGTGTTCCACACTCTTGGATGAGCCTTTACCCTTTTTCCCTTTCTTGACATCAGCAAGAGGTTGAGTGGAACGAATCTCAGACAAGTCTCTTCGCAGGAGCTTGACTTCATCGATTAAAAGAGCTACTTGAGCAGCAATGCTTTCAGTTGCAGAGTTAGAAATATTGTGACGTTCAGCGTCTATAGTGGCATTCAGGGCAAGCGAGCGGTTGATGCTTTTAGAAAGATCGGTGACAAGTGGAACCATCTTATCCATTGTAGTGATAGTACTTTGGTTAGACGCATTGCACATATCATTCAATCGATTTCTTTCCACGGCATAGAGAACTGATGTGTTCTGACTTTCTAAGCGAGAGCAGGAGTTATTGATATCGACTAAAGAGTTTTGAACAGCTTTCTTGAGGTCCTGAGCGTCTGGATCAGCATCACTGTGTAAACTGTCACTAGAAGAACGCGCTGGAGGAGGTAAAGGATATTTTGAAGCCACAACTTTTCCTCGCGCTGAATCTCTGATAAGAGATTCCTCAGATTTAGTAACTTGTTCCTTTTCGGGAAGAGCAGCGTCTGGAGCATGGACTTCTGCAATGTCCATGATGAAATCATCTCCATCGACCTCAGTGCTAGAAATGGATTCAATATGAATAACTTGAGCAGGAGCGCTGGGAGGAACTTCTTCCTCAAAAATTGTCTCCACGTCATCATCTGCTGGTGCTTCTCGTACAAAAGGAACACGAACTTCTGTAAACTCGAAGGCAGATTATGTCAGTCACGGTGCAGGAGACAAGATGTGGTAAAGATTAGAAACCCACTGCAATGACAGAAGGAGAGAAGCAATGGGAATGATCTTTGCCGAAGTTATTCCTGCTGAGGGCATCATCTGGGTCCATGGAATATTTTCGGAAATTGTTGATAGCTGAAAGAGTTCTCTTTTGAATATGGTAATAGGACTTTCTTTAGAAGCTACCCACATTGGATCAATGGTATCTATAGGGTGTACTGGAGTTAACTTGGCGCTGGACCTAGGAATGAAGAATAGAGAGTCCTCGGTTTGCTCCTTGTTGAAGTACAACATCCTATCTTCTGGCAATACTCGAAGATTTGAGATGTAGTGTATGCAGTAATCTTCCAAGTAAGGAAGGACAGCTTGAGTGAGCGCTGGTTTGCAGTGCCCTTCCACTAGATCGATTACTCTCTAGTAATGAGCGCTTAACTATTGGGGATAAGAATCCAGAAAGATAAATCTAGAAAACTCATTGACGCTTGCCCCAGTTGCTGTGACAACATTGCGAGTAATGATGTGGTTGAAAACCTTTACAGCATCTTTGAGTTTCATGCAATACAATAGAAACTCAAAGTGTTGCTCAGAGTCCACTTCCAAGCTGACGCTTGAAGACTCGCCACTGGAAGCGCTGCTACAGTTGGGAATGAGATTGGATTGACTGAGCTCAGCAAGCGCTTGGTGAAGAGATTCTTCAACTGGGCGCTGAATAGATAGCAAAGAATGAACTGGTCTGAGTCATTGAATCCGGGAATCGAGGCAATAGTCGGCAAACTATTTTCACTTCTCATAAATTTCCTGATTGAAAAGAATTGGGTTGGCTACCATTTCTTCAAAGGTATGGCGCTTAGATATATCTGCTTCAACCCATTCTACTTCCTTAAGTAGCCACTCAATTCCGACTGCTAGAATAGCTTTTATGCCATAATCCTGAATGCTCTTCAAGGCGAAGGAAGCGATGAAGATTCGAACTGTAATCTCCATGCTAAACTCTTTCTAAGTAGAGTTGCGCTTCACAAGAAATTATCTGCTTGAGATCTGCTGGTTTATCAAGAATGGTGATTCCTATAGATTTCCACACGCTGAGAGGCCGAGCAGTCTCAAGATTGGAGTAATGAAAGGCATTCTCATGATAATGAGTATAGTCCAACTTTTTGAGCGTCTCCTCACTTGGACTAAGAGGAACAGGAGAGTAACTGCTGTGAAAAATGACGTTCTCATTCCTTGGCGGTCAAGCCTCTGGCTCACTGTGCAAATGAACATTGAAGTACGTAGAATCAATTTCGGCCAAAGTCCTTTGAATTGGCTTAGGAGCTGTCTTTGGCTTAGAAGCGGCGATCTCAGTAAGAAGATCAGCCAAAATCTTTTTAGGGACATCTTCCTCTGCAATACTTGAAGAAGACTTTGATTTGGAAGACTTAGATGATTTGGTCTTCTTCGACTTTTTCTTGGGAGGCGCTGGATCCTCGGAGGTGATTCTGATAAGCTCGTAGCTTCTGTCAAATCTTGATCAAACAGAATCCAAGAAAACCAGGCGTCATACTCAATGGCTTCTTGAATAAATTGTTCGGAGTATCTTTCTTCATAATCTTCATTGAGTAAAGCTAGAGCGGTGAGAGCAGCGTGGTCTATATCTCTGTCTAGAACCAACCAATGCCTAGCGACAGATCCACCCACAGAGTATAAGAGATCAAGATCAGCGGTTGCAACAACTTCTTGAGCTATTGCTACAACAGCGGAAAGATGAACGTCTAACTCTACTGCCATGCTCTCTGAAATAATAACAATAGCGTCTGCTTCAGTATCGACTTCTAACGAATTTGAAAGAAAGAAACAAGCTTTAAGAACCAAATTTTCTACATAAGGTAAAAAATCGAGAGAAGGCCTAGATAGAAAATATTTCTTACCTTGAGCGCTAGTCTCAACAATTGGTTCCAGATGATGAACTTGCGGTTCACTAGTCTCAGGCTCTTTTTGTACATCAGCTGCAGCGACTGATAGTTCTTCATGAGCGTTTGATGCTCTGGCAAATTCAGCACTGGGCTTTGTAGGAGCGCTTGCAGGAGCGTTTTTTTGTGGATTACCATGAGGGTCAGAAATATTTCCAGCCGCTGGAGTGCGAATCTTCTGGTTTGTAAATGAAATAGATTTTTAACGAGCGCTGGTATTGTAAATTATCTCCGTCTCAACTGGGATAGATCCAGCTGTTCTTTGATGCTTAAGAGCTTCTGTTTGCTCTTCTTCCTCAACTTCCTTCTGAAAGTTCAAAGGCAAAGGAGGAGGGGAGGATGGCTTCTTCCGCTTGGGCTTCTTAGATGGCGCTTGAGGAGCCTTTTTAAATTTATTTAAGCTCATGCCCAGAACCACATCAGCTGGGCGCTCTTCAGCAGGATATGCCAACTCTGGAAAATCTTTACGAAATTCAGCCATAGCGATTTATTAAAGAGCTTCCTCTTCTTGATTCTTGAGTAGCTTTTATTCCTTGCGATGAGTGTGTTCTTATTTTGGCAACGCAGTGCCACCGATAGCAGGAGAGTTGAGAAGAGTCCTAATCATCTCTTACCCAAAAACTTCTCTTTGGGTACGGCAGTTCCAGCGCTTGGAACATGACCGCTTCGATAGAGAACATAACTTAAAAGCAATCCATAGGGCTTAGTAGGAGGCTTCTTCCCTAACATGGATGATTGAAAGACCATCATCAGAAAGCTTGGCATTCTCGTAGAAATCTTTGAGAGCCGTGGAGTACAACTGAAAATGATTGGTCATTTCAGGTTTAAGCTTTTGTTCATCTAACGAAAGGAAGATGCTTCGAACAGGAAAATGTTGTTGGGAGAAAAGATAATCCCAGTCAACAAGAAATCCAGGATTAACATGAACATCTTTTTGTTCCTTGGCTTTCGGAGAAGAAGAAGCATTAACAAATTTGGAAGATTTATGTGGGGCCATTTTTGAAGAAATTGAAGAACTTTGATTCAGTTATATTTGAAGAAAGGAGAATTTGCATAATGTTTTTAAAGAATATGAGATTGATAAAATGAATATTTCTGCAATTTCTTGAATTTATAAGGAAGAGAAAATAACTGATCAATTACGATATGACCACGTGTCAAAGAAATTAAATCTGTGTCGTAAATTCCATAATGGCGGATGTGAAAATGAACGATAAATATGGAAACTGTATTCCGTAAAGACAAAATATAAAATTTGGTGTCCTCGGTTACTTTTTGCAATTACTTTTTTAATTTCAAAGGTTTATGAAATATTCCGCGTGTGCTGTATGCGCCCGAAATACACTGTAGTGTAACCACGCGAGTACATTTGTTGAACCGTGATTTTGAAAAGTAATGAGTACCCTTTGGGTTTACTTCATCAGAGGAGGTGAATGTCATATCAAGCATTTAAATCAAACATACCTAGTTCACTTCTTCAAGTGAGAAAGCGTTGTTCGTTGAGCGCTTTGGTGAAGATATCTGCCAATTGTTTTTCTGTACCAGAAAATTACATGGAGATATCTTTCTTTTGAACATGGTCACGTAAAAAATGATAGCGAATGTCAATGTGTTTAGTTCTAGAATGAAGGATTAGATTTTTGGTCATAGCTAAAGCGCTTTGGTTATCACAGTGGATAAGGGTTGGACCTAAGAGGATTCCATAGTCTCTAAGTTATTGCTGCATCCAAACAATTTGTGTAGAACAGCTTCCAGCGGCTACATACTCGGCTTCAGCGGTAGAAGTCGCTATGGATTGTTGTTTCTGACTATGCCATGAAACCAATCTATAACCTAGAAATTGACATGTACCACTTGTGCTTTTACGATCTATTTTGCATCCTGCAAAATCTGCTTCTAAGTAACCAATTAGTTCAAAAGGAGAGTCCCTTGGATACCACAAGCCCACATTTTGTGTGCCGTTTTGGTATTTAAGGATTCTCTTAGCAGCAATTAAGTGAGACTCTTTAGGATCGTCTTCAAAGCATGCACACATGCATACCAAAAACATAAGGTCAGGTTTACTAGAAGTGAGATAAAGAAGTGATCCAATGATACCTCTATAATTAGTGATATCAACATTCTTCTCACTTTCATCTTTATCTAACTTAAGCGTTTGGATCATTGGAATTTCCGAAGAGGATGCATTTTCCATACCAAATTTCTTAATCATATCTCGTGTATATTTAGTTTGGTTAATAAATATGCTATTAGGGAGTTGTTTAACTTGTAAGCCTAAGAAGAATGGTAGTTCACCCATCATGCTCATTTCAAATTGTTCTTGCATCATTTTTGAAAATTTCTCACACAGACACTTATTAGTAGATCCGAAAATAATATCATCGACATATATTTGGATTAAGAGAATATCTTTGTCATTGGTAATTTTGAATAACGTTGTATAAACGCTGCCTTTTGAAAAGCCTTTACCAATAAGAAAAATAGAGAGAGTGTCATACCATGCTCGAGGTGCTTGCTTTAGGCCATAGAGCGCCTTATCTAGCTTGTAGACCATACTCTTACCATGGTGGTTGATGAATCCTGGTGCTTGCTCCATATAAATCTCTTCTTGGAGTTTACCATTTAAGAAGGCATTCTTCATGTTCATTTGATATACTGTGAATTTGTTAAAAGCTGCATATGCTAGAAACATACGAATTGCTTCAAAATGGGCAATGGGAGCATATGTCTCATCAAAATCAATGCCCTCTTCTTGGCAATATCCTTGAGCGACAAGTCTGGCTTTGTTTCGTATAACAATACCATTCTCATCCATCTTTGTTTCTAGAAACCATCTAGTCCCAACAACTCCTTGGTGAGTTGGTCTTGGTACTAGTGTCCAAACCTTACTACGCACATACTGATTAAGCTCTTCTTGCATGGCCTCAATCCAACTAGGATCACTTAGTGCTTCATCCACTTTCTTAGGTTCCATTAGAGATAAGAAACATGGCCTCATTGAATGTAGCGGCTCTATTCCTTATAGGAGCTCCAATATCTCTAATAATTTGCTCTGGTGGATGATCATGCAGCTATAGTCCAACAGGCTGAAATGGGTTAAGAGATTGATCAGGAGCTTGATTAACTTCTTACACAGGCGCTTGACTACCTTCTTGTAAAGGTGCTTCAAATTCACAGATTCTATTTTGCCCTTGATGATCATTCCTTTCATGATCATTAGCAATTCTTACAGTATTATTTTACTAACCTCACGAGTAATCTTAGGAGGGGGCACCAAGATCTCATCATCGTCATCACTTTCATCATCAATAATGATCTTTGACGCTTGATGACACAAATCCTCAACTCCTACCTCATTAGCGTTAACCTTACTCGGTTCTTGGTTAACATCATCAAAAACAACATGAATAGATTCCTCAACCCTCGATTTGATCTTATTGAGGATGCAAAAATTCTTTCCATTTTTGGCATAGCCTGGAAAGATTCCCTCATCCGCTTTAGGATAAAATGTCTTTAGGCTTGGAGATCCATTATTATGAATAAAGCATTTTAAACTAAAGACGTGAATATATGAAACATTTCGCTTATGTCCCTTCTATAGTTCATATGGAGTTTTTCCATGTTGTTTGTTGATCATGCAACGATTTTGAGTGTAACATGCAGTGTTGATCGCTTCGGCCCAAAACCTTGGAGCAAGCTTGGACGTTGCTAACATCGTCTTAGCGGCTTCCTTGAGCATTCTGTTCCGGCGCTTAGCAACACCGTTCTGTTGAGGAGTTCTAGGGGCTGAATACTCATGATGTATTCCATTCTCTGCACAAAACTTCTCAACAACCTTGTTAGTAAACTTAGTACCGTGATCGTTCCTTATTCTTGCAACCTTGAGATTTTTCAATGTTTGAAGTTGCCAAATAAGCATTGTGAGCTTGTCACACGTTTCATCTTTGGATGAAAGAAATTCCACCTAAGTAAATTGAGAGAAATCATCTACTATGACCGAAACATACTTTTTACCGCTCACACTGGTCGTTTGAACAGGTCCAAATAGATCCATGTGAAGTAGTTCAAGTATCTTAGACGTAGATAGACAAGGTTTTCTCTTGAAAGATGGTTTAACCTGTTTGCCCATTTGACAAGCGTCACAAAGGCGATCCTTATGAAATGATCCTTTAGGTAATCCCTCTACAAGATTTAGCGTAATAAGTTGAAAAATTGTTTAAAGTTGAGGTGATTCATTTTTCTATGCCATAACCAACCCATTTTAGACTCATTTTTATCTACGAAGCATGTACCAAACAGATGTATTGGCTATGACTTTAGGTACCTGAATTCAAAGGAAAGTTCTATTTCTTTTTAGGTACCCATTTTGACTTGGGTCCTTTCATATTAGTAGCGTTAGTCTGAATTAGAACTTTAGGAACCCATATTTGCTTAGTCTTCATTGCCGGAGGATTAGCCTTTTTAGGTTTCACCTTGTGTTGTGTGTGTTTCCTAGGTGTATAGTAATATCCTGGATTATAATAGTAATCATGATTCCAATCGTAATGATAATCATCATAGTATTGATAATATGACCTTGGTCGTTGTGGATATTGACGCTGGTATTTCCTTGGCTCTGACTTAGGGTGCACTTTGGGCGCTTGACGCTTAGCGTTTGATTCACAGTGGTAAGGTTTTTCCTTAGACTTTTGAGCGTTTAGATAAACCTTTCTTTGTGAATCACTCACTTTCATCTTTCCCTTGCCTGGGTCAGCTTTAGCTTTCTCATTTGGTCTCGTACCATTGTCCTTTGGTTCAATAGGTGTTTGACTCTTTGAACCTTTCTCAACAAATAAGACACCCTTTCTTTTGTTGTTTGCCGTAGCATTTGATTTGTTTGGTTGTTTACCTAACTTATTGAATCCTAAACCGGTCTTTTCACCAAATAATCTTGTTACCTCGGTCACATTGTCTAGATTTTTTGATGCTTTAGATAATGATGAGATGAGTTGCTCTCATTTAGCAAGTCTAGCAATCAGCTCAGCTTCTCTCTTGACTATTTTATCAAAATCACCTTTGAACTGAATGATTTCAGTCTCAAGTGATTAGTTCTTCTCAATGCATGTTGCTGAACTTGCAACTCTGCCTTGAGGGTCACGTTTTCACCTCTGAGCGCTGATATCTTATCAGAGTGATTTTGATATAATTTAGCAGCATCTAGACAATCTTTATAATATTCTTTTACTTTGTCAAGTAATTCTTCATAAGAGAGGGGATAAGCTAATTCAGTATTTACCTCATATAGTGAGTCTGAAGACGCTTCATCATCTCTGGCCATGACACAAATTAGCGCTGAATCATCCACTGGCTCATCATCATCACTGCTCTTCTGAAGACTCCAAATCTTCAGGTGCTGATGCTGGTTCTGATTCTGCTAGCAAACTTTGTTGACGAAGTTTGCTTCTGAATTGGTTTCTATCCAAGTAATCCTGCGTTGTGGTCTTGGATACGTTTGGATAAGGGCAATTTACCTGGTAGTGCCCTATTTTCCTGCAAATATATTAGAGATTATAAGTTTTCATCTTTTGCTCACTTGTTAACCTTGCAGTTTGTGGTTTTGAGACCACTGGCGCTGGGAGATTTTGCGGAGAAGACGCTTGGTATTGATTTGACGCTGAGGGAGAAGAGGCAGAATATTGAGGCGCTTGATACTATTGTTGTGCTGGAGGAGGTGCTTAATAGGAATTCTGTCCTTAATGCTTAGGAGCCTTTCTTTTCTTTTCATATTTTAGAAACTTTCTGAACCTATTTAGCAACGCTAATACCTCTTCATCACTTATGTCTGACACCTTTCCCTTATTACCCAATTTACCCTTGACTGATGCTATTAGCGCTCCAGACTCTATCACTGGACTGCTTACTGCATCACTTGCTGAAGTTAACTTAAATTCAAAGGCCTTGAGTTCTGAAAAAACATCTTCTGGAATTAGAAGATCCAACATATTTGATTCTCTCATAGAGGTTGTTTTCATCAAAAATCTACTGGGCAGACTTCTGAAAATCTTGACCACCATTTCTCGATTTTGCAAATCCATGCCTAGAGACGTTAACTCCATAACAAGAGCAGTAAATCTTATATCCAATTGTTTTAGTGTCTCATTAGGCAACATTTTGAAACCATTAAACCTTTTCTTGGCAATCAAAATCTTATTTTCTTTGATTTGCGCTGACCCAACACAAATTGTAGCCAACTTGTCCCATATTTCCTTAGTCGTAGAGCACGACTTGACCTTATTAAATAAATTGTCATTATCACCGATGGCTGTATATAGAGCGTTCTGACCAACATTATCCAAATTCGCTCTTCGATGCTCTTCTGTAGACCACTTATGCTTTGGTTTTTCAACATAACCATTAGGGGTCTATTCTGCGGCTCCAGGCGCTCTAGTGATGACCTTAAAGATTGGAATTGGGCCATCTGAAATGATATCACACATTTCATCATCACAAGAACAAAGATAAGTAAATGGTTTGACCTTCCATGAGTCATAATTTTGTTAGGATCATTATGCCCCCACAAGCGATGCCGGCGCAACGGAAGAAATAAAGTATATAAAACACATATAAATTGGCATCCCAAGCTAGGGGGTCAAAGTAATGCACAACAAAAATTAATACGAGTAAAGGGGTTTTAAACCGTTTACAAAATTTGGGGTTTTATTAAAGTGAGGGTGTAAAACCACAACACAAGGAAAACCACACCAAAAACTTTGGCTCTCATTTTCGAATCCTCACCTCAACATGGAGGGGTTCGAATCAAACCACCATAAACACTTAAAGCAAGAAGCCTCTACAAGGACACACCTCAATTAAGTTCATACCTTAAGCAAAAGATTGGCTAGATATATGCTCTAAGGAAATGGAGTCTGTGTAGTGAAAAGTGGAAGACAAGAAGAGTTACTAGAAGAAATATCTATGGAAGATAATCTTCTATAACTAATCTTGAAGAAGAAGTTCTATGGAAAAAAGTCTTCAAGAATCACAAGATAAGCTAGAAGAAAACTCTAGAGAAGAAGTACTAAGCTCAAAGCTTTCTTTCCTTTTAGTTTTCATCAAATTTTAAATGAGAGCAAGAACACCTCCTTTTATAGCCACCAATTTTTGGCCATATGGTGTTAGGTGGAGTAGAAGACTTGTTTTTCTTCACCTACCACCTCACTCTCACCTACCATTCCATTCTCAACTACCACCACATGTGTAAGAGAATATTTTTCACTTTCTTCTTCATTTAAAAAACATTACAAGTCAAACTTTGACTCGCTTTGAATTTCAATCTTGTGACTTCATTTAATTAAGTCCAACTTAATTAAAATGGCTCCCAAGTCTTCCAAGACTTGTTAATTAAATAATTCTCATGATTAATTAATGGTAAAATTAGTAGTTTAAATAAATTCCCGGATAATAACAATTTCCGTTAATAATTAATCTCCAAGATTAATTAATAGAACAATTATTTTCCCAAGCCTACTAATTAAAATGTCTTCCACTTAATCAATTAATCTCATTAATCAATTTCACTTTAATCCTAAATCGGATTAATATTCACATAGTAATTGAACTTTCTTGAGTAAGTGTGTAACCCCATTGTAGGTTCGTTCATGTACTAGTAGTAGGAACACAACCCCGTTGTGCCTTTGCAATTTTCATTGCTAGATTTAATTACTCAAGTATTTTAATCCGACCAAGAATTAATTACCGATTAATTCATGGTTCCTACAAATCAAGGTTAGTACTAGCAACGCGCTAAGAAGACCTAGCCATGAACAATTATTAGGTGACCTTTCCGCATTACGATTTTCGCGTAAGTAAAATCTTCCCATCAAATATCCCGATTGAATCTAGGACTTGGATGTCAGTCAAAATCCCAGTAACTCGATTCTATGTATATCGATCTAAGTGACATTGACCAATTTATCAATCGAGCGAGGAAACACTGCGCCTCCTTATTGATACTACTCTGGCCGGAGGTTCCCATGGTCAAAGATAAGTAGATAACACGATTTTTGTTGGGAAAAGATAAGTAGATAGTTCCTACGGCCGTGGCAGCAACCCGTGCTCCATTCCCAAACCGTATGGTCATCTCCCCTTTACTTATCTGCTTGCTTCTTGCCATCACCTGCAAATCATTGCAAAGGTGAACTCCACATCCGGTGTCCAACACCCAAGAAGCATCATTAACTGATAAGTTAACTTCAACATAAAACATACCATTCATTGGTTCAGTGCAATTACGCTTCCAATGTCCCTTTGTACCACAATTGAAGCACACTCATGATCGGTACCTTTAGCCTTTTTTACACCACCTTTGCCTTTCAACTGTTTTTTCTTGTTGTTGTTCTTCTTCCCCTTATTCTTATTGGCCTTACGGCCCTTAGAACGGGATGAGGAACCAACAAGCAGTATCGGCTTATCTTTCTTGATGGTGGCATCTGCATTCTTCAACATGTTCAACAACTCGGGTAATGAAGCCTCAAGTTGATTCATGTTGTAGTTGATGACAAATTGGTCAAACGACTTCGGAAGGGACTGTAGCACGAGGTCAACAGAAAGCTCAGTCTCAAGTTTTACGCCAAGATCAGAAAGGTTATTAATAAGACTGATCATGCGTAAAACGTGATCATCGACCGACGATCCCTCGTGCAGGCGAGCGCGAAATAGCTCTTTAGAGATTGCGAATCTCTCCCTCCTAGTTCGAGTGCCATAGAGCTCCTCGAGACTTTTGATAATATCTTTAGAGATGGTCACGTGCTCAAATTGTTTTTGAAGCTCATTAGTCATAGAAGCCATCATGATACATCTCACTTGGATATTATCATCAATCCACTTATCAAAAGTGGCACGTTCATCATCAGTGCTTGTGCGAGTTACGCGAGGCAAAGGCATATCTAATTCGCTATCGTTGCGCTCACTTTGAAGCACAATTTTAAGGTTTCGATACCAATCGGCGTAGTTGGGACCGACAAGTCTATTTGAATCTAGGATTGATGCAAGTGGATTTTTGGTCATTTTGTAAACTACAAAATAAATAGCGAGGCAAAACAATTAGCATTCAATATATAATTTTGTCCACATATAATTTGGTCTTTAATCATACGTGTCTCCCACTATTTTATCAAATTCCATAACCCTCTTATATGGATATTCGAGGAGATATGCGGGTCTCCCTAGTGGGCTCGAGATCCATAAGCGACTCTTCATATGCCCCGAGAACACTAGCCCATATGATAAATCCGTATGGTAGGCTTACCGGCCTTCTATATCGACATATAGTTCTCAAGATATTTTGCCTCGTCTTTCCCATATACCCCGAGAACACTAGCCCATATGGTAGTAAACGTTAAGTCAAGCCCATCAAATATTCATGGTCAATATATCGGACTAGTGTGCCCCACGACTCATGGACGACACCAAGACAAATCGATCCCACGAGCATCCCTATGCTTAGTGGTGGTCACAACCTAATCCACTTGACGCCACCCCACGACTCATGGACGGCGGGCCAAGCTTCATGGCATTTCACATGCCACCACTTATGATGGAAGGCGTGGACAATAGAACCTCATTCAATTTCCACATAAACTTAATATTTCTTGGATTTACTGGAAACAAATCAAGCGAGGGGTTTCAACATGCAAGGTCTCATCAAGATTAGGATTATCTTTAATTATGTGATCATGCAATCCAAGTAGCATATAAGAAAACATAATATAAGACATCCACAAAGCGGTAAACAAATATGGATGATTGTGGGCCCCTAAGCGATCCACCCGAGCCACCGGTGAATCTAAGGCAATCTAGGGTACTAAATTAAAATAGGCCCTATCTATTACATAAGCTTCCAACGGCATACATAATCTTCAATAATGGTCCATCATCTTCGTCTCCATCTTTGATTACAATAAAATGAAAAAGAAAGTGCGAAAATTAAATATACAACCAAATCGAAATAGAGGCCAATAATAATTACAACCGAATTGAATAATCTAAGGCTCGACCCACAATCCATCCATTATGCAAATCAACCATCAAGCGTATGAAGATGACATGCAAAGCATTAGTTAATCATAAGCCCATCACATAGTTGAAACAATCATAACTTTGGGATTTATACGTTTTGAGGAAAAAACCGAGTTTTTCTAGTTTAAAAAATTCCAAACTTTTAAATAACTCAAAAACGCGTGGAAGTTGATTCCAAAATCAAGAAATGGGCCAAAGGTAGGAGTCCTTGAAGGCCCGGGTCATGTGTACCACACCACGTCAAGATGGTCCAACCATCAAGCACATGGTGTGCATATGCGCACCCGTGTACGCTACCCGGCAACGCACCGTGCGCCGCCGAGCACCGCACACACTGTCCAGCAGCTGTTGGACAGTTTCTCGACCATGGTCGAGACCACCAAGGGGTGGAATCGGCCATGGTCAGCCCCGTCTTGACCCCCGCCAAGTTTCCTTTGACTGTTGGCAATGATTCGCGATATTGAGCCCTACTAAATGAGCACACCCTTATGCGCACAAAGCCTTCGGCCGGGTGCGTACAAAGTCTCGTAGCTTGAGTTCAATATCAATGGTCCTTGCCCGGGTTTCGACCTTCCCTTTTAGTTTAATTGTCAATCGTTTAAAAAAAATAAAATCTCCAAGATTTTAAGAAAAACGATGACAAATCCCAAGCTATTATTAAATCAACAAATGTAACATATAGATTTAAGCAACCAGTTAAAATACTACATGAAACCGAAAGCAAAAACATGCAAAGTTTTTAGTGTGCATAACCCGGGCTCTGATACCACTGTTAGGATCGTTATGCCCCCACAAGCGATGCTGGCGCAACGGAAGAAATAAAGTATATAAAACACATATAAATCGGCATCCCAAGCTAGGGGGTCAAAGTAATGCACAACAAAAACTAATACGAGTAAAGGGGTTTTAAACCGATTACAAGATTTGGGGTTTTATTAAAGTGAGGGTGTAAAACCACTACACAAGGAAAACCACATCAAAAACTTTGGCTCTCATTTTCGAATCCTCACCTCAACATGGAGGGGTTCGAATCAAACCACCATAAGCTCGTAAAGCAAGAAGCCTCTACAAGGACACATCTCAATTAAGTTCATACCTTAAGCAAAAGATTGGCTAGATATATGCTCTAAGGAAATGGAGTCTATGTAGTGAAAGGTGGAAGACAAGAAGAGTTACTAGAAGAAATATCTATGGAAGATAATCTTCTATAACTAATCTTGAAGAAGAAGTTCTATGGAAGAAAGTCTTCAAGAATCACAAGATAAGCTAGAAGAAAATTCTAGAGAGGAAGTACTAAGCTCAAAGCTTTCTTTCCTTTTAGTTTTTATCAAATTTTAAATGAGAACAAGAACACCTCCTTTTATAGCCACCAATTTTTGGCCATATGGTGTTAGGTGGAGTAAAAGACTTGTTTTTCTTCACCTACCACCTCACTCTCACCTACCATTCCATTCTCAACTACCACCACATGTGTAAGAGAATATTTTTCACTTTCTTCTTCATTTAAAAAACATTACAAGTCAAACTTTGACTAGCTTTGAATTTCAATCTTGTGACTTCATTTAATTAAGTCCAACTTAATTAAAATGGCTCCCAAGTCTTCCAAGACTTGTTAATTAAATAATCCTCATGATTAATTAATGGTAAAATTAGTAGTTTAAATAAATTCCCGGATAATAACAATTTCCGTTAATAATTAATCTCCAAGATTAATTAATAGAATAATTATTTTCCCAAGTCTACTAATTAAAATGTCTTCCACTTAATCAATTAATCTCATTAATCAATTTCACTTTAATCCTAAATCGGATTAATATTCACATAGTAATTGAACTTTCTTGAGTAAGTGTGTAACCCCATTGTAGGTTCGTTCATGTACTAGTAGTAGGAACACAACCCCGTTGTGCCTTTGCAATTTTCATTGCTAGATTTAATTACTCAAGTATTTTAATCCGACCAAGAATTAATTACCGATTAATTCATGGTTCCTACAAATCAAGGTTAGTACTAGCCACGCGCCAAGAAGACCTAGCCATGAACGATTATTAGGTGACCTTTCCGCATTACGATTTTCGCATAAGTAAAATCCTTCCATCAAATATCCCGATCGAATCTAGGACTTGGATGTCAGTCGCAATCCCAGTAACTCGATTCTATGTATATCGATCTAAGTGACATTGACCAATTTATCAATCGAGCGAGGAAACACTGCGCCTCCTTATTGATACTACTCCGACCGGAGGTTCCCATGGTCAATACACTGTGAAGTACATAGGATATGCGCCGATGCTAATGATCATTGACGGATTCTCTCTTGGCACTCACGCGCCTCCGTACATAACCAGACTGGACCCAATATGCCCCACTTTATGACTCACCTGGAATCGTATGACAAATCTAAGTACAGTGGGCGATGCACGAGACGACCAATGGTGCCTCAAGTCATGAGGACCAATCTTATGCCTACGTAACCGAGGAGATTCCAAATTCGACATTGACTCCAATATGGAATCTCGGCGGGGTTGTTCAGTTTACTCGATCCCAACGAGAACCCACATACATGCACTGATGTACACCGTATCAATATCCACGGAATAGGATACACTCTCTAAGAGTGTGCATTGTACGTGCAAGTCTTTACGAGTCATTGATATCCCTATCTCATTGATTCTATGACTTGGAACATTTTTAAGACCACAACCTTAGAGACGTATTCCATGATTGGCATCCCCGATACCAAACATATCTCATAGCTTAAGAGTGATCTAGGGGACTTTATCTAATTGCATAGAATGATAAGATAAAGAAGAAAATGCCATTTATTAAATTACTTGACAAGATACAATATAAGACTGTTTAAAGAGTCGGCTACTACGCCCAACAAATGGCACGTCGGGCACCTAATTCTTTCAAATTTGACTCACTCAACTTAGGTACTTTAGGGAATGCCATGAAAGAAATTTTAATGCAACTAAATTTTAAAAGGATCTAAACAAGCAGTTATGCTTGAAAATGTAAAAATTTCAACTTCAACCGCTCTGATACCACTTGATGATCCCAAGTTGCATACGAAAGGGTCTAGATGGGGGGGGGGGGGGTAGGGTTGAATAGACTTTGAAATTCTTTTCTAATTTTTAGACTTGTGTTTAGAAAAATAACTTAGACAATAGTTTTGAGCATAGTTAGTAAAATACGGAACGGAAAAAGTTCGTCATTTAATACGTATGTGTATTTTATGAAATTTTATTGAAAGTTACGGTGAAAAGGGTTAGCACCGCAGAAGATTTGTACAAGTCTCTTAGTATGAATAAATAGGCACTTAAAAAACATTTAGTTGCTCTTTTAAGAAGGTATGCTTTAGGATAATGTAAGAAGATAATAACGAATAAAACAATAAAACAGTAAATAATGAAGACATCAGAATTGTAAAGTTCACTGGGTTTATCTAATCCCAGCTACATCCTCTACTCCTTTCCTGACAGGATCCACTATAATCAAATAACAAAGCTTCACAAAGACAACTTCAACACAATAGCAAATGTTGAAGGCTTGATCTCGAGTTCCCTGATCAAAAAAATTTCAACTCGGCTAAGATCTGCTTCTGACAAGCTTCTCTCACACAGAAATACTACTTTGTCTTCAACAACTTCGTCACATAGATTGAAGAGGTTGATGGGTTTTATCAAGGGTTGTTTGGTTTGGAAAGTTCAACGCTTTTGGAATATCTCTTTAGAAATGATAGTTCTTCTATGAAGAGGTAAGAGATATTGCTTTGGCTGTAGAGATGTATAAGCTCAAAGATATTTTAGCTATGGAGGTTTGGAGCTTTTTGGGATAGATTTCAACAGCGTAAGTGTATATCAAGTTTTTTGATAATTTTTCTCGGTGTTTAGGGTTGTGCTGTCAGGATCTATTTATAGATTTTCTTGGGATATGTCTGTTGGATACAAGTAGGAGCGTGTTTAACACGAGGCGCGTGACTTAGTCTTTTTCTGACATCTCACAGAGTTGGTAGCAGATCTACTTTGAGTTGACAGCCAATGGAGAAGGCTTACCCGTATGTTAATGGTCATTATCACATTTAATGCTCTTATAAAGCATTTAATGCATTTGAATTTAATTTCTGTTGCAATTAAATGTCCGTTGAATGTTGCAATTAAGTGCTTATTGACTTCAGATTTAATTCAGGTGAAGACAGGCGCTTGTGGCATGATCACCTAGAATGATTCTTAAGCGCTTGACAGTCGCTTAGCGAATCTCTTATCTTGGAAGTCTTCAAATGTTGATCTTCGATTTCAATTTGATAGACTCACCTAGAATTCTATCATAGCTCAAGCACTAGATACAAGTCTAAAACTATAAAGATAAAAAGCCATACACTGAAAATTACAACTCAACAACTTTAAACGATTAGACATATTCTAATAACGATAAACATACATAATCTTTGGGGTCTAACATAAAACCTATCTTGTCATCATCAAAACATCTAACATGAAATTTCCTAACAGGATCCATAACTAATTTAGCAAATCAGACATTTCCTATGTTTTGCTCAATGAATCTGTTGGTCCCAAGTAGCATACGAAAGGGTCTAGCAGGGGAGGGGGTTTGAATAGCTCTGAAGTATTCTTCAACTTCAAAAATTTCATATTCAAAAAGTTTTGGACGCTTAAGAATATAGACACTTGGATGAGCATCTACTTGATGACGGTTTGTAGAAAGTTATCTTAGACTCAAGATTTGAATACTTAACCAAATTAAGGCAAAGTGTTAGCATAAAGGAAATGTTTTAAGTCTTCTTTTAAAAAAGTTTAACGTCACAAAGTTTACTTAGTTGCTTTTAGCTTAAACAATCTTATGAATGTGTTTACTGGCGTCTATATAATGATATGAGATAGTAAGGAAAATAAACAATAAAGTAAAGAACACGAAGTTTGAAAGGTTCGTTCGGTGGTGTAATCTCAACTACGTCCTTCTTCTCTTTTCCAACTTGGAGGAAATCCACTAAGATGATCTTCAAAGAATCACAAAGAAACTTCTACCAACGTAGAGGATAGATTGGATATAGAATGGCTTGAGCTTCTTGGCGACACAAATTCCAGCTCCAAGACACTTTGATCCGCTTGCTTCTTTCACCCAAAAATAGCGCAAGTATTCAACTTCTTCTTCACACTGATTGAGAGGCTGAATAGGGTTTTTGTCAACTGGTTTGTTTAATTTTTGGAATTTGAAACAGCTTGAATATTTTAGTAATAGTGCACGGTTCTTCTTTAAAAGAGATTTGAGATATTGGATGACTATCTCAGGGATTGATGAAAAGCTAAAGGAATCTTTCATATAGATGTTTGAGCTCTTCTGAAAGTTTAAAGATTAAGACTTCAATGCAACAGAGATTTGGCTTGTAAGTTTGTTATTCTTCTGTATTTAGCTTGTTGCTGAAGTCTTATTTATAGACTTTCTTACTTAAAGTGTTTGTTTGATACAAAGTTTGGCGTGTGTGTTGGGATCGTTGGAGCCCGGCGATGCCGGTGCAGTGGAAGAACATGGATTTCATTAAAAATCGGCATCCCCAAATTAGGGCTAGGTAGACTTGGTACTATCGGATTCAAAAATTAACTAAAAAGTGAGTTTTCTCGTATTTACCTCTTAAAGAACAAAACAACAATGTCTTTTTATGCAACTTCCTGCTACACCTCTCCGGATAGATTTGCTCTAGCGCCCCAAATGTTGCGCCTTATGTTTATCCGCACCTAAGCTCGTACCTAGATTATCTCCACCAGTGCTAGCCAAGAGAGTATCGAATTTTGGCTAATGAGAAAAGGGGTAGGAATATAATTTGGTGTTCTTCGTACTCAACACATGAGTTGGAAGAATTAGATGTGAATGAGGTGGAAGAGAAAAGATGGAGAGAAATAATTTTCACAAGACAAACTTGTGTAGAATGAATTTCATTAGTTAACTTAAGAATATAATATCAATACACATATCTATATATAGAGTGAGAGTCTACCATAAGTCAAACTCATACACATACACACACATGCCTAATATGGGTGTGTGTGTGTGTGTATATATATATATTCCATATGTGTATATATATTTTATACTTATTTGTTAAGTTTCATTCTATCTTAATTCTCTTCCTTAGTTAATTAGATCCTCCAATTAACTTGCAAGATCTTTCCATATATTTGAGATTCTTCCCAAATACATAAGATCCATCCAAATAAGATCTTTCCATATTATTAGTCAACTAACCAATGAAATAGATATTACCATATTCACAATATCTATCCTAATATATTTATAAGATCTTTCCATATAATTAGTCAACTAATTAATTAGAATAGATCCTACCAAATATATTATAAGATATATATATATATATATATATATATCAAATATATATATGTACATAGACTTGGTGAACTAGATAAAATCCTCCACCAAATCTATACACACATTCACGTCCATAAGTGTATTTATATATATATATATATATTTTTTTTTTCTCTTTCACACATTAATAAATTAGACCACTAATAAATTAACTAGTCTTTCCCAATATTAAATTATAAGAGTATTATTATTTAAGACCACTTAATTAATATATATTCCTTTTCCCTATTAATAAATTCCAATTAATTAATCTCTCCATCAATTCACAAAGAATTAACTAGCCAATAGGTACTACACTAAGTTAAGTGTGCGACCCCTCCGGCTCATTAACAAGCTAGCAATAAGTCCTCCCATAGGCTAGTTAAATTATTCATAATAATTAACTAAGCCGTGGATTAATTTCACCGATTAACCCAACGCACCTATCGGTCGTGGTTCGATGTTTAGAAACGTCGCCATGAGTTCCTAGATGTTAACAATGAACAGCAAACCTATCCAAATTTTGATCTTCATGCGAGTGGAATCCCTCCATCTTTTTCCCGTCTAAAGCCCAGGGTTTGGCTACGGTCGACACCTTATTAGCCTCGGAAACTATGACTATGTTGGCTCCACTAACTAAGGCCTAGGATTTGGCGACGGTCGACACCCTATTAGGCTCGGAAACTATGACTATGTTGGATCCACTAATTATTCGACCTTCTAAGCACGGATCACCAATCCCTCTTGTAAGACTATGCTCTAAACTATAGACTTTTCTCGATCATTCATTTTCACTCAACAACAAAGGAAATGCCACACTGTTAGCCCTGGATGGATCCCTTAACGACTGCCATCTGTTCTGCTATACAACCAGACTATACAGAACATACACGCCGTATGACTCTCCTGGAGTGCACATGTACATCAAAGTATATTGGATAGTACCCTTTCCAATGACATCTCATGTCTAAGGATTATCTCACACTATGAAACCTAAGGACTCCAAGTTTGACAGTATCAACGAGGAATCCTTAGCGGGGCCGTTCAATTCCATACTCACCCAAAGTATGAATCTTCATGCATGCATTGGCCATACTATTCATTGACAATGGAACGCGTCAACCTCTTGAAAGAGTTACATGCACAAACAAGTCTTGGCGAGGCCAGTGATATCCCACATCTCATAGCCTCTATGACTTGGAACGTGTTTTAGTATTACGGTCTTTAAGAGCATTCCATAGGTATCCTTACTGCCCCCCTAACCAAATGCAATCTATGGGATGTTTATCTATACTCTCCTGAGTAGTCGACAATAAAGAAGATTTCTAATAGTTTTGATATAATCTAAATGATAATACAAACATAGTTTTTATGATCTAATGTTCAAGCCAACACATGGCTCGTCGGGCATACAACACTTTTAATCTCCTACTTGCCCAAGAGTCTACTGTTAATGTTCCCACACAGGTACATCGTCCAAATAACCTATTGAACACAACTACTACTCAAGGGTTTTTAGTGAAAGGGGTTTACCACGTTTCCTTCTAGTTGACTTGTTCCACTCGAACGTCGACTCTGAAAAATAATCTCTTTAGTTTATTGATCTCGCCACTATGTATGTACAGATAGTAGGTGAGACCTCGCTCTTTTTTAAGAGCTGACACCCTTATCGATAATCATTGTACAATTGTACTTGACATTCCATTGGTAGAACCTAATCTTATCTATAAGATAGGTTCACTTATCTGGATACCTTTTATCGCCGCATTCTTATACGTTATTTAAATGGTAGAGTTAGTCTTTGTCTCTTCTCAAGAGACTTTCTCAGCTCTTACTCTTCCACTTAGCATAAAACAAATCCTCAATCATCACTTAAGTTCATGTCTTAAGACTAGAGATCCCAGTTCCAATTTTTCCATGTTCTTTTCCTATAAACAACACCAATCCAATCCATTGGATCCATTAGGGGTTCGACTTAATACATTAGATGTATCAGTCAAAACCAATTTTAACTCATAGATTCGCATGTACCTACTGGTCATGCTTTTACATTAATAATCTCCTTTGATTTATCTATGTGTTCGGACAAAGAAGGGGTTATAGAAACCCAGTAGCCCACACATATGGCTACATCTTGCAATTGGGGCGTCTTTCACTTTTAAGACCATTTTAGAAAATTGAGATGATGATCACATGTACGTTACTCATGCAACGTGGCCAACATATGATACCAATAAGCCAATTGTACACCTGTTAAAATTAAGAACATTGTTAGGAAATCTCATGTTAGATGTTTTGATCATGACAAGATAGGATTTAGAAAGATTGTTATTTTGTTAGATTTGTAATTTTTATCTTTATAGATTTTAGACTAAGTATTAGATACCGAGTCGCTAATAGAATTCTAGGTGAGTCTATTAGAGATGGAGTTGAAGATCAGCATCTAAAGTCAAGTGAAGATGAAGATTTGTTCTAAGCATCTGTCAAACGCTAAAGGACTATTTCAGGGTTGTTGAATCAAGCGATCAAGGATCAGATTCACCTGAAATAAATTCTCAAGTCATAAAGGAATTAAATGCAATCATCAACGGACATTTAATTCCAACAGGAAATAAATTCAAATGCATTAAATGCCTGATAAGTGCATTAAATGTGATTAGCTATTATGACTTGTGGACAAGCCACCTTTTGACTGGACTGTCAGAAATCAGAGTTCAAAACCTGCTCCTGTCCAATCGGAACCAGTAGAATTTCAGGAATGTCAGAAAAGGGACTGTTTAACGCGCTGCATGAGAGACACGCGCCTACATGTGTCCAATGAACAAATCCCAAGAAAATTCTATAAATATACCCTCCAGCAAACCCTAATAACACACACACATACATACACAAGAAAAGGTCCAAACTTTGCTGAAATTATTTAAGAGAAAAGCTTACAAACTCCAAAGCTAAAAATCCTTCAGGCTTTTCATACACATTCCAAAGATAGTCAAAGATATCTCAAACATCTTCAAAGAAGAACCTTAAACTCCTATTGAGATATCCAAAGTTGTTTGAACTTCCCAACATCAAACAAACCCGTGACAAAAACCCTCAACATCTTTCATCTGAGTGAGAAAATTTGTTGATTCTCAAGCAGTATTTTAGTATAAAAGAAGCTTGTTGAAGAAGGTCTTTATTGGAGATGAAGTCTGTGTGATCAAGGAGATCAAGTTCGTCTTCCCTTTCATCTATTTTGTAGAAGCCTCTGTGTGATCCTTCGATAATCAATCTAGTGAATTCCTCCAAGTGCAAAGGAGAAGAAGGACGTAGCTGGGATTACATCACCCATTGAACCTTACAATATCTTATGTTATTTGCTGCTTTATTGCTTTACTTTACATCTTCATATTATATCTTTGAAAAATCATTAAACCGGTTAAGTGACTATTTAACAAAAGAGAACGCTAAGCTTTAAAATCATTTCAGCTGTGCTGACCCTGATTAAGGGAATGAAACTCTACCCTACTTTGGTAATTTTTGAAATCACTAAGTCTAAGTTATCTATCTTTAAGCACCTGACCTAGCGCTCAACTTACCAAGCGTTTAAAATTTTCAAAAGTGATACGAAAATTTTTAAGTCGAAAAAGACTAAAGAGTCTATTCAACCCCCTCCCCCCTTTTAGGCCCCTTCTCATGCCACTTGGGACCATCAAGTGGTATCATAGCGATTGAAGTAGAAAGCTAAGCGTTTTCGAGCGTAACTACTTGTTTAGATCTATTTTTCTAAACTTAGTCACTTTATTTTTAAAACCTCATATCATGGCTTTTAACAAGATGCAAAGTTCATTGAGTCAAACTATGACTCATGGAAACTAAGAGCATTTGCTTATCTTTGTTCGTGTGATAATTAGATTTGTGATGTAATTACAAATGGCCCTATTCAGATCATGAAAGTTTTAACTCAAGCCCCTGGAGCGACTGAAGCGAGTCCAGATGGTTATGTCAAGAAACCTAAGTTGGAATGGACGCCAGAAGATCGGAAAAGAGCTAACCTAGATAATGTTGGATGAAGCGCTCTCTACTCAGCACTAATAGACAATGATGGATTGTTCAACAACATAAAGCTATGTAAGACTTCAAAAGAACTATGGAATAAGTTGGGTATTGTATGTGAAGGTTCAGCACAGATAAAGGAGAACAAGCTCTCCATAGCCATGCAAAGATTTGAGCACTTCAAGATGCATCCCAACGAGACGCTAGATCAATTGGACACGAGATTTACTTCGCTCATTACAGAGTTCGCGTCACTAGAAAAGGAGTTGACCAACAAGGAAATGGTCAATAAGATATTTAGAAGTCTTCCAAGCAAGTACTTGGTAAAGACTGTAGCCATGAGAGAATCACAAACGTTGGAAATTCTAACTCCAGAACATGTGTTTTTGGATTTAAGGGCATTTGAGTTCGAATTGGGAGAAGTCAGTGACACATCGACTTCAGTGACTGAATTTGGAGCTTTAATCGCTACTACTAAAAACAAGGGAAAATTAGTCAATGAGGTGAAAGCGATAGAATCAAGTGAGAAAAAGGAAATGGCTTTGTTAGCTAAGAAATTTAAGAAATTTCTAAGATATGAAAAGACAAATCCTATTGGACAGACCTCATTTCAAACCCCTCCCCCTAGACCAGCGCCTTAGTATCAAGCGCCAATGTATTCTGCTCCTCAACCTCTAGCGCCAGTTCACAATCGTCTTCGTCTTTAGCTCAAAATCTCTCAGCGTCGGTAGTTTCCAAAATGTTATCAATGGAATAGAAAATGAAAACTAACCTTTTCTATAACTGCAGGAAACCAGGGCACTACCAGATAAATTGCCCTTATCCAAATGTGTCTAAAACCACAAGGCAAGACCATGCAGATAGAAACCAATTCAAGAGAAACCTTCGCCAACAAGGTTTGCTAGCAAAATCTAAACCATTCTCCGCACCTGAAGAGGACTTAGGATCATCAGATGAAAGCAGCGAGGATGAGCCATCAAGCGACTCAGCGCTAATTTGTCTCGTGGCGAGAGATGAAGAAGTGTCTGATGACGCGCATCCTCTTTCCTATGATGAAGTACTTGACAAAGTAAATGAATATTAGAAAGATTGTCAAGATGCCGCCAAGTTATATCAAAATCACTTTGATATCATTTTATCCCTCACAAGTGATAACATGACCCTCAAGGAAGAATTGCAAGTTCAGCAACAATGCATTGCGAAGAACCAATCGCTTGAGAGTGAAATCATTCAATTGAAAAGTGATCTTGATATAATAGTCAAGAGAGAAGCTGAACTAATCGCTAAACTTGCCAAATCAGAGCAACTTGTCTCATCATTATCCAAAGCGTCAAGAAAGCTAGATAATGTGACTGAGGTAACCAGACTTTTTGGTGAAAAGACCAGTTTAGGTTATGATAAATTTGGTCATAAATCAAAAACGTCTAAGGTTACGGCAACCAACAAAGGAAAAGGTGTATTCTTTGTTGAGAAGAGTTCAAACAGTCAAACGCTTAATGAATCCAAAGATAATGGTACGAGGCCAAATGAGAAGGTCAAAGCCAACTCAGGCAACAAGGATAAAAAGAAAGTGAATGATTCACAAAAGAAGGTCCATCCAAACACTTAAAAGGCTAAGGATAAACCTTCTACAAGTGAATCAAACACTAAGCGTCAATTGCCAAAAGCGACTCCTAAGCCAGTGCCGAGGAGATACGAGTGTCAGTATCCTCAAAGATCTAGATCATATTATCGATACTATGATGATTATGATTACGATTATGACTATGATTATTATTATAATCGAGGATATTACTATACACCTAAAAAGCACACACAACATAAACCGAAACCCAAGAAGGCCAATCCTCCCGTAATGAAGACAAGGCAAATATGGGCTTCAAAAGTTTTAATTCGGACTAAAGCTACTAACGTTGAAGGACCCAAGACAAAATGGGTACCTAAGAAGAATTAGAACAGCCCTTTAAATGCAGGCACCTAGAGCTAAGACCGATACTTCAGTTTGGTATATCGATAGTGGGTCGTCAAGGCACATGACTAGCTCAAAGGATCTCTTGGTCAACTATCGTGCAACCAATGGTCCTCAAGTTATATTTAGTGATAACTCCAAAGGTAAAGCCAAAGGTATAGGTATCATGCATAGGGGGAACGTCATGATAAGTGACGTATATTATGTTGAGGGTCTTAGCATAATCTGTTAAGTATAAGTCAATTCTGTGGTAAGGGCTTTGAAGTCAAATTTTCAAGTGACTGTTGCTATATTAACAACGCTAGGACTAAATATACTAAATTGAAACGTAAAAGAACAAACAATGTGTATTTGGTAGATTGCGGTTCAACAATAGATAACAACCCTACATGCTTTGTTGCTAAAAGTCAAATTGAATTGGGTTGGTTATGGCATAGAAAGCTAAATCTAGTAGAGGGATTACCTAAAGGTTCCTTTCATAAAAATCGCATATGTGATGCATGTCAAATGGGTAAACAAGTCAAATCATCTTTAAAGAAGAAACCTCATCTATCTATGTCAAGAATTCTTAAACTATTGCATTTAGATTTGTTTGGTCCTATTCAAATCATGGGTGTTAGTGCTAAGAAATCTCTCCCTATACATGGTTAGAATTTCTAGCAACCAAAGATGAAACTAGTGTCAAGCTCATAACGCAAATTCGTCAATTCCAAACTTCAAAAGATTTAAAGGTGACGAGGATTAGAAGCGATAGAGGAACTGAATTTACTAACCATAATGTTCAGAAGTTTTGTACAGATTTTGGAATACTTCAAGAGTATTCTGTGCCTTGAACACCTCAACAAAATGGAGTGGCTGAGCGACGAAACAGAATGCTTAAGAAAGCCGCTAGGACAATGTTAGCAGAGTCCAAGCTGCCTCAAAAGTTTTGGGGCAAAGCTATCAATACCACTTTCTAAACTCAGAACGGGTATATGATCAACAAGCAACATGAAAAGACTCCATATGAGTTGTGGAAGGGATGTAAGCCAAACATTTCATATTTTTATGTATTTGGTTCAAAATGTCTCATTCATAACAATGGATCCCACAATCTACAGACATTTGATCCTAAAGGGGATGAGGAAATTTTTCTAGGCTATGCCAAGAATGGAAAGAGTTTTCGCATCCTAAATAAGATCAAATCGAAGGTTGAAGAATCCATTCATGTTGTGCTTGATGATGCTAACCAAGAATCGAGTAGGGTTAATGTTGATGATATAGGAATTGAATATTTTGTCCAACAAGCGTCACAAATCAATCTTGGTGATGATAGTGATGATGATGAGGATGATGAGATCTTTGTGCCAATCCTAAGGTTACTCGTGAGGTTACTAATGATGATATTGTAAGAAACGTTGATGATCATGAAGAGAATGATCATCAAGAGCAAATTGGAACTGTGAATGATACAGCGACTGCGCAAGAGACAAATGAGGATCAAGCAATTAATAATCAAGAGTCTCTTAACCCGTTCCAACCAGATCGTAGAGATCATCCACCAGAACTAGTAATTGGAGATATTGGAGCACTTGTTAGACCTAGGGCTGCTATAATCAATGAGGCCATGTTCGCAAGTCTCTTATCTCAAATGGAACCAAATAAAGTGGATAAAGCGCTCAGTGATTCAAGTTGGGTGGAAGCTATGCAAGAGGAGCTTAACCAATTTGAGCGAAGTAAGGTTTGGACTTTAGTACCAAGACCAACTCACCAAGGAGTTATTCGGGCTAGATGGGTTTTTAGGAACAAGATCGACGAAGATGGTATTGTTATAAGAAACAAAGCCAGATTAGTCACTCAGGGTTATTTCCAAGAAAAGGGTATCGATTTTGATGAGACTTATGCCCCAGTAGCCCGTCTTGAAGCGATTCGAAAGTTCCTAGGATTTGCCGCATTCAACAAGTTTGCAGTGTATCAAATAGACGTGAAGAGTGTTTTCCTGAATGGTAAACTCCAAGTAGAAGTAAATGTGGAGTAATCCCCAGGATTCATCAACAACCATGGCAAAAGTATGGTCTACAAATTGGATAAGGCACTCTATGGCCTTAAACAAGCACCAATAGCATGGTATGACACTCTCTCTATCTTCCTTATAGGTAAAGGTTTTTCAAAAGGCAGCATTGATACAACGTTATTTAAAATTTTCCATAATGAAGATATTCTCTTAGTCCAAATTTATGTTGATGATACAATATTCGGATCTACTAATAAGCAATTGTGTCAGAAATTTTCGAAAATGATGCAAGATCAATTTGAAATGAGCATGATGGGTGAATTAACTTTCTTCTTAAGGTTACAAATTAAACAACTCCCTAATGGTATATTTATTAACCAAGCTAAGTACACACGAGATATGATTAAGAAATTTGGTATGGAAAATGCATCGTCTTAAAAAATTCCAATGAGACAAACGCTTAAGTTAGATAAAGATGAAAGTGGGAAGAAGATTGATATCACTAATTATAGAGGTATCATCGGATCACTTCTTTATCTTACCGCTAGTAGACCTGATATTATGTTTTCGGTATGCATGTGTGCACGCTTTCAAGCCGATCCTAAAGAGTCACACTTAATTGAACGACGAGAATCCTTAAACACGTAAAAGGCACACAAAATGTGAGCTTATGGTATCCAAGGGACTCTCCTTTTGAACTAATTAGTTATTCAGAAGCAGATTTTGCACGATGCAAAATAGATAGAAAAAGTACTAGTGGTACATGTCAATTTCTAGGTGATAGATTGATTTCGTGGCATAGTAAGAAACAACAATCCATAACGACTTCTACCGCTGAGGTAGAGTAGGTAGCCGCTGGGAGCTGTTGTGCACAAATTCTTTAGATGAGGCAACAACTTAAAGATTATGGAATCCTCTTAGGTCCTACCCCAATCCATTGTGATAACAAAAGCACTTTAGCTATGACCCAAAACCCAGTCCTTCACTCTAGAACTAAACACATCGACATTCGCTACCATTTCTTACGTGACCATGTTCAAAAGAAAGATATCTTCATGCATTTCATTGGAACTTACAAACAATTGGCAGATATCTTCAACAAAGCACTCAACGAACAACGTTTTCCCACTTTGAGAAGTGAATTAGGTATGATTGATTTAAACGCTTAAACATGAAGCATCATACTTTTATAGGCATATAATTTAAACGGGAATCCACTTTATTATAGTGTCAAAAGAGTTTTCAAAATTGAAATGAGTTATCAATTTTATGGGGAACTTTAAAATTGTACTAATTTTAACTAGTAAGAAACTATGATCAAAAATGAATTTGAAAATCTTATGCATTGATCATTAGCGTTTACTTTATGCATGACAAGTTTGATCGCTTACAAAATAAAAATTATTATCTCCTAACAAGCGATTAAATGTTCTTTATTTAAGTAAAGAATTTAGCGTTAAGAAAATTCCCACTTAAACGCTAAGTAACCTTTTCAGAAAAGCATGCATTGTTTTCCTTGCTAAAGGGTAGCGTGTGGATAAGTCCAAAAGACAAGATTTGATAACTGCCTACACGTCCCTATCACATCAAACTGACGGTTTTTGAACCGCCTAGGTACGTGTCAGTCTACTAACAGGTGTGTGCACGTCACGCTGAAAATTTCAAAAATTTAAACGTTTTTGAAAAAGTAACTTCGGATTTCAAAGTTTTATATTTACAGCAGTTAACCTAATTTTTCTCCCTATTTACATCCGTCTTTATTATTAAACACCCCAGATTGAATGTTTTTCACTTCCAATTAACTGCTTTTACACATGATACTAATCAAAGCAATTGAGGAGTTACTTTTTGCACTCTATTTATGCCCTTTGAACTTTTACAGAAAAAACTTTATCACTTCCAAATCCCCTGCTGTAAAAGTTCATCTTCTTAAAAAGCTTTATTTACTCTCTCCCCAGAAGTTCTTCAAACTCTTCAATGGCGCTACCAAAGTCATCTTCTTCTACTGACGGAAAAGCCACCAAACCTATTGGTTACAACGCAGGGTTGCTTCTCAACTGGGAATACATGTTCGGTAACCAAAACTTTTCGATGAGAGAAATTCTTGCTCTCATTGACGAATCCGGCCTGAAAAATCTTCATACTTCTCACTCTCTTCTGCATGAGGATGAAGTTAAATATTTCTTTAAGAATGCTGTCATTTCTACAGACGGCAAATCCATTACTTGCTCCATTCCCTCTCTTAAAACCCCATTTGTTCTTATTGCAAAACTGATCGCCGACCTTCTGCAACTGTCGTCCGAGGGATACGAGGTAGAAGAAGTGGCCATGGGTGATTCTACAAAGTATGGGAAACTGCCCGCCGTGATGAAGCCGATGCTGACTACAAGTCGAATTTCAAGAAAAATGACATGAAGGGTGAGTATGTCATTTTGGCTGACATCTGTGCAAAGATGATAGAGTGCAAGAAAGGTTCTTTTGATAATGTCTCGATAATACAATTTAAGATGATGATCACAGTATTGACCAGGCTGAAGGTCAACTAGGCACTATATATTTTCAAACGTTTCAAGGCAACGATGCAAAAGTCTGTCAATCCCAAGCCTTATGGAAGTTTGTTAAGTTTTCTTTTAAGCGCGTCTGGATTCTCTACATCCAAGGGATCCAAAGTGCCAGCTACCAAGTTTTATGGCAAGAAAATGGTGCTACATCCCAAGCATCGCAGTGGTGCAGCAATTCCAAAAGGGGAGCGCGAGCGTCTCGTAGCCAAGGGCCTTACTGAAGGTGAAGGTCAAGTCCGTGGTGATGATGAGGATGAAGCAAGTTCTTCCTCATCAGATGAGCCAAAAGAAGTTGTTAAGCTACCCAAGAGAAAGGTTGTTGTGAAAGTCACTGAGCCATCCCAGCCAGCAAAGAAACAAAAGAAAGGTAAAGAAAGAGAAGAAGAAGGAAAAGTCTCCTTCCCCTCCCCCAGCAAAAACCCCTTCTCCCCCTCCAGCGACTACCATTTCGCTAGATACAAAAGAAGAAGTGGAAGGAGTGGAAGTGCCGCTTGCTCATAAGCGCACGCCCTGGTCCACTCCCAGAAGTTCTACAAGCGTCCCAGCAGAACCAGCGCTTGAAGAATCTTCTAGTGTTCCACCTCCTCCTCCACCTTCTAAACCAATCGCTGATCCTATCACGGAGCCCGTTCCTAAAGCTCTCTCAACAGAATTAGCTAGCGATCGGGGTAAGTACTTATCTTAGACAACATATTTTATCCTTTCCTTGTATTTTTTGTTTTAACGCTAGGATAAATTATTTTTCAGCCTGTAGAGAATATAACATTCAGTATGTTCTGAATTTATTAGAAGGATTCAATATTCCTATAAGTGATGATCCCCTCACTTCTTTACCCCTTGAAGTTGAAGAAGTTCTGGAGCCTGAGGCTATGGAAACTAAAGTTCTAATAGTTGAAGTGACTACTGTAGTTTAAGATAACCCTCAGGGTAAGTGTTTATGCCTTTTTATCTCTAATTTCTATTTAGTAGAAATCTTCTTTTCTCAAACGCTTGTATGTATCAGCTCAAAGTGCACAAGGTGCTGATGCACCTCCCCATTCAGAGGTAGACCTAGACTTGGATGTTGAATTATTAACTGTGGTGGAAATTGCTAGAGAATTAGACACGGTCCTTCCAGACGCTGAAATCTCACCAGCCAAAGAAGCGACTATGGATGATGAGCGGTCGATAGAAGTGGCCGAGATTATCCCCACACCAACTGGTCCTCCTCCTCAAGTGATTGGTTTCTTTCCCAGAGGCTATAACAAAGATCTCGAATTCTATTATGCTTGGAGAGAGACGATGCTCAAACAATTGATATGGAGCTCAACTTTCAAACTACTCTCCACAATCCAAAGCTCTCAGACGCTCAGAAGACTGTTATTTTCGAGACGCTTCCCAACAGCGGAGTCACTATGATGAAAGAAATCATTGCTCGCTTGGAGTATTTAGAAACACCACAAAATGATCTGGTAGAGTTTGAGAGCAAACGTTTTCAAGAAGTCGGCAAGAGCATGGAACGCAATTATCCATTCCGTTGAACTCATGTCCAGATAAGGAATCCTCATATGGGCAATTGGGGAAAGAACCCAGATGAAGAACAACTGAACAAGATGGGTTATTCAGCTCTCCCCAAGGTTGTACACTCAGACGCTAACCAGTCTTCCAAGAAACTGCTAAAACTATGGAAGGAAAAGGGTGCTATGCTTCAAGATCACCCCAACCCTATCAACTTTTGGGTTGAGGATGAAGCTCGAGAATTTCTTACCAGGGTTTGGGCAGATAATTTTGTAGAAGAAACAGCGTTTCAAAAAATTCCTCGAAGCAAAGACAGACAAAGAGTTAGCCGAGACTCTTGGAAAGCGATGGATAATGGATACTTGTAGATGGGTAGAAGAATTTGTGTTGCACTGCCATATAATAGAAGAGATGATCAGGTATCCATTCCTATTCAATTTTGGAATAGAGGATAGACGTAGAGGATACATTCTATATTTGCTGCAGAGTCGCAAGTCGCTTGTAGGTCCTGTTGATGCCTTACCTTACTTTCGAAGGGGCATGGAAAGTTACATCCGCGAACAACTTAGACAAATAAGTCAAGGGGGTTATGAGTTGAACTTTGATCCACGACTCCAAATTGACTTTAATGAAGATGCTTCTACAACCAAGCGGGATGCCTTTCCAAGACCAAATGAGTCCCAATTTCAGCTCACAAATGATTTTGCAAACTTCCAAAGAGAACGTCGAGCAATTGTTGAGAACGCCCAATCGTTAGATATCACTTTTAACCAACACTTTGGTTTTAGTGACTTTCATCGGTACAACTTGCTCCCCATCCTATTTAGTGAACACAACATCCTAGTGTCCAAGTTTATTTCGCTCATCAGGCCAATGGATCAGTCGCTAGCCCAAGTGCTCATGCCATTTTTATTGGACTTAAAAAATTTGTACACAACTGGAATAGAGTTCCCAAAAGACGCTGATCTAGCGTTGAGTACCGAAGCACATGAAGACGCTGTGATGTTTATTCCGAGAACCTTTTATCAGAGTCCAAGGCACGTTATGGATGCAATCAGCCCACTCTGGGTTGTGCCGATGAAAAGAAATATTTCTGTAGAGATATCAGAAGTTGAAGCAGGATTGGATCCTACTGTTGCAGACGCTGAAGTTACAAACACTGATATTCTGATGATAGAAGCCCCCACGCTATAGTGGTTGATATGCCCGGTGTTGAACAAGATGTTTAGATTGAGGAAGTGACTCAATCTATCGATTTAGCGATAGAAGAAGTACACGCTGAAATGGCGGAGGAACCTGAAGAGCCCTTGATTAGAGATAAATCCAAAGGAAAGGCTGTTGTTTCAAGCCCTTATGCACTCATTCCGTCCCCAGAGCGTTCTTCTTCATAGGACTCAAACTTGGAAAGTGATCAGGAAGCAAGAGACTTTAGATGAGCCGTTAGGAACTCGCTCAACAACATCGAGGGTTCCTGCTCCAAGATGCTCGATAATGATGATTTGCATATCAAGTTAGTCTTCGACACTCGAAGCCGTGATATTGCAAACACTGCAACCAAGAGCACTTTAGCGATACTGGATTGCATGGTACCGCTGATCACTGGCCTCTCGGAGGAGTTCAATCGCCACTTAGCACAGAATGCTTCAACAGAGACTAAGAGACATAATACTTCCAACTCTGTCAGTCAGAGTATCGCTGAACAAGTCGCTCTCCTTGTTGATGAAGTTAGACTGTTGAGGCAAGATATTACTAGTTTGAAGTCTTCCCTCGAAGATGCCAAGAAGGGGGAAGAGACAGAAATCAAGTGTCCAAAGCCAAAGGAAAAGCCTTAATGAAGCCAATGTCCAAAACAGACAACAAAAATTGGCGCTCCATGTTTGAAGAGATAGTGAGTCTAAAGAAGATGCTCACTAAGAAGCGAAAGCCAAGATACTTCCAAGGCAGGCATAAGCCTCTGGACCTTGATGTTGAGTTTTTAGAAGGTATGGGTTTTCATCCATATGCTGAACCATTGAAAAGACCTCTAAATTGGAAACCTTCCAACGACCGAATGCAAAACATTTATCATGATCTAATTAGGATGCTCGGGTTACCTTTAAGGGAATGGGTGGAAAGGTTGCTGGAGTTAAATCTAAGCGCTAAAAGGAAAAGCGAGAACTACAATAAAGTCTATCATACAACAATGATAGACATTAATCGAGTCCTTCTTGATCTGGCGAACGAAATTCACCAGGAAGAGGCTTCCAAGAAGTGGCAAAGAAAATGATTTTCTTGTTTTATATTTTATTTCTTTATGAATGTTGTCATTTTTTTAGCATAAATCATGTACTCTTTAAAATCCATATATATGAATGAATGGTTTATCGCTGAAACATCTTGTTGAGGCTAATCTAACATTAGCTAACGTAACTAACTTTCTAACGCTAACTTAAATTTATTTTGGGCTTTTATTTAAACTCTTAATCTATAAAAGAGTTATAAGAGTTAAGGTCTTGACATCATCAAAAAGGGGGAAATTGTTAGGAAATTTCATGTTAGATGTTTTGATGATGACAAGATAGGATTTTATGTTAGACCCCAAAAAAAATGCAAGTTTATGCTTTCATAGAACATTTGTATAAGCGTTTGAAAGTTTGTTATTTTGTTAGGCTTGTAAGTTTTATCTATATAGATTTTAGACTAAGTGTTAGATATCGAGTCGCTAATAGAATTCTAGGTGAGTCTATTAGAGATGAAGTTGAAGATCAGCGTCTGAAGTCAAGTGAAGACGAAGATTTGTTCTAAGCCTCTGTCAAACACTAAAGGACCGTTTCAGGGTTATTGAATCAAGTGCTCAAAATACTCAAGCCATCAAGGATCAGATTCACCTGAAATAAATTTCAAGTCATGAATGACTTAAATTCAATCATCAACGGACATTTACTTCCAACGGGAAATAAATTCAAATGCATTAAATGTCTGATAAGTGCATTAAATGTGATAAGTTATTATGACTTGTGGATAAACCACCTTTTGACTAAACTGTCAGAAATCAGAATTCAAAACTTGCTCCTGTTCAATTGGAACCAGCAGAATTTCAGGAATGTCAGAAAAGGGACTGTTTAACGCGCTGCGTGAGAGACACACGCCAACATGTGTCCAATGGAAAAATCCCAGGAAACCTCTACAAATAGTACCCTCCAGCAAACCCTAATAACACACACGTACATACACAAGAAAAGGTCCAAACTTTGCTGAAATTATTTAAGAGAAAAGCTTACAAACTCCATAGCCAAAAATCCTTCAAGCTTTTCATACACATTCCAAAGACAGTCAAAGATATCTCAAACATCTTCAAAGAAGAACCCTAAACTCCTATTGAGATATCCAAAGTTGTTTGAACTTCCCAACATCAAACAAACCCGTGACAAAAACCCTCAACATCTTTCATCTGAGTGAGAATGTTTGTTGATTCACAAGTAGTACTTTTGTGTAAAAGAAGCTTGTTGAAGAAGGTCTTTATTGGAGCTGAAGTCTATGTGATCAAGGAGCTCAAGATTGTCTTCCCTTTCATCTATTTTGTAGAAGCCTCTGTGTGATCCTTCGATAATCAATCTAGTGAATTCCTCTAAGTGCAATGGAGAAGAACGACGTAGCTGGAATTACACCACCCAATGAACCTTCCAATATCTTATGTTATTTACTGCTTTACTTTACATCTTTGAAAAAGCATTAAACCGGTTAAGCGACTATTTAACAAAAGAGAACGTAAAGCTTTAAAAATCATTTCCGCTGTGCTAACCCTGATTAAGAGATTGAAACTCTACCCTACTTTGGTAATTGTTGAAATCACTAAGTCTAAGTTATCTATCTTTAAGCGTCTGACCTAGCGCTCAGCTTACCAAAATCTTCAAAAGTGATACAAAAATTTTAAAGTCGAAAAAGACTAAAGGGTCTATTCAACCCCCCCCCCCTTGACCCTTTCGTATGCCACTTGGGACCATCAAACAAGGTTCACAACATTAATTAAAAACTTGATAAAACCATTCTTCCAAAAACATTGTCTCATAATAAAAAAGGACAAATAAATGATTTCTCGTCCTTCAGGCTTAGCTGCGAGAAAACGTTTCCTTGGCATCTTCAGGACCATGACCTCATTAGTTTGTTCTTTGCTTCTTCTCACCATCTACAATCCATTGCATAAGTGTGTACCCTTACAGTGTCTTAACACTTAAGAAGCACAATTAACTATCAAGTCAACTTTACAACAAATGTACCTTTAGTGCGCACACGAGAAGGATCAGGGCATTGATCTTTCCAGTGTCCCTTTTTCTTGCAGTTAAAGCACTTCCCTATCATTCCCTTTGTCTTTTTTGATACCGCCCTTTGCTTGCAGTTTGTTGCCCATCTTCTTTTTCTTTCTCTCTCTGCTTTTCTTCTTACCAAAAGCGGGAGATGAAGAAGTGTCACCAAGCAGCACAGGCTTAGCCTTCTTGACTATTGCCTCAGCAGTGTGCAACATGTCCAACAACTCTGGAAGAGTGGCAACTAATTGGTTCATGTTGAAATTCACTACGAAATTGATCGTAAGCAAGAGATAGCGACTGAAGGACTAAATCAATAGCCAAGCCAGGATTTATGGGCACCTCCATATCGCTGAGTTTGTTCACCAAAGCGATCACTCTCAACACATGGTCAGTGATCAATGTTCCTTCAGTCATGCTAGTTCTAAACAACTCGCGAGAGATAGCAAACCTTTCACGGCTATCTTAACGCCGTATAGCTCTTCCAGTGCAGAATAAATCTCTGATGCATGTTCTACGGTCGTAGATTGCCTCTGCAACTCATTAGTCATGGAGGCCAGAATGAGACAACATACATAGATATCGTCTTTGTGCCATTTCTCATGCGCAACTCGAGCAACCCTTGAAGCGGCAGCCTCAGGGGAAGGCTCAATAAGCTGGGTCAAGACATGGTCAAGGCCTTCAGATTGCGCACAATCTTAAGATTGTGGTACCAGTCAGGGAAGTTAGAGCCATTTAGCTTGTTAGTTTCAAAGATTATCGAGAGTGGGGTCTTAGCCATTTGACTATTTACTTTATGAAAACAAAAAAAAATTAGCATTCAATCATAGATTATATCCACATGATATTATGGAAAATTTAACTTCACGTGTGCTCCCACTGCTTTTATAATTCCTTCACCCCCACTGACAGAAGACGAGAAATGTAACAATTTCCAGTAGGCTCGAGTGTCAAATGTCCCATACCTCATTCCACGACTCGCGAAATAATGAGCGGTAACATTTGATTAGGCATGCCGGCCCCATCCACTTCCAGGTGGTTCTCGAGATGTTTATCTCACATTTCATGTACATCCCGAGAACACAATGTAATCATATACTAGTCTACGTTTAAGCCTGATCCATCAAATTCTCAAAGTATAATAGTAGCCTGGTGGTCCCACGACTCATGGATGACTCCTTAGCAAAACTGAAACCCACGTGCTCTTCTAATATAACCTCCAGGTTATATAGAATGCTTAAATATAACCTCCAGGTTATATAGAGTGCTTAAATACGAAATTAGTACACTTAATATTTCCACCATTCTACGACTCGTAAGACAATGATGACAAGCCTCACGCTATTCCCTCTCACATTTAGTGATGGAAGGCACTGGACCTAATCAAGAGCTTCCGGGCCCCCGATTTCTCCATTTATGGACTTAGTATTTTAACATGGGATTTTTCACATACAAGATCTCACCATTTTCAGTTATTTATCTTTCTTAAGTGATCATGCAACATAGCACATCATATATAAGATTTAAGCGATAAATAACAATGAGCATGCTATACATAAAGCGGTAAATGTGATCCTATTCAAGCCAATCCTAAAATTCCCCGAGCCATCAGGGTGTCGACCAATCTAATCTAAGGACCCAGACCCTATACTAAGGTCTTCACAGCACATCCAGCTTGAACGTCTCCAACTCCGTCTTCAAGATGTCTTCATCTCTGTCTTTAAATTACAACAATACAACAGAAAAGAAAACCTCACCGTCTCATGTACATGAAATAAAAACATGGCATTCAGGCCTCAAATTAAAAAGACTAGTCTATGGCTCGACCCAGATCACCACAAAATCACATAATACATGCTCGCATCATGCTTTCATAAACATAAATTTACCGACTTCAATTAAGGACAATCTAATTCAATTAGTGGACCAATTAATTATTTTCTAAAAACAAATTTCAGAAAATCCCATGGAAAATCATAATTCTCCATTAATCTGAAAATCAATTCAATTTCCAAAACATTAATATTATTCAATTCTAGGAAGCAATTAATATCATATTAATTTTTCAAGAACTAAATAAAAAATGCACGTTTTAAAAAACCAATGAAAAAATCCACTTTTCAATTTAATCCCAAAAAGCCCAAATTCAAAAAATATTTATTTTGTTCAATTTCCAAAGTCCATAAAATACCAATTTTATCTCATACTTGGAATTCAAATAAAACTCATATTCTTTGAAACTCCATAACGAAGCCCACTTTTTCATTTCATCACTAAGGCCCCCAATTTCAAAAATCTCAATTTCTTTTCAATATCGAAAGTCAATACAATACAAATTTTATCTCGTCCTTTCAAAATTCAAATGAAAACCCATATTTTGAAAAGCCATGAAGAAATCCATTTCTTCAAAGAGGCCAATTTCAAAAGTTCAATTTTATTCTAATTTTGAAAGTCAATAAAATACCAATTTTATTTCGTCCTAGTCGATGGCGGCCCGTTCTCGATTCGCCAGGGCAACGAGGCTACTGCCCTGATACACACGCCACCGTGTATGACGACGGTGTATCCGACAGCGCCGTTCGCGACGGCTCCTGCGAACTGACGTGGTTGTTCGCTGTTTATGCGGTGGTTCCGACGGATCTGAGATGGCACGTGAGTGTTATCGCGAGCTGAATACTATTCTTCCACCATTGAACCCAAAACACGCATGAATATTCATGAATAAAAAACGTAGCCATATCCAAATTTTCAAAACGCAATTCTTCAGATTTCAAAAATCCATTTTTCAATTCTAATTTTGAAAGTCAATAAAATACCAATTTTATTTCGTCCTAGTCGATGGCGGCCCGTTCTCGATTCGCCAGGGCAACGAGGCTACTGCCCTGATACACACGCCACCGTGTATGACGACGGTGTATCCGACAGCGCCGTTCGCGACGGCTCCTGCGAACTGACGTGGTTGTTCGCTGTTTATGCGGTGGTTCCGACGGACCTGAGATGGCACGTGAGTGTTATCGCGAGCTGAATACTATTCTTCCACCGTTGAACCCAAAACACGCATGAATATTCATGAATAAAAAACGTAGCCATATCCAAATTTTCAAAACGCAATTCTTCAGATTTCAAAAATCCATTTTTCAATTCCAAATCAATTTTCAGATTTTAACAATTTTAATCAGTCCACAAATAAAATCAGAAAATCCTAGCCATTTTACATATGATAAAACAAATTTAAAGCACATAAACATAAACACAAACAAAGAATCCGAGTCATGTCAAAACCTTGGCTCTGTTACCACTATTGGGATAGTTGTAGCCCCGGGGACGCCAGCGTAGAGGAAGAACATGGATTTCAATAAAAATCTGGCATCCCCAAATTAGGGCCAGATAGACATGGTACCATCGGATTCAAAAACTAACTAAAAAGTGAGTTTTCTCGTGTTTACCTCTTGAAGAACAAAACAGTAACGTCTTTCTAAGCAACTCCCTGCTACACCTCTCCGGATAGATTTGCTCTAGCGCCCCAAGTGTTGCGCCTCTAAGTTTATCCACACCTTATCTCGTACCCTCACTTATCTCCACCAGTGCTAGCCAAGAGAATATCGAATTTTGGCTTATGAGAAACAGGGGTAGGAATATATTTTGGTGTTCTTTGTACTCAGCACATGAGTTGGAAGAATTAGACGTGAAAGAGGTGAAAGAGAATAGATGGAGAGAAATCATTTTCACAAGACAAACTTGTGCAGAATGAATTTCATTAGTTAACTTAAGAATAAAATATCAATACACACACACATATATATAGAGTGAGAGTCCACCATAGGTCAAATTCATGCACACACACACACACACACACACCTAATATGGGGGTGTATATATATATATATATATTCTATGTGTATATATATTTTATACTTATTTGTTAAGTTTCCTTCTATCTTAATTCTCTTCCTTAGTTAATTAGATCCACCAATTAACTAACAATATCTTTCCATATATTTGAAATCCTTCCCAAATATATAAGATCTATCCAAATAAGATCTTTTCATATAATTAGTCAACTAACCAATTAAATAAATCTTACCATATCCACAATATCTATGACTATGTTCGTTCTACTAATTATCCGGTCTTCTAAGCAGGGATCACCAATCCCTCTTATAAGGTTATGCTCTGGCCAGAGACTTTTCTCAATCATTCAGTTTCACTCAACACCATAGAAAATGCCAGGCTGTTAGCCCTGGATGGATCACTTGATGACTGCCATCTGTTCCGTTGTACTACCATATTATACAGAACATACATGACTCTCTTGGAGTGCACGTGCATATCAAAGTCTACTGGGTAGTACCCTTTCCAATGACATCTCAGGTCTAAGAATTATCTCACACTACGAAACCCAGGGACTCCAAGTTCGACTGTACCAACAAGGAATCCTTAGTGGGGCCGTTCAATTCCATACTCACCCAAAGTATGAATATTCATGCATGTATTGGCCATACTAGCCATTGATAATGGAACGCGTCAACCTCATGGAAGAGTTACACGCACAAGTCTTGGCAAGGCTAGTGATATCCCACATCTCACAACCTCTATGACTTGGAACGTGTTTTAGGATTACCGTCTTTAAGAGCATTCCATAGGTATTCTGATCACCTCCCCTAACCAAATGTATTCTATGGGATCTTTATTCATACTCTCCTGAGTAGTCGACAATAAAGAAGCATTCCAACAGTTTTGATATAATGTAAATGATAAGACTAACATAATGTTTATGATCCAGTGTTCAAGCCAACACTTTGCTCGCCAAGCATACAACACTTTCAGCGTGTCTATCACTTTTGTGAGTGGGCAGCTTTATGTCCTTTAACCCTAAAATTCTACTGCAAAAGTTGGTGCCACAGAATCTGTAAAGTTGACAGTCCAGTGGGAAGGCTTCTCCATACATCTTGAAGTGCTTGTCACATTTAATGCTCTTATAAGAATTTAATGCATTTGAATTTAATGCCCGTTAGACATTAATGCTCTTATAAGAATTTAATGCATTTGAATTTAATGCCCGTTAGACATTAATGCTCTTATAATAATTGCATTTAACTTCTTCTGGACTTTGGAATAAATTCAGGTGAAATCTTGTCTTGATAGACGCTCTTTCAACCTTGAACGATCCTTAGCTTGAATTTTGACATTAACGCTTGAAACAGCTTAACGCTCAGATGCTCGCTTAGAAATCTTCATCTTCATTCAGACTTTAGACGCTTGTACTTCAGACTTAACTTATGACAAACTCACTCAGAGCAATATCAGACGTTCAGTCTAAGATACTTAGTCTATCAATCTAGAATAAAAACAAATAAAAGCCTTATACAAATCTAATGCTCAAAGCGTATACATAATTTCTAATGAAATTAAAATTACATGAATTGGGGTCTAACATAAAGCCTAATTGTCATCATCAAAACATCTAATAAGAAATTTCCTAACAGAATCAATTCAAGAAAACTTTGGCGAAATTAAGGCAATCCAATGAGGCGGAGTGTTTCCTCATTTAGATTGCGAGAATCAATATCATGCAATGAGAGAAACTTATAGATTGGGTCGTAAGAGTTTCGACTAAGCTATTGCTCGAGATACCAATCTGGGAAATTTGATGGAGGGGTCTTACTTATACGAGGATCAAGGTTATGATACGTTAAGTATCTTCATATCGTTCGAGGCAAGGTCTTCGGGGCCTGTTGCTAGACAGTAACCTCAATTGTAGGTGCCATGATATTATGATGAATAACTCATGGTTTGATTAAAGCAAGGAAGATTTAATCTAATACTTTCTAAATGAATAAGGTACACTAGCACTTTTGAGAAGTGTACTTACTACTAGCAGATGAATGAGCCTAAGGGGTCACACACTTGCACCTAAGGTTCCTGCTTCACTACCACAAAAAAGTCCTATTACAGCGCACCTATGACAGCGGTTTTGAAAACTGCTGTAAAAAGTGGCATTCGGTTCGGACCTATGACAGCGGTTCGAGCCAAAACGCTGGCATAGGTTTCAGAAAAAAAAAAAAAAAAAAAAATATTTTGAATGTGGCAGCGGTTCGGCCAGAACCGCTGCCAAAAAGCACACGTATGGCAGCGGTTCGGCCGAACCGCCGCCACAAAGCGCACGTATGGCAGCGGTTCGGCCGAACCGCTGCTAGAAGTGTACTTTGTGGCAGCGGTTCTAGCCGAACCGCTGCCAGAAGTGTACTTTGTGGCAGCGGTTCTAGCCGAACCGCTGCCACAAACAGACATGTGCCAGCGGTTCGACAGAACCGCTGGCACAAGGGCCGGGTTTTCTACAACCCGGCCCCCCTCACTCTCACTCTCACTCTCACTACATCTCACCTACTCACTCTCTCTCTCTCTCAACTCTCTCACCACCACCACCACCACCACCACCACCACCACCACCATCGCGAGACCACCGTCCGCCGCCCCCTAGATCTCTTTTTCTCTCTCTAGATATCTAGCCCTCTCTCTCGGTTTTTCTCTCTCTCTCTCTCTCGGTTTTTCTCTCTCTCACCACCACCACCACCACCACCACCACCACCACCATCCGCCGCCCCCCTCCCGTTTTCTCTCTCTCTCTCGGTTTTTCTCTCTCTCTCTCGGTTTTGCTCTCTCTCTCTCGGTTTTTCTCTCTCTCTCTCTACCACCGCCGCCGCCGCAGCCGACCTCCGCCGCCGCCGCCGCCGACCTCCGCCGCCGCTGCCCCTGCCGCCCACCTCCGCTTCCGCCGCCGTGGTCCATTTAGTTTTGGTATTTTCTTTTAGATAAATATAAATATATATATATATATATATACACACACACATAGAGTATGTATAGATGTATGTATATGTGGGTGTATGCATATATGAGTGTATGTATATATATTTGTGTATGTGTGCTTGTATTTGTGTATATGTGGGTGTATGCATATATGAGTGTATGTATATATATTTGTGTATGTGTGCGTGTATTTGTGTATGTGTGGGTGTATAAAAAATTTAAGGGAACTAGGAATTTGACTGAATTTAGTATTAATTTTAGTTAGTCAGGTGTTAATTCCGTTTGATTTGAGATTAAATTGTGGTTATTTGGTGGTTTAGGGTACATTGATCCAACTGGTGATCTATATTTATACTTAGTTGCTGAAAATATAATGTTTTATCTATAGTTTTATGTGATTTATGTGATCCGACTGGTGATCAATATTTGTAGTTGCTGAAAATATAATGTTTTATCTATAGTTTTATGTGATTTATGTGATCCGACTGGTGATCAATATTTGTAGTTGCTGAAAATATAATTAATTAAGATTGAAATTGGATTTTAGCGGATCGTCAGATTCGAATTTTGTTGGATTCAACCTAACCGGGTGAAGATTAAGTCGAGAACTTGGTAGTAATTTTTGCGTTGTTACTCTGCTGAATTTTTTCTAGAATAATGGGAAATAAATTAAAATACAAATTATTTAATTAATTTAACTATCAACTGATGATAAAATTGTTTAATTTGATTAATTTAGAATCAAAATGGATCGAAGTTGGATTTTAGCAGATCGTATGTCGGAACAGTATGAGAAAGGTGTGAAAGAGTTCATAAAGTTTGCGGTTGACCATGCACCAGATCGAACTAGGATCACTTGCCCGTGTTTACGTTGTTGTTTTGGAAAGAGAATTAGTCCACGTGAGTTGGAAGATCATTTGGTGTGTAATGGAATTGATAAAAGCTACAAACGTTGGACAAGACACGGTGAAAGCAGTGTCCCGTTGGATGATTTGGGTGGTACATCATATCCATCACACGATTTCAACATGAATGATTATGAGCCTGATCGTTTGGAGGAGATGACAAATGTGATTGAGGAGGATTTGCGAAATTGTCCTAAAATGTTTGACAATTTGACAAGTGATTCAAAGACACCACTGTATAGTGGTAGTAAATTCACGAGATTGAAAACAGTTCTTAACCTATACAAGTTAAAAGCCAACAATGGGTGGAGTGATAAGAGTTTCACAGACTTGCTTGGTTTATTAAAAAGCATGCTACCTGAGGATAATGTGTTACCTAATCGTACTTATGAGGCTAAACGGATGTTAACCTCAATTGGCATGGGATATGAGAGGATACATGCGTGTCTCAATGATTGCGTATTATTTAGAATTGACTATGCATCATTGAAGGCCTGTCCAAAATGTGGCGCCTCACGGTACAAGAAGAATGGATCTACGCCTGTCAAAACCATGTGGTATTTGCCTATAATACCACGATTTAAACGCATGTACAGTAGTAAAGAGTTAGCCAAGGACTTGACATGGCATGCTGATAGAAGGTTTGAAGAAAGGATTGAAGATGACAAGATTCGACATCCCTCAGATTCTCCTCAATGGAAAAAGATTGATGATGATTTCCCTGAATTTGGTGAAGAATCAAGAAACCTGCGCCTTGTATTGGCTACAGATGGCATGAACCCTCATGGCTTGCAAAGCAGCTCACATAGTACATGGCCGGTGATTTTGATGATCTACAACCTTCCCCCATCGCGATGCATGAAGCGAGAGCATATAATGATGCCTATACTCATTTCTGGGCCGAAACAACCTGGAAATGATATAGATGTCTACTTGACCCCTTTAATTGAGGATTTGAAGGTGTTGTGGGACACCGGTGTTCAAGTATATGACGGGTTGAGAGAAGAAAATTTTAATCTCAGAGTCATGTTATTTGGAACAATCAATGATTTTCCGGCAAGAGCAAACCTCGAGGGATATGGTGTACATGGCCAATGTGGATGCCCCATATGTGTGAAGAGTACAGATCAATATCGATTGACACACTCCCAGAAATATGCATTCCAAGGGCATCGGAGATGGCTAAATCGGAACCATCGATATCGTCGGTGGAAGAAAGCTTTCAATGGGAATATAGAAGAAGGTCGAGCTCCTAAGTGCTTAACTGGTGAAGAAGTGTTTGAAAATGTAAGAGACTTGGAGGTTAAATTTGGAAAGACTTTTGCATGTGGCCTTGCAAAAACTGGGTGGAAAAAAAAGTCAATTTTCTTTGAGTTGCCGTATTGGACGTCTTTACATGTTAGACATTTTCTCGATATAATGCATATTGAGAAAAATGTATTTGATAGCGTCATTGGAACACTTCTAAATGTGCCCGGAAAGACAAAAGATGGCGTAAAGGCACGGTTAGACTTGGTTGAAATGAAGATAAGAGGAAAATTGACACCAACAAATAAGGGGAAACGTACTTATTTGCCTCCAGCAGCTCACACTCTAGCCAGGAAAGAAAAAATTGCATTATGTGAGTTTCTTAATGGAGTGAAAGTTCCAGAAGGGTATTCTTCAAACATTAGCAGTCTTGTATCAATGAAGGATTTGAAGCTAAAACACTTGAAGACTCACGATTGTCATGTAATCATGGATCATTTGCTACCAATTGCTATACGGGCCATTTTGCCAAAAAAGGTGAGAGACACGATAACTAAATTGTGTTTCTTCTTCAAAGCAATGTGGAGCAAGGTGTTTGATCCTGAGCAATTTCCTGCACTTCAAAAACAAATTGTCATCACTTTGTGTGAGCTTGAAATGTATTTTCCACCTGCTTTTTTTGATATAATGACTCATCTTCCCATTCACTTGGTTAGAGAGACTCAACTATGTGGACCGGCTTTTATGAGATCTATGTATCCGGCTGAGCGTTATATGAAGGTATTGAAAGGCTACGTGAAAAATCGTAGTCGACCGGAAGGTTGCATTGTTGAACGGTACATAGTTGATGAAGCCATTACATTTTGCACAGAGTATCTGACAGATTCTAATGTTGCAGAGCTCCCAAAGTCTCATGTTGTGGGAGGGGGAACAGAAGGAGTCGGATTAATGGGAAAACAATTAGCTAGTGTTCATATTACACAAAGGGATCAGGCACACCTATATGTGCTCCACAACACCGATGAGGTTGACCCATATGTTGAAGAGCATAAGAACCAACTTAGGAGATTCAATCCAATTAAAAATGAGAGTTGGATTTCAAGAGAGCATAATAAGAGTTTCATCGATTGGTTCCGAAAGCATTTTGAAGAAAAACAGAAAGAGAATCCACAGCTTTCAGTTTCAGATAAATTGACACGGCTGTCGATGGGTCCGGACAGACTAGTATTTTGTTATTCAGGTTATCGTATCAATGGTCGCACATTCTATACAAAAGACCAAGACGAACGAAGTACAATGCAGAATAGTGGTGTGAGTCTTGTAGCTCAAGCAATGCATATCTCAAGTGCGAAAGATAATAATCCTATCTATGCCGATTTATCATATTACGGGGTGATTGAACGTATATGGGAGCTTGATTATAGTTGGTTTCGGGTGCCTGTATTTGGGTGTAGGTGGGTTGACAATAAACATGGTGTCGATAATAGTGAAATAGGCTTCACTCGAGTAGACCTTGAAAGAGTGGGATACAAAGATGAACCTTTCATTTTAGCGTCACAAGCTAAACAAGTATTTTTTGTTACCGATCCTATTGATAAGAGGTGGTCCATTGTTTTATCGGCAAACAAAAATACATGTATTGAAGGTGATTATGAAGAAAGTGAAGATGATGGAGAAAACCCTATCTCCTTAGGTGATTCACAATCAATTGATAGTGACGATGACTTGGATATAAGTGATGATGAATTGTATATGCGTCAAGATCACCAAGAGGGGATATGGATTAATCCGTCAGTTCGTCGCCGTACTAAAAAAAATGGTCGTACCGATGGGAAGCAAAAGACTGCTAAGCCAACGACAAAAAGAAAACGATGAAAGGTATTAGAATTTATTTCATAATTGTATGATAGACTTCTTTCAATATTTATACTTAGTTGCTAGAAAATTTATATTCTTGAGATTTGCCAATTTTTGTGGAAAATTTAAGGGAAATAGGGGTTGATTGATTTTAAGGTTAATTTGGTTTAGCTGGGGGTTAATTATGTTTAATTGAGGATTAAATTTTGTTTATTTTGTGGTTTAGGATAATTTTGTTTATTTTGTGATTTATTACTTCTATTTGAAATTTATTATTGCCAAATGAATCTGCCAAATTTATATGAAGATAACTTCTGTATTTATTACGTCTATTTGAAATTTATTATTGCCAAATGAATCTGCCAAATTTATATGAAGATAACTTCTGTATTTATTACGTCTATTTGAAATTTATTATTGCCAAATGAATCTGCCAAATTTATATGAATCTAACTTCTGTATTATTTGTCTTTTGTAGGTCGATGGCTTCAAATCCTGATGGTAGTTTTCCCGACGATGATGTATATGGATCAGATAGCGGTCATGAGAAGGACATACGGAGAGGTGTCTCTGCTATGAAAAAAGTTGTCAATGCCAGAAGTAAAGGCATAAGGCTACCTGTCGGCTGGAATGACAGAGGTCAGCCAATTAACCCCAACAAATCAATATTTGTTGGGTATATAGGCGTGCAGGTTCGGCAGAAGGTGTCGATTGCCATTAGTACTTGGCGCAAAGTCCCGTCAGCAACAAAAAAAAACATTTGGGATGAGATGAAGGTAATTTGGATATTATCTTATTTGTAAGTGTTAATATATTATCATATTCTCTAAATTATAATTTTATATATACTTTATTGTTTGTTTTTTGTAGTTGGCGTTTGATATTGACGAAAGTCGACAAAAGTACGTACTAGCAGAAGCTGGGAGGCTAGCACGTAACTTCAGGAGCTACATAAGCAGAAAGTATGTGCGAGATGATGATGGAAATGTTAATGTCAACCCACCTCCACAATATGAGATATCCCAAGCCGATTGGGCGGCATTTTTAGAGGTTCGCTTAGGTGAACCTTGGCAGGTAGCTAGTCATTTTAATTTACAGTTTCATTTGTTGGTTATTGCGTTTATATTTAGCTAATAATTTGATAATGTAATAAACAGAAAATAAGCATTGACAATCAGGAAAGAGCAAAGAACCCTGAATATCCTTACCGGAAAGGGAGTTTTGGAGATGCTGTTGTGGAGCAAATGGAGGTATGTAGTTCATTTAGCAGTGAATCCTTACAATTTTTTTAATAATAATTCTATGTTAATGCATACATATATTTTTTAATGAAAATACAGATAAATAAAAGAAGGGATGCGGGATCCGATTGTACAGATGTGACACGAGCACTCGTGTGGAGGGTTTCGCGTTCCGATCCGACAAATCAAATTGATAACGAAAATGTTAGAAGAGTGGTGAATGAAATGGTGAGTTATTGGCAATTTTAGCTCTATTAATTGTTTTATTGAAATACTATTAAAAGCACAAGGTTCACTATTTTTTTTAATTTTTAAAAATATATCATTACAGGAGAGCATTTCACAAGAGAGCACTAGCCATAGTGGAACTTACACGAGTCGAGATGACCTATTGGCTAAAGCTATTAAAAGGAAAGAGCATCCGGGTCGCGTTAGGGGTGTTGGCTTTGGGGTCTCACAAAGAGACTATTTTAAGGATCCAAAGCCTGCTTCAGAAAAGGAGATGGAAAACTTGAGAAACATAGTGAAAAACCTCTCCGAAACTATGGTTGCCATGCAACAACGAATTGATGTTTTGGAAGCCCCTAGCTCGCGTCAGCCACATGAAGATGACGTCATTTCTTTGAAAGATAGCAGCCCAGAACCAGGTTATAAGATGCTTCCTGAGGTAAAATATTTGAACTTGTTTATTAATCATATAACTTGCGACTCTCTATTTTCTGTAAATCATACAAAACTTTCTAATATAATGTTGTATATATATATATACGTGTGTGTGTAGGGTATCACTCCATGTCAATTAGCACTTTCATCTCCATCATATCGTGTGGTGGCTAAAGGACAGCTATACAATCGATCAGAGACTGATAGAACACTTCACAACTGTCAATTAGCCACCAACAATGTGAAAGTGCGCATTGACACTGCAGTTGAGGCTAATACACTCCTGCCCGTCCCTCTCAATGATGAAATATTCTCCATTTCTCATGCGCTGGGTACCTTTGTTGCTTGGCCAGCGAGTCTTGTCATTGTCACTGCTGCACCGGTATGTAATTAATAGCTAGTCATTAATAAATTATAACAATTTGTTTGAGGTTACTAAATATACTTTGGTGTGTAACATTTATATTTTATTTTCTTGCTTAAACAGTCCAAATCATCTGCAAACCGTAAGTCAGGGACGTCGAAGCGGTCAGCTGTCAAAGGAAAATCTCAAGTGGCCGAGCCTGCAGGTGAAGTAGACATATGTGCAGATCTTCAACTAGATGGACTCCCTAATGACCTTGTATTTCTGGGAAAGTACACGAAGATGATGAAGATTGATGCCCAGATCAATATATATATGGACGAAGCCATTATGAATGTTTCATTTCCAGAGTTCATTGGGAGGGAGGAGATCTATCACCTTCTGTGTAGACAAGAAATAGGAGCCTCTATCATTACAGCGTACATAAAGTAAGTTTTTTAATTATTTTATTACATCTAAACTACGATTATTTTCGTCACTCGAAATTCATTTTTTATGCTCAATTTAGGTGTTTGTGGTTTAACTACGTGATCCCCGAAGGAAAAGAAACAAGTTTCGGGTTCCTTAGCCCACATTCCATAGCTGCTCAAACAGACCCGTCAGTTCAACAAGTGCAGTACATAGCACGTGCTATGATGCAGAGTACACAACAAAATAAGTTATTTTTTGCACCTTACAACACCGGGTGAGCTACTAAAGACTCGATTTTAATTTGTAAAACTAGCTACGCAAAACAAATTTTCAACTATCTTTTGAATGTTTTGTAGGGGTCATTGGTTGTTGCTTGCAATTAATCCATTTAAAGAGATTGTTTACTATCTGGATTCTGTGCATGGTGAGCCGCAATACCGAGATGATATGATGCTAAAATTCAATCAGTAAGTTTTTCATTCAATCAATGTATCCATTATATTTAATATTTTTTAAATTGTATTTATTTCACATAATTTCTTGTTTTTAACATATTTTCTTGTTTTTTATATTTTTTATAGAGCTGTGCACATATTTCGTGCAAACTGCAACAACCAATCCAACAAATCCAAAAACTCGGACTGTAAATGGTTTACTATAAAGGTTAGCGTTTTCTAGGTTCATGAGATTATATATTCGTATAGAAGTTCGTCTTCTAATACAATGTAAGTTTGATTGCTTTTGTAGTGCCCCCGGCAGACCAACGAGGTGGATTGTGGCTATTTCGTTATGAGATTCATGAAAGAGATTATTAGCCACGGACTATCTATAATCCCAACAGCGGTATACATAATCCTTATATATATATATATATACTTAATTCTATTACTTTTGAAATTATTAAACCTTAATTGGTAGGTAATTGAAATGTTATTTCACTTTGCAATTAATCTCTATATATATACATATATCTTGCAGTACTTTAAGGATTGTCAATCCTTCTATACTGATGAGCAAATTGATGAAGTACGCTGCGAAGTTGCACGTTACATTTTCTTAGCAGCTCCTTAGAAATTAGGTAATTTAGTTTTTGTACATTGTGACTTGCTATAAATTGAGATTTGATTTATTGTATTTCGTAAGGTCATTAGTAATTTAATTAGTTAATTGTACATTTTGTTGGAGATTAAAGATGGTAATATTGAAGTTTGGGATGATGTTTGCTTATGTTGAATATGTTTTGTTGTTAGTTGAAATTTGTTGATTGGATCATTGCATATTACAGGCACTATCATGACAGCGCAATAAATAATTAAAAAAAAAAACAGAAAAAAAAACAGCGGTTCTGCAGAACCGCTGCTACAGTTCTCACCTCTGGCAGCGGTTCTGGGAAAACCGCTGCCAAAGGTCTCACCTGTGGAAGCGGTTTTGGGAGAACCGCTTCCACAGGTAAGACCTCTGGCAGCGGTTCTGGGAAAACCGCTGCCAAAGGTCTCACCTGTGGAAGCGGTTCTCCCAAAAACCGCTGCCACAGGTGAGACCTTTGGCAGCGGTTTTCCCAGAACCGCTGCCAGAGGTCCACCTGTGGCAGCGGTTCTGTAAAACCGCTGCCACAGGTCCGTTATTTTTTTTTATTTTTTTGGTTTTTTCGCAGCGGTGTTCAGGAAACCGCTGTCATAGGTAGACCTATTACAGCGGTTTTGTAACCGCTGTCATAGGTCCACCCCTATACCAGCGGTACCTTTGACAGCGGTTAAAACCGCTGCCATAGGCCCAAAAAAACCGCTGTCATAGGTCATTTTTGTAGTAGTGCTTATAAGATATGATTAATCAACTTTAGAAGTTGAGGTGAAATTACGAAAGTCTAGTACTTACCTCAAATGGAAATTAATTAATTGTTGGAAGATCAATTAATTGGACTATTTAATTAATCAGGGTAGATTAATTAATTAATGGACATAGTAGAGTACAAGGGTTTAATTTAGTTAGTAGACTTGGATGAAAAATTAAATAAGATTAATAAAATAATTGGGTAATACTAATTAAGGTTGGATTTTAATTAATATGTAATATTTAATTAAATCATTGGACTATTTAATTAAATAAGGGGAGCGGAATTAAGTCTTGATCAAGTTGGAATCAAGAAAAAATTTAGGAGAGAGAAAGGGATTAGTTACCTTGATGACTAAGTTCATTGTTTTAAGGAAACTCCTTAATTTAGTTTACTTAGGATTAGATGAAAGTCAAATCTTGGAGATTCGATTTTATCTTGACTTCCAAGTAAACGAAACCTAGGAGTCTCTCTATAAATATGTGTGTTAAGAAAAGCAAACACACACTTCTTCACATAATGAATTTTTGTCCACCACTAGAAAAAAAAATGATTTTTGTCTTCTATTTTCTCCAAGAAAACTGCCCCTACCCATATTATATAGACAAGGTTTCGCTCCTTTGTTGAGCTTAACTATATATTCATACCTTCATATAATAAGCTTCAATTGGATCTAAAATAAATATATAGGCTAGCACCATATATATATTTATTGGGAATTATACGGAGGTGTGGATACATCTTAGAAGCGAGACAATTAGATCCTTGAAGATACAAGGAACAAAAATTGGAGCTCGAAATTTCAAAGGGGCTGATGGTTTATACACGGAATTCAGGGCAACGTGATTTTTGGTTCGGGTTGCTTGATAAGAAACTTGTATGAGGGAAAGAGCGCGAAAGGTATTTTCCGTAATTCTTCATTTTATTAGTTTGATTGAACCGACCATTAATCCTTTTTCGGGATAGCTTGTAAACTTTTAATATTACGTTATGCTAACCTACCCTGGGGATTACCCAACCTAACAGTGGTATCAGAGTCTGGTTAGTTTAATTAAACTAATTTATGTGATTTTTATGATTTATTTATTTTTTATATGAATAAATTGGAAACATGTTAATCAAGATCCTTAAGTTATTATGAATTAAATTTATTTTGGGATTTAATCGTATGAAAATTTTGGAAATTTTATGACGAATTTGGTTTCGCGAAAAAACTATTTTTTGGGCGATTTAGGTTGGTGGTGAGCTTTTTAGGATTTGAAAAAGACCGATGGTGAGAAATAGCGAAACAGATGAACCAAAAGGTTTGAATGTGGAGTAACGACCCAGCTCGAGGTTGGTTTTTGAAACCCGAAAAAGCCCGATGCGCAGCCCGAATCGCTGGGCGGAGATGGCCGAAACAGTTGATGCCCAGTTTTGGGCCTGTGCGTGTCGATCATGAGCTGACTATGTGGATTGGGCCCACGGGTCGGGCCGCCCAGCCCGACCTGGTTTTTCGGCAGAAATTAAAATTTTTATATTTTAATTAATTTCTAGAAATTAAATTTTTGGAAATTAAAATTATTTTTTGGAAATTATTATTTTTCTTAGAAAATAATTTTTGTGAAAAATGCAAATTATCCCAAATAAATTGCAATTTATTTTAAACGAGCGGTAGGTAAATTTTGGATATCGCATATTATGTGGCTTGGCATGATTTTATGTGATTGGATGAACCACGAGCCTAGTCAATTCTTTGATTTTCGATGTATGTAATTTCTATGGGTTGTAAAAATACCCGAATTGGCTTTTATTTTTCTTGGCTTTAGATTAGTAGTTTGTGTTTAGATATAGTCTATATAATCATGAAGATGAAGAAAGAAGACGAAGGCCAAATTGAAGACTTGTATGCAGTGGCGATCTATTGTAATAGATAGGTTGTTTTTATTTCCTAAAAGTCCAGCCCACTTTGGCTCAGTGGGTTGATTAGGTTAGGGCTCGAGGTGGTTCATCCTAATTTACCGCTTTGTGGATGTTTTATTTTTCTGTCTATATATATGATGTGCTTGGAATGCATGCATAGGATAGAAAATTAAACAAGATGAATTTAATCTGGTGAGACCTATATTTTTTATGATGCCCTCCCGAGATACTATTAGGCCTATATGGAATTGAAATTGGATTTCTCTTCCAAGCCTTCCATCATAAGTGGCAACATGTGAAATGTCGTTGAGGCTAAGTGAATCACTCATATAATTGCGGATTAGTTTAGTCGAGATAGGCTGTGATTGTCACTAAGCATCGAGATGTTATGTAGGATCTAATCACTCATTATGCACTCATATAATTGGGGCAATGAACTTAGAGGATTGACCATGGAATATTTGATGGGCTTGGCCTAATGTTGAGGTAGCATATTGGACACCCATATAATTAGGCCATATGTGAAAGATGAGGTCAAACGATCTTGAGAACCAACCAACGAGGTGGAAGGCCGGGCGAGGCTACTAACTAAAGAAAATTAATTTTTCCTCGAATTCTATCCAGAGGGTGGTGGAATTTGGAAAAATAGTGGGAGCCTTGTAACAATTAAAGATCAAATTATATAAGGAGTTTACTTAGAATGGATGCTAATATACCTGCCTCGCTGAAAAACTTTGTAGATCATTATTTAAAATGGCTAATAATCCACTATACGCTATTTTTGAAACCAACAAGTTCACCGGGCCTAATTATGCTGATTGGCTAAGAAACCTGAAAATTTTCCTTCAATATGATAAGAGTGAGTGTATCTTGACGACTGAACAGTCGGGAATAACTACCGAAAGCAACGATGAAGATAGGGAGTACACTAAGCTATAGGTTGATGACAATATTCAAGTGCATTGTCTCGTTATGACTTCAATGTCTAACGAGTTACAAAAGCAACACTAAAAGATGACACTCGCAAAGGATATTGTCAATTACCTAGAAGAGCTGTGCGGAACTAGGACTAAGAAGGAGAGATATTCTATCTCTAAAGAGTTTTTTGGAGCGAACATGACCGAAGGGTCGTCCGTCGGGGATCACGTATATTCTATATTCTCTCGAATGCATAAGCTAGGCAATATGACAAACATATGGTGATACAGCATTTGCAAGTAATTAGAGCATAAAATCAATGCACAAAGCAATTGTAGAATTAACATGAAGAACAATATCATATATAAAAACTCATAATTCGTCCTTCACATGGACTTAGATTAATGAAATTGGTTCATAATTGTAACGAGAAAAACAATTAAAAACATAGAATTATTCATAACCAATAATACTCTAAGTCAAAGAAAGTCCCTATTATGGATTGATGAATGATCTAGGTGTAGAATCATCGTTCTCCTTACCTTAGCTCATCTTCTTGCTCGAAAGTTTCTCAAAGTACTCAAAATTTTCGAACCCTTGTGCTGTAAAGAGGTGCTATTTATAAGAGAGGCTCCCCAATTTTTATACTTGAATTAGATATAAAATCTTTCCAAAAATTCTCCAGCCAAGTGTAACGTTCGAACGTGGTGACATGGCAAAAATGGGTCGACTGGGCATTGACTGCAGCAGCGTTCGAACGTTACAGGCCTCATGTTCGAACATTGATGATGTGGCGACATTCGAATCTTGATTTCTACATGTTCGAACGTTAGAAGTAGTTTCTCCTGAAATTCTATGTTTTTCACCCTTTTTCCTTGATTGTTACGACTTTCATCCTGTACTCAATAAACACACAAATTAAATCCACAAGTGGTAAAAATCATAAATAATCGATCCAAAACCATACGAATATCGGCCTCTCAAATAGTAAAAATCACACCTATGAACACCCCCAAACTTAACATTGATCTTCCCCGAGCAATAAAAAGACAAAGACCCACGGAACTGAGATCAAAACATCAATCTCAAACAAAAAAAAAACAAAAATGACTTACTTTCGTAGAGTTCACGATTGCACTTGGCGTGTGCAACAAACCTTTAAACCTCAAAGTTACCAAAGAGGACGAGTATAGTCTCGTGAGGGTTTGCATACGATATACCTAGTGGTGGTGCATTGCCTCTGTGGGCTGGAATTGGTGGCGTGATAGGTGTGGATTACGAATTTTAGGATTCAGACTTGAGAATTTATGGAATTGGGGAAGAAGACTCGTCTATTTTGACGAGTTTGAGCTTGAAATTGAAGAAAGAAACAAAAGAAGATAGCTGACGAAAGATTTTACACAATATTCATAGAGAAACGAGACTTTCGTCCCCTTTTATTTCGAATCAGACTTATGATTCTTATCCAACATTATAGATCTTGCGTTAGCTTCACGTAGCAACTTGAATCACTTCAATCTGACATGTGTAGAGATATTTACGATCAAAATATGAAAAGTGCGAAAATGCTGAAACAGGACCACGGTCAAAACCGTGGTCCGGAAAAGCAGAAGGCTTTTTAAGTGGAAACAGGACCGCGGTCCACTTATCCGTACCCTAGTTTTATGTCTGCCGATTTTGGACTTGGAGAGATACTTTTCACCTACCAAAAGGATTTTTCTTACTCTCCAATATCCAAGGAATACACCCAAAATCCCAAGGAAGCTTGAAGAGTCAATTGTCATCATCAAAGCTTGGATTCACCACTTGTGATAGGGAGTTCTTCAATTCCCCCTTTTAGAATAGTTCTTAGCTATGTCTTTTAGGGATTTTGAATCTCTCTTTCTCACAATTATGAACTAAATGCCTATTTGATTAGGTTATGTGAATACTTTGTGATGTGTTGTGTTTAATGAATTCTTAGTTTTTGGATTATTTACATTCTTGTTACATGTTTGATTTTTATGCTTAAAGCTTGCATATGCTTGATCACCAAGTGTTTGATATAGTACTTTGTCTTGAAACCGAGAGGAGATAGATAAAGTTAGATCATAAAATCAAACATCATAACGTAATAATTGACTAGAGATAGAATCATTTTGCGTTGTGTGGCTTTTTGTGACAAGATGGTCGGATTGAATGTAGGATCTTCATAAACAAGGAATCCCTTTGATCCTTAATGCATGTTAGTTAATTAAATTTTCGCTATAGAGATATAGGAAGTTGTTAACTAGTATAAGCTTGTTACTTCAAGAGATTGAGTAATGAGTACCTTAAGAGATTTTTCCATAACAAGAGCGTTCTAATAATCGGATAATTTAGAGTTTATAAGCATAAGATAGAACATAGTAGGATCATAGCCCAATCAACTCTCTCCATTTGATATTTACCTTTATTTTCACATCGTTGTCCTTAGTTTATTTCCTTGTTTTTGATAATTAGTTAAATAATCCTTATATCGACCGAGCTAACTTAGAAATGGATAATATAGTAATCTCGGTACTTAGGTTAGAGAGGTCCCTGTGGAAACGATAAAACCCTGGACTTAACATCCACTCTACTACTTACGTGACCTAGTTCTCTTACTAGGATTTTGTCGTGTCACATACGCTCGATCTCGAGATAAAATTCCTCTAAAGCCCCTCCTGAGGCTCCAGTCATTCACACAAGATCTACCTGCTCAAAATAAAGAGGCAAACCAAGAGAAAATTAGATCTAGAAAAAGTAAAATGAAAACAATAACAAAATTAAAGCTAAAAATTGTAATAAAATCTCAATCTAAAATAAAACAATTCCCCGGCTACGGCGCCAAAAACTTGACACAAAAAATTCTCATGTGCTGGCACAGCAAGTGGACTGGTCATGTGTAGTAATAAAGTAGACAATTAAATTTGAGTTATCGATCCCACAAAGACAAGAATATTAAAACTAAGGGTTTGAAAGCAACTAAAATTAAATTAAAAGATTGTAATTGATTAAAGGTAAAAAGGCAAAAACAAGATTTAGAAAATTGCTTGAGATTCTTATATGAGAAAGCAACTAAGACACATGCTTAAGCAGAATTACTTATTTAAATGTATGAATTATTCTTCGAATTATTAGACTACTCTTGCTTTGGTGGAAATTCCTTAATTAATTACTATCCGATCTCTCAAAATAATAATCCTACGATTAATTGATGGTCCCCAAAATATCTATATCCGAGAATCTTACCAACAATCATGCATTCAAGTTCTAGAATTTTTCTCCGGGTGAATCCGGCTAACTGCATCCGGAAGTCTCTACCATTTGTCACTAACGGGCAACTCCTTATTGTTTACGGATTATGTAATGATTCCTTTGAACCCTGACCTATATTCTCTTGAATGCATAAGCTAGGCAATATGACTAACATATGGTGATCAAGCATATGCAAGTAATTAGAGCACAAAATCAATACACAACGCAGTTGTAGAATTAACACGATGAACAATATCATAATCCGCCCTTCACATGACCTTAGTTTGATGAAATCAGTTCATAATCATAACGAGAAAAATAATTAAAAAAATAGAATTATTAATAGACAAATAATACTCTAAGTCTAAGATTCTCTCAAAGTACTCAAAATTTTCGAACCCTTGTGCTGTTAAAAGAGGTGCTATTTATAAGAGAGGCTCCCCAAGTCTTCTACTTGAATTAGATATAAAAACTTTCCAAAAATTCTCCAACCGAGTGCAACGTTCAAAACGTGGTGACGTGGCAAAAGTGGGTTGACTAGGCATTGACTGCGCTGACGTTCGAACTTAACAGGCCCCATGTTCGAACATTGATGATGTGGCGACGTTCGAACGTTGATTTCATCATGTTCGAATGTTAGAAGCAGTTTCTACTGAAATTCTATGTTTCTCGCCCCTTTTCCTCGATTGTTATGATTTTTACCTTGTACTCAATTAACGCACAAATCAAAGCAACAAGTGGTAAAAATCATACATAATCAACCCTAAACCATACGAATATTGGCCTCTCAAATACGTAAAACTCACACTTATCAGGACCCATCTTAGTGCATTTTGGTGGAGCAATTGGAACATACCGCATATCTAAAGATTCTTAGATGGTAAATATTTGGTTTCTCGCCAAAAACCAATTGTAATTGGGAGAACTTATGATAACTTGTTGGCCTTATGTGAATAAGCGCCGCTGCATGCAAAATAGCATGTCCCCAACAAGAAATAAGGTGTTTTGATCTCATAAGTAAAGGTCTTACAGTTACTTGCAGACGCTTGATAAACAATCCTGCTAGACCGTTTTGTATGTGAACATGTGCTACAGGATGCTCAACATCAATTCCAATAGATATAAAATTGTCATTTAACGTTTTTGAAGTAAATTCACCCGCATTATCGGGGCGTATTTCTTTTATTAGATGATTAAAAAAATGTGCTTGTTGTCTAATCAATTGAGCAAGCAATCTCGCAAACGCTAGGTTGCGAGTTGATAACAAAGACACATGTGACCATCTTGTTTATGCACCAATTAAAACCATAAAATATCTCAATAGTCCACACGCCGGGTGTATTGCTCTACAAATATCGCCTTGAATATGTTTAAAAAAACGTAAGAGATTCACTTCTTATTTTTGTTGTTGATTGTCGAATAATCAACTTTCCTTGAGAACACGCAGCACATGAGAAATCATTAGATTAAAAAATCTGATGACTCTTCAATGAATGGCCACATGAATTCTCAATTATTTTTCACATCATAATTGATCTGCAACGGCCCAACTGGTCATGCCAAACAACAAACTTGTTTTGATTCGCAAACTTCGAGTTTACGATAACATGTGTTTCAATAAAAGATATATACGTGTAGTACAAATTGGAGAAAAATGCAGGTAACCTTTCCAATATACATTTGTTAACGGCTATTGTATTAGTGGTGTAAAGATACTCAATATTGTCATCATTTGTTGTCTCAATATGATATCCATTTCGGCGGATAAGTTTGAAGTTTAATAAATTTATCTAAGACTTAGTAGAGTATAATGCTTCTTGCATTACTAAATAAGAGAAGCATTTTTTATTCTTGAGGATGGTATGAGTTGTTGCACTATCAGCAAGACACATATCTTTATTATTGATGTTGCTGCTGATCGGGTGAATACGCATTCTTTATTGAAACAAAAAAAAAATCATACTAGAAAATATTATTTAATATGAGAAAAGACAATTTTATGAATAAATTCTTTTATTGATCTTAAAAAGAAAACAACATACTTACATATTTATTTAGAAATACCATTAGAATAAGATTTAAGAAACTCATTTTTCGAACACTTCCATCTCTAATCAAGTTATCAATTTTTTTTCATCTGGATTAACAAATGAATCAGCAACGTCTAAATGAGTGTTATCAAAATGGCCATGATCAGAATCGCCTTCTTCAAAATTAAAATTCATTTCTATTTTCTTTCCTTTGCTATTTAGCAATTCTTGGTAAAGGTCAGGAAGATTCTTTGGCATACGGCAGGTACGTGACCAATGATGTTTTTCACCACACCAAAAGCATAAATTCTCTATAAATTTGCTATTTTGCCCGCCCTCATTTTTCTCTTCAATAGTTTTCCACTTCTGGTGGAAAGATGTGTTCTTAAAATAACCACCACGATGTCCATGACCATATCCACATCCACGACCTTGATTTGTTCATGGTTAAAATGATTATATGTTTCTACATTCACTTCAGGGAATGGAGCAGAACCAGTTGGACGAGGCTTATGGTCTTTGGTTTTATCTTGATTAGATGTTGTGTTTCCTTCTTTGAATGTGTCTTCAAGACCATTTGCATCTAAATTAATTTAAACATCTTACACCAAAGGTAAATATTTCTTCTCCATAATGTCAAGAGCCACAAAATCAAGTTTTGCAAGATTCATCATAATAATAATATCATCAAAGTATAAGATAAGTTAGATAATAATCAATCAATTACATAACATTTATATCTAAATAAGACATGTCCGAGTATGCTCAAAGATATATTGAACCAAAGACTTGTTGGTCTAGTGGTATCCACCTCTCACTTTGTGTGAGAGATCTGGGTTCGAATCCAAGTTGCCACAAATTGTGTCTGTCCCCTCCTTTATGAAGTTAGATAGAGTCTTTATAGCTAAAGATTATGAATATTAACCTGAGTTTGTTGGGCTAGATATTTACGGTATTCCTTCGTCTTGAATTTAAAAAAAAAAAAGACGGCATTCAAAAACTTTAGATTAAATGAAATAATAACTAATTAGAAGAGGCAAGATGAAGAGAGATACCCTAAATATCTAACCCGACAAACTTGGGTTGATACTCATAATCCTAAGCCATAAAGATTTTATCTAACTCCATGAAGGAGGGGAGAACCACAACTTGTGGCAGCCTGAATTCGAACCCAAGACCTCTCACATAAAGTGGGAGGTGGATACCATTAGACCAACAGGTCTTAGGTAGAGGCAAGGTGTTAGTTAATATGATAGCAATAACAAAATGATATTAAGCAGAAAAATGTCTTCTTCAATAATTTGTCCACCACCTTTGTATTGCTTGATGACTAGTTCTCAAAGTTGTGACTTGAAGCTTGTAATATTCCCTTTCTTTTCTTTTTTCTTTTGTTTAACAACGTGATACGGTTCCTCCACGGAAAGGACTTTTGCTCTACTACTAGAATTATCAATACAAAAATAATTTGACTAACAACTTGATACGGATCGTGTTGATAATGTGTTATGAAATAACCCCAAAGATTATAGAGTAGAGAGACAAGAGAACAAGAGATTTTTATTTCATTTTTGATGTGTCCCTACAATACAATGACATATTCTATTTACAGGCACACATCAAGAACCTCAAATGTTGATTTACATAATAAGGAAAGTAAATTACATTGAATCACATTCATGATAAAATGTGAGAAGATATGGATGTGAAGAGATTTGGAAATTACATGGACATCCACTGATATAATTTGTTTATAACAAAAACAATAGGATGTATTTTTAACTATATGTATAATACTCGTAATCAAAAGAATTAATGTCATAAGATGTTAGCAAAAAGGGATTCACATGGAATTGATTGACAAATAATTTCAGTTTAATCCTTAATAAACCTATATTTAATATAATAGCACAGAAAAGAGAGTATTGTTATTTAGGCGCGCGCGCACACAAAATAAATCATCAAGTACCTCCTGAAGTTGTGATAACATCAACCATAATTTTTGTATAACTATAAAAAATGTAAATTTTACAAAACATTCGGCTACATTGATTTCATGTGTGCATAACATATATAGAAAATATGATGCATCAGCAAAATATAAATTCCATTGATCATGATTAAACATGATCATCTCAACAAACTTATTTAATTATTAAATATTCAATGGAAATTTAAACCATTAACAAATATAGATGTAAAAGCTTCCACTCTTTCCTTTGGCAAAGACAAACCAACCTCCAATCCTCCATCTGAATCCCTTGACTTACACAAAGACATTGAATACTTCTCTCCATCAATGGACACAACTTCAAGCTTTCTTGCCCTTCCCCATCCAAAATCTGCATCATATAAGTCGAATTTCGGGGAACCGGAAACACCAAGAACCCTTATCCCTATGAATTTTTGTAAATCAGATAGCAAATTCTCAGAATGTTTTGACAATTCGTCCTTATTGTTAACCCTATTATTGATATCCTCGGCAACAGCCTCAGCTGCAATCACAAACCCTTCATCACGCACCAGCTCCTCATGCTTAATTTTAGCCATGCCATATCCTAAGCAATTACCTATTAAGATCAACACACCAATCACAATATATGATTAAAAGATTGTGCATATCCATGGAATTGGTTCATGATTTAATTTCATTGGAGTACTTTTTCCCACTAATTATTTGTACATGTTGGAGTAGTCTCAATGGCTCACCCATAAACGAATGTGACATCGTATTTAATAATTAATAGAGAGTGTGGAGTGATTAATATCAGTTCAAATTAGTACTTTATATCTTATTTTATTTTTCATGTACGTGCCACATGTTCAAAAAAATTCTTCAATCATATACATGATTTCAATTTGTTTTTATGTAAGTAAATCATCAATTCAAAGTAAAGAATTCAAAATAGTCGGAAATGCGTATGTGCGAGTTTTTGTATTAGACTACATGTTTTTATTTTCATTCTCTTACTATATTCTAATTTCGCATTACCAAAATAGTTGGCTGGCAGAGGTGGATTTCTCCTAGCTCGGGCGTCGACTGCGAAAATGAAGTGTTCGAGCACATTACCAACAACTTCCTCTCCAATTGCATCCCCGGATTGAACCAAACAACTCCAAACATAAGACGTCGTGACAACAAAAGACGATACTTGAACCAAACTTGGGTTTTTAGCCAAAACCAAATCTTTTAGCCGTTTTATGTAAGCCTGGTCGAATATAAACGTGGCTCTCACCTTGTTCATGGGCAACGGAAAAGTTGATGATATCAAAGGACGCTCTCCCGTTAGTTTCCAATACATACTATCAACTGCAAACTCACTTGTACTAAATGCAGATCTATCAAAAATTGGCAAAAACTCACCTTTTTCTCTCAAAAATTCATTTTCACATCCAGATTTGCTAATCGAAGCCCATGCCAATATAAATCCCACGATCGAACTCGCGTCGCCAAGACAATGAAGATTGGCAAAACCAATACATATACCACGACCTGGAAACAACGTCAGTTGAAGAGCTATAACAGGGACTATTTTGTACTCACCTTCATCTTTCACAGGTGGTATCTGTGGCACGAAATCATAGAACAGATCAGCATCTCGAGCATGCTTTCCAATTAGATTGTCGAAATCATTATTGGACTCGGCGATTGTGAATGAAACTGAGACCCCACTGACGTAACGAAAAATGGGCATTTTCTCCGTGTTTGAAGGGTAGATTAAATGGCCTGATATCGGTAGGTAGTGTTTGAGAGTTAAAGAGAGTGAATTTTTGAATTTCGGAATGAGGGTCTCCACGAAATAAGGCTTGGAACAAGGGTATTCGTAGAAGAGAAGACGACGAATTGGATGAAAATGAAGCCATATGATGTCGGACGAAGTAAGAGGCACCGATAGCTCAGAAGCCTCGCCCGGAGGTGGTGCAATTCGACAGGTTTCAAGAATTGTCGTCATGGATTTTGTAACAGTTCAACCAAAGATAAAGGGGGTACGTACTCTTTATATGAGATTAATTAAAACAGAATCTAGCAATCATCAATGTAATATGCCACGATCGATAATTACTTAAGAGAACTTTGATTTGATTCTTTACAAAGATTTGGACGATCTCTAATAATTTAAAATTGGGGTGTCGTTTATTTAGAATAAAAAACCACAATGATTAAAGAATAAAGTTGGACAGAGAAACGCACACTGACAAGCAATACGATATATAAAATAGAAGAGAAACAGAAAAAATAAGCAGATAAGGTCATTTTATTTTATTTTTAATTGATAAGGTCAATATTGTCGACGGTGGTCCAAATCATATATATAATTAGCTGTTCAGCGAAAAAAAATTATAATGTATATTTGTTAAAAGCGAAAAAAAATTATAATGTATAAGTATACTTATATACAGGGAGTTGTTAAAAGCGAAAAGAAATTATAATGTATAAGTATAATTATATACAGGGAGTTGTTAAAAGCGAAAAAAAATTATAATGTATAAGTATAATTATAGAGTTGTTAAAAGCACTCCAACGTGACATTCCACATCTCATTTCATTTTTTCAAAAGGACAAAATTATCCTTATTGCCAAAACAAAATAAATTAGTGCAAGACATAATTGCACCTTGTACTATTAAAAATACACATAAATTCCAAAATAAAAAAAATAATGAACCTTGAGAAGCTTTAGGGGAAAAAAATAAAGCCCTTCAAACTATTTGTAAAGAAACAATTCTTCTATTTTCCAACTTTCTCAGATAATTTTTTATTTTTTTTTATAAAACTGAGATAAGATTCATTCACTAGTTCCTCCATATATTTTGGTTCTTAGTTGCATTTACTTTGAAAGTAAATCAATTAAAATTGTAGTTGTAACAAACTACAAGTAAAATTTTATGGGGTAATGACATTAACCCATCCAAACTATTCGGGTATTTGCACTTTTGTAAACTAACTTTATTGCTTTGCATTTTTTTTATCTGAATTACACTGGTTTTTACGCTATTTTATCTAAACTAGTTTATTTTACACTTCCTTATCTGAACTATACGAATTTTTACAAAATTTTATACTTTTAGCATTTGGCGGTAGAATATTCGCCGGAATTACATTGCATACATTACATGTGACCCTTTTAAGGGTAAAAATGATATTTAATGAAACTTGTGGTTCACTATTTTTACCCTTTTAAGTTGAAATGATACTTTGAATAGTAGAATTCAAAATAGGGAAACCACAACAAATTGTTGTTTGATCAATTGATAAAATTTCATATTTATCCTTAAAAAGATCACATGTGATATACATGATGGAACCCAGCGGAATACTCCCGCTATTTCGCCGAAAAATGCTAAAATATAAAATTTTGTACAAATCATATAGTTCAAATAAGAAAGTGCACAAAAATAATGTTTGTTTATAAAAGTGCAAAAACTCGTAAAGTTTGGATGGGCTAATGTAATTACCCCCAAATTTTATTAATGGACAGCCGAAATAATGAAAATATTTTACTTGCATTAATAATAAAATTGGTAATTTTATTAATGCTTCATAGTTTCTCAGTCCTTTTTTTTTTTTTTTTTTTTTTTTGCATTTTAAACATTCTTGACTCTTGGAAACAAAGATTATGGCTTTTGTTCAATATTTTGCTTGATGAATTACTTCTTTCTAAAATAGTTTAAGCTATCAGTTTTCTAAAAAATTTGTTGATTTTTACATTTTTTTTTACAATTTGCAATATTATATTTATGTGTTCATACGTGAGTTGTAGAGTTTTCAATTAAAATTGATGATAATGAAAAATCATTACAGATTTGTTAGGTAATAGAGTAAATAAAAAAAATTGATTTTTAATTTGTTTCGATCAATTTATCTGAATATTGTAGGAAATTATTTTTTATTTGTGAGGTCATAATGTAAATATCAATAGCATTTTTCATATTATCTCTAATCGTATTTCTAGATATTATAGGATAAATTGACCTTAAAATGTTTACACTAAACATATTTAACAATAAAAAAAAAAAAATTGTCTTCAAGGAACTTTAATTTATTTTACACAATGAAGGGTGTTTTTTTTTTTTTTTGAAAAAAAATAAATGAAAATTGGAGTGCCTTTAACAACTTCTTTCTACATATAATATATATCATCATGTTTCTAGAATTCGGTAAATGTTTTCTCATGCTGACATATATAATCTTGGCCCTATTTCATCATTCTTCATATCGACTTATATTCTTATGCTTACATTTTGAAACAGAATTTGGTCTGTAAAATTAAAAGTTTTGTATATTTTTAAATTATTAGAATTTAAGGAATATGACTGTCAAACTTATACTTTTTTGCACCGTAACCGAGATAATTGCATTTTTCATCCTGTATTTTTGGTCCTGTTTTTTTTTTCAATTTGCAAAGTCGTCCTGTAACTATACAACTTTTGGCAATTTTAGTCCAATTTTAACCGGAGTTGACCAATTTGGTTGGAATTTGCCACGTGTGATGTTAACCGAACAAAATTAATGAGGTGGAATGCCAAATAGACGCTAGCGTCCATTTTGGCAGGAAAATTGGAAAATCTCCAATTTTTTTATCCATGTCAGCGCCATGTGTCCTGACAGGTGGAAAATTCCAACCAAAATGGCCGGCTCTGGTCAAAATCAGACTGAAATTGCCAAATGTTGGATAGTTGTCGGACGACTTTGCAAATCGAAAAAAAAAACAATAGGGCCAAAATCCAAAATTGGTAAAGATAACGGACGGAAAATGCAATTAACCCCACCGTAACCATTATTTTACTTCTTATTTTGGTAACAAAATCTATAATCTATAATAATAATAACTATTATTAAAGTGTGAATGTTAGGAAATGAGGTACATTTCTTAACTTTTTTGTAGAGATTAAAAAATCCTTATGTGAATATTAAGTTAGAGACAAAAGTGAGGTACATTAAGTAGATAAATGTATTGTATTTATACTTAATTTAATCTAGACTTTTAAAAATATTAATGTTAGTTCATTGCATACGCTACTATAATAAATGAGTCAATTTGTTCATTGTATACAGTCATAAGTAATTATGAATCTACATTTTCTTAGTATTTCTTATTTGAAATTTTATAAAAATGGACCATATGTGTAAGTAGTAAACAAAGTTTGGTATTTCACAATAGGTTTTTTTCTAGAATATGCAAAAGCAAATTTGACTAATGAGCAACATAAAATTTTGCAATGGACTTTAAATAAATACGTCATATGTTAGAAATTTTGATGCGTATTCCATATGAGTTCCATCACATGAGAAAGTTTGAGTGGAAGAAATGTTGGGTTGTTGGTGACATATTTAATTTTGCATGTTTTACTTACGTCGACTCTTAACATTCAATTAAAAAACTTAATTGAAAAGATAAGAATATAAAATTATAAATATGAAATATACTGCTAACATTATGAGAGTTCACAAAAAACTAGTAATTGGAATAAAAAAGAAAATATATGAGGAGAAAATTTTTTTATTACCCCATGTAACATCTCACAAAAATAAACAAATGAGAATTATGTTTATAATAAACAAACTAGTAAGCCAATTGGTCTGCTCTGCCTAGCATAGTCATAAAGGATTCTTATCAATATTAAAGGTGAATTGAATAATTCATTCTATATAAACTTTGAAAAATATTTTTTAATTCTTTTTTGTGAAAATAATACCAAATAAAATTGCATTTTTTCTCAAGCATTTTTCTAGAAATAAAAAAAAAAATCTACTTTTCACCAGTGCAATAAGACTAGTCATCTCGTTAAATGATATGTATTGCTCCTCTGCTCCATTAAAAATATCCACATTTCTTTTTTGAATATTGAAATTTAATATAACATCAAAGGCCTAAAACCTACCAAAAAAGTAAAATAATCATCAGATTATATTACACTTAGTATTGGTGAACTCAATATGTCCACCTAGAATAATTGTTAATTTTATTTTTTGTTAAATTTAGTAAAAATAATTGTAAATTTTATCCAAAATAAAATAACATTTATCCTAATTTGGTTCGAAATAAATAAGTATAAATATTAGTCATATCTACGAACTACTTATTATTTACGAGAGTTATCCGTCACTTTTAAATTTTAAGATTATAAGCTATCACTTTTGAATAATTATTCTACATATAGTTATAAAAGTAGTATAAAACTAATTTGTCAAAAAATGATAAGAATTACTTTAATTGACTAAAGGGCATTTATGTGTATGTGGTGAAATTTAAATACAACTGGAATGCCTCTATCAATTCCCTATTGTAAAACTATTGCAACTATTCTCTGCGAAATTAATGCACATATATGATGGTCACTACAAAAAACTTAAAAGGTTACTGGAAGCCTGGAAAAAAAAAGCGTATAAAGAGGCAGCAATATCCAGGGACAGAACTGGGAATTATACGCGGGGGGAGGGGAGATTTTTGTGATATACATGCATTTCGTTTGCTTGGTAGCCAAAGGATTGCATAGGGGGTGCAGGGGGCTTTGCCCCTGCGGTAAAGTACGCTATATGTATATGGAAAAATTGGGAATAAGGTTTAGTAAGAACTATTGACATACTTTGTACTCGATATCTCTTTTGTTAATAGTGAAATTCTCTTATTCTTTTCCATGAACATAGGCAATTGCCGAACTATATAAATATAATATTTGATACATTTTTCATGACTAATCAAATAAAATATAGTTTTAAAACTAAAATGAAAAATGGTCCTAATATTAAATCAAACAAAGCATAAAAAGCTTAAAAAGTATTATTTGACTAATAACAATTATAACATTTCAAATTAAAAATGACAATCATTGACACTTTTCATCAATAATATTCACTTTCGTGGAAATCGCCTGTAAAAAGATAAAATAAAAATAAAAAGATATTTATAATATAGAAGAGACGAGAAACGATTGATGAGATTTGAACAAATTATGGGTGATGAGAAAATATAAAATTATAACAAGAATTCTAACTTAAAATTTTGATTATATAGTCTACTGCAATATTCAATTGAGTCAGTTGTTCTGCTATGAGGGTTTAGGCTAGCTTATGGGTTAGGAATGCGAATTAATTTTGCTTTTTGTAAAAGGTTTGTTTGATTTTGATAAAGTTCAAACTGTTGGAGTTAGTGCCCGGCACACCAATTATTGGGCGCCATTCTTTGTAATAGTAACTCTAGAGTTGAACAATCGTTTTCTTATAAATAAAGTCAATCTCTTTTTTATGTGTGGCATGTCTTTATTCTTAAATTAGTTTTTACTTTGGCCTAGAATAAAGTCCCGAAGGATCACACATAGCTATGGGACATCATTGCACATTGGGTGTGGCAATGATGGAATATGTCTCGAAGGCTGTGATCTTTAAACATTGTTCCAAGTCGTGAAAGGCTTCATCGAGATAAAGGGTATCGATGCAACCCAAAAGACTTGCTCATATGATGCATACTCTGGTAAAAGTGTATCTCGTTCCATAGATACTGGCACGATGAAAGCCAATGCATTTATGAGGGTTGCCATTGCGGTAATGGGCGAATTGAACAACCCCATGGAAGTTCCTGAAATGGATTCCCAGTCGAATGTGGAACTTCCAGTGGTCTTGTAGTATAAGAGTAATCCTTATGAACCTAAGATTCCATTGGATGTCTTATGCGTAACCGCGCATGTTCTTGATTTGTTACATGATCACTTTAGATGATCGAATATGGGCAAACTCAGACATGCACGTCTTACGTAGTAAGGCACGTGAGAATCAAGAGGAATCTATCTCTGACATTAGCCAGTCGGTAAATCTCCTATGGTTATATAGTGAATCGACTTAAGGAATCTTCGGCCAAAGTATGATATCAAAAGAGGCGTAGGGTTTCCTCGTTTAGATTGTCGAAGTCGATTTCACATAACGTGGGAAACATAGTATTGAATTAATAGAGCTTCGACCTTAGCCAATGCTCTAGATTCAATCGGGAGATTAGATAGAGAGATCTTACTTATGCAAGGATCAAGATCGCAAAAGGCGTATCTTTACTTTCGTTTTATCTAGGTCTTCGGGACCCTATGCTAGGTGGCCAACTGCGATTTGTAAGTGCCGAGAATTGGCTTGGTGACTAATTCGAGGCTTGATTAAATCAAAGGATTGATTTAATATAGTACTTTCCATTTTAGGAAGGTACACTAGCACTGTGGGAAGGTGTACTTACTACTAGATAGAAACGAGCCTAAGGGGTGTCACACTAACTCGAGAGAGTCACTGCTTGAATAGATGTGATTAATCAATTTCGAGGAAATTGAGGGAATTAGGAAAGTTTAGTACTTTCCTAAAATGGAATATAAATTAATTGAAGGATTCAATTAATTTTACTCTTTTAATTAATCTTGTAGAATTAATTAAATTAATGGACCTAGTAGAGTCCAAGTATTTTATTTAATTGGGTGGAGCCCATGTTAAATAAATAAATATTGGAATTAGTTGGTTGAATTTAATTTGACTTGTATTTAATTGATGGGTTGCACCTATAATTAAATTGAGAAGTCAAAATTAAATCCTAAAGTCCAATTAAATGGAGTTGACCGATTTGTGAGTGTAAATAAGGGAGAGGGCGATTTTATGTGTGGTGGAAGAGGAAAAGAGTTTTCCCCTCCTCCAAGTCTTCATAGGATAAGGATTACTAGAGAGTTTGGGAGAAAGGAAGTTTCCTTTTCCTAATTGGACTCTAGGTAATCTTCACCTATAAATAAGAGATGAAGGAGACTAAAATAAAGGATGAAAAAAGCTGAAAAATCCGCCCCCTCTCTTAGACCAAAAATCGGCCACCTCTCTCCTCTTTCCAACAAGACGTCGTTTTATTCATGTGTTAAATTAAACGACTTAGAAAATATTCCTACCTTTCACATAATCAAGCTTAATTTAAGCTTAGAATTGTTTTGTTGTCTAGCACGCAAGGCAAGACGATTGGTGACTTGAACGAGGTGTGGATACATCTTAGGGTGCGACGCTTGGAGCACTCTAAACCGGGAGATACGAAAAACGACGGGCAATTTCTCACCCAAGGGAAATAGTGTGGATTTGCACCACAGGGTTGCTGAGATCCAAAGTACGAGGTGAAACAAAATTTTTGAAAGGTATAATTTCGTTTACCTCCTTATCAAATTCGATCGAACCAATTCCATATTCCTGTTTTCGGGTGGTTGTACGTTTACTTTTGTAAAATTTTAATTTCCGCTGCCACGAGCCATCCGAGGGAATGAGTCAACCCAACACAAACAACTAGGAATATCTCAGTATTAATGTGGGTTTCTCTAAAAAGAATGTTTGAGATATTGATTGACTGTCTCATGAATTAAAGAAAAACAACAGGAATGTTTTCTTTAATCTTCTAGTTTTTCTGAGATTGTAAGGAACGAGACTTTAATGCAACAACAATTCGACTTGATAATTGATCTCTGTTTTTGGCTTGTTGTTCAAGTCCTATTTATAGGCATTCTAGGAAAAAGTATCCGTTTGACACATGCACGAGCGCGTGTCTCTCACTTCCGCGAGTGAACAACTTTTGTCCTTTTCCTGAAAATCTGCTGCAAAAAAGTTGGTGCTACAGTCTTTGAATAGTTGACAGTCCAATAGGGTGGCTTCTCCGTATGTCTGAAAGTGCTTATCACATTTAATGCTCTTATCAGCATTTAATGCATTTGAATTAAATGCCCGTTGGCACTTAATGCATTGAGAATATTTACATTAAACTCGTTCTGGATTTAGAAATAAATTCAGGTGAAATCAGTCATTGATAGACGCTTATTCAACCTTGAATTACTTCTATCCTACAAGTGACGCTTGATGTACCTGGTCATTCTAGACGCTTGGAATCATCATCTTCATTCAGACTTCAGGCGCTTGAGTCTTCATAATTTACTTCCGATAAACTCACTCAAAACATATCAGACACTCAGTCTAAGACGACTTAGCCTAACAATCTAGAATAAAAATAAATAAAGCTTATTACAAATCTAACGCTTCAAAGCTTATACAAGTCTCTAAATAAAATCAAACTTACATATTTTGGGGTCTAAGATAAAGTCCTAATTGTCATCATCAAAACATCTAACATGAAATTCCTAACAATTTCCCCCTTTTTGATGATGACAATACTTACTCTTTTATAGTTCAAAAGTTAGACAGCCAAAATAAAAGTTAGCTTTTATTAGATAAGGTTAGATACAATTAGTTACGCTTCAACGGGATGTTTCAGTTGAAAAATGCATTTTATATATCAATGATTACAAGCATTTTACAACCAAAAAAATATATAATCATCAAGAATATAGATAATGCAAATCAAAAAGCCTTAACGACTTGGTCTAACTTTGTATCGCTTGGGCATTTCAGCTCGGATAGCTTCAGTTAGGTTATCTTCCAAAGTCATCATCGCTTCATGATCTTTGTTGATTATGAGCTTATTATCTTCCTTTTGTCTCTTCTTGAAAGCAGTAAAGTGTTTGTCCCAATCAGTTGGGTCAATACCAATATACCTTAGGTAAATTCTGAAAGTTCGGATGAAGTCAGTCATCTGCCTCTCTTCAGCTAAAATTCTTGGATCTGTAGGTTCTGGAATAGATGCTCTTTCAAGAGGGATGTCAAACTGTTCAAGCCGTGCTCTAGAAGGTATTGGTAGATTTGGATAGAGTGCTTGTGGAGGTTCCCTTAGCGTTCTACTAAGCGCTCCAGCAGAATCACTTGCTCCAACAGCAGTTATCCAAGAAGGGAGACTTAGCGCAGTAGGGGAAGGTAAAACTTGACGCTTAGGAGGCGGATGCTCTTGAGCTCTTGAACTAGACGCTTTCCTCTTTTCTCCTTTCTTCTTCTCTTCCCCCTTATTTCCATCATCAGACTTCAGAAAATGTTCCGTAAGTAAACTTACCTAATGAGCAATCTGAGACATAGAGTCTGTGATGTCGTCCTGACGCTTGTCGAAGCGTTCCTGCAGTGCGAGGAGCTTGGCGCTGGTAGCATCATTCAGAGATGTCTCTAGGGTTTCGAGGCGCTTTTCAAACTCTTCTTTTATGGCAAGTTGGTTGGCATGAGTAGCATCATGCATTTCTTGAAAAACTTGTCTGCACTCACCAACAGCCGCTTGAGTTGAACTACGCATATGGGCAATTTGAGCGCTCGTAATGTGAGACTCAATCTTTGCCAAATCGTTTTTAATCCAGTGGAGAGATTCTTTGTTCTGATTAGCATGAGCACTAATATCGTCCAAAACGGATTTTAGCAAAGGACCAAAAGATTGACTCTCATCTGATTGAACTGCTTGAGGAGCCGGTCGCTTGAACTTGGATGAGTGTTTAAGAGAGTCAATAGGAACTTGATATGCGGGATCAAAGACAGTACCTCGTACGTCAAGAGAAAGATCCTCAGCAATATCAGCAACAACGAGTTCAGGAGCGTCAGGAATATCCTCTGGTTGAGACGCTTGAACTGGTTCTTCAGCAGATGCTGGAATACTTGCAACTTCAGAAGTGTACGCTTCAACTGACTTAGCAGGCGCTTCCTCAAGCGCTGACCCTGATTGGCGAAAGTCATCGAATTGGAAGTTCCAATTTGCTAAATCGGCATAAGAAGTGGACGCAGCTTCCAAGAGTTTAGTGAGTCTGGTTCTAGAAATGCAAGTACCGGAAATGAATGTACGAAGGGGACTATCAATGGCCTTGATGTGCATAGGACCAATGATATCAAGCACATGATTCGGAAAAACTTTGGACGGCGCTTGACAGATAGAGAAAATTGAATCTGGGAGTAATCTCTGGAAAATCCAATCAAGCAGTCAGAAGGAAGACACTTAAGACACTGATCTTCAGGCACATAAGCAGCATAGTACTCTTCTAAATATGGATAGATTGCTTGAGCCAGTCCCTGATTTCTTTCTAGCAGTGAGAGGACAAACTCATAATGACTGAGTGCCTCTTTGCGGATAGAAGAGAGCAGTGGATATCCTCAAAATGAATTGATTACTGAGCCGTTCCATTATTTGAGATTGGCAGTGAAGATTCTGTCGAAATGGGATAAGGGAGTCATAATATTCACCATCAAATTAAAGTTATCTTCACAGTGGCTGGGAGCGAAATTCAAGCTAGTAATTAGAGCACTGCCACTGGTAGACGTTTGAGCGTTGAAAAGTAGAGGAGCAATGGACAATCTGTGAAGCTCTTGACGCAGACATTGCTCAATCTGATGTCTAATTAGTGGGAGCTTGAGAACAGGTCCAACTCTCTGTTGACGCTTCTTCAGGCAATACTTGGCGAAATGACGCTTCTTATCATCCATGCCTATGCCAAACAAATGGGGAGCTTGAACTAATTCTGTGAATGTATATTTGTTTCCCACGTACGCTTCAACCCAGTTAACTTCGTTCAAGCAGTAGTCTGTGCCAGCGTTAACAATAGCTCTAATGCATTCATGGTGAATGTCTCTGATAGATTCAAAGCGATATCTATCAGGCTGGTAGTTAGCATTCCAGACGCTATCAAAATCTGCAACAGCTTCAGTGTGGATCATATTTGTGAGAGACGCTAGACCCTCACTGGCATGAACTGCTTTATTCTTCCATAGGCGAAGTGGATTGACCGAAGTTAGATTTTTAGGACTATTGGCAATATGAGGAAAGTGTGTGTAGCCTTCTCTGTTCAAGACTGCCTCTGATGGATTGAGAAAGCTAGGGCGAAGAGGCTTATACACACGAATATTGTAGTCTCTGAGAGCAAAACCTGTAAGCTTGCTGTGGCCATAGTCGAGGTAATATGCCAGATCCACATCACATCTAGAAGTTCTACCTCCTTATCTGTCTTGTTGAAGAATGAGAGAAGACGGTATTTGACCAGGAGTTTTTCCTAGTTGAGTGGCCAGATAGTACTTCCTCTCAATTTCTGTCAGCTCAGTGTTAAACACTATATCCCTGATTTTACTGTCGATATCAATCAGTAGGGCAATCTCATTCTCAGCAGCAATGTATCTTTCTTCATTATAGCCTGCAGGAATGAAATCTACTTCGAGCGCTGGGGGCATATAGTTGATTGAATGATCAATTGTCTTCAGCGTGTCCAGTTGGAAGAAGTGCCGTGGCTCTGTAACGTCTTCAGCAACGCTCTGACCTTCTGAGTGTGCCTCTGTTATAGCCGGAATAGGAATTGATGGTTGAACCTCTTTGGGAGCAGGTTCCTCAGTTTCAATAACAGTAGCTTCTGCGGCAACGTCTCTGGCAATAGCCACAACTTCTGTCATCTCAACATCTAGGTTGCCGTTTGTTGATGCTTCAGCAGCAGCTAGAACTAAAGCTGTAGCACAAGAGTTATCCTCTATAAGAGCAGGATCTTCTACAGACGTAGGAATAAAAATGCCGCGGGAAGAAATAAACTTACCCTGAGAACTTGTCTCAACAGTAATACTTTGAGCGCTTGGCTCAACAACAACTTGAGCCCCTGACTCAACAGCAACTTGAGCGCTTGGCTCAACAGTCTCAGGCTCTTCAAGAACAGGAACAGCGCGACGCTTGCTTGTCCTGGGGCGCTTGAAGATTTTCTTCACGTTGACTCCTTCAACGAGTTTGAGCGCTTGAGCGGGAGGAGTAGCAGCTGGTTCATCAAATTCAATTTTTTTAATAATTCCTTCCAGCTTCCTCCGCTTGAGAAGAACCTTGTCCTGTGCATCCTCATCATCCTTCTGAGGAGCAGGAACAACTTGTGCCTTGGGCTTTCTAGGAACCCTCTTCTTGGTAGCAGTCGGACGCTTCATGGCTTCCTCTTGAGCAGGACGCTCAGCCTCTTCATCAGACGCTTCACGTACAGTCTGACTCTCAAAAAGTAGTTTAGCAGCACCACCAACTTTGGGAGGATTGAATAGATTGGTCAGAATCCTTTTTCCCAAAAACTTGGTCTTATTCAAAGGGAGACCAGATGAGTAAACACAGTCTGATCTGTACAGAAGGTCACTCAAAACAAGCCTATACGATATATTTGGGGTGTTCAGACAGTCCCTAAACCTTCCAAAGATGTACTCACTCCAGTTGGTTTGGATAGAGAGGAGTATCGCTGTCATCATCTGAAATTGTGTGGGGTTGAACTTATCAAACGTGCCCATTCTGCATTCAATAATCTTGCTGTAGAAATCAACCAATAGACGGTATTGTCATACCAAAAGGACAATAAGCCCTCATAATCGTCCATTCTTCCTTGATTTGTGCCAGAGTAACACTATCCAGTGCATCACCCTCGTTGGGAAGTTTGAAGTTCTTTGCAATGGATGCAGCAAACAACACAAATTCTATAGGTGCTTCCTTTTTGGACATAGGAAGAAGATAAGAGATAGACTTCGTGTCCTTCGAGAGTTTAGCCATTCTCCAGAAAATGTCAACCTCCGTCGGAAAGAAATATGAATATTGTGCTAAGAAATTCTTAAGCCTGACCTTTGTAACAGTGTCCATCATGTCATGCAGGTTGATCATACAGGAATTTCCAGTCAACAACAAGGCCTTCAGTAACCTTGATGATAAACTCGGCAGAAGTAGACGAAGCTTTCTTTGGTGCCATTTTTTGAAAGTAGATTGAACTGAGATTTTCTTTTGCTTTGAGAGAGAGACAATAAAATTTGTAGAAATTTTTGAGTAAAAGTGAATGATTTTTCTGCAGAAATTGTGTTTTAAATGACACACTAAAGAATTTTGAAACTTGTGTTCTCCAGTCTCTGTAGGATTTAGACACGTGTAAAGACTTTTTAATCTCAGCCATGAAAATATTAACTGCGGACGAGAGTTTTGTGTAAGAGAGAGAAGTTACATTAGGTAATTCCCATATATAACGATTTGACATCCGAGTTAGATTTTTAAAACGTTTGGCATTTTCAGAGTGTAACACACGCGCCTGATGGTACATTGACACGTACATAAACACGTACTATCTCTGAACCGTCATTTTGAAAAGTTTTTTATTACCCGCCAGTTTGATGTGATAGAAGCGTGCGAGTAGAGTACAAAATAGACTTTTGAGTTTATCCACTACTTCAAGAAGCTTGTAAAATTTATGCATGACTTTTATAAACAATTTTATGTTAAGTGTTGAATGGAATAAGTTCAACGCTTAACATATACCTCTTGTTGATATTTCACTATTTGGTCTTTAGAAAATTAGACGCTTAGGATTTAAGTCTTTTTATGTTTAAGCGTCCAATATTTTGCGCATGAATAATGCTGAGTGTTGATGATCATGCATCTGAAAATTTTGATCATTGACGCTTGCAGTTATGGTCAAGTGCAACTTTAAGGTTCCCCCTAAATTTGATAACTTGTACCAATTTTTAAAGAAATCTTTTCGACATAAATCGAGTGGATTCCCCCTAAATTATATGTCTAATAAAGTATGATACAAAATGATTAAGCGTTTAAATCAATCATACCCAATTCACTTCTCAAAGTGAGAAAACGTTGTTCGTTGAGCGCTTTGGTGAAGATATCTGCCAATTGTTTGTCAGTTCCAATGAAGTGCATGGAGATATCTTTCTTCTGAACGTGGTCAAGGAGAAAATGATATCTACTGTCAATATGTTTGGTTCTGGAATGAAGAACAGGGTTTTAAGTCATGGCTAGAGCGCTTTGGTTATTACAATGAATGGGGGTTGGACCTAGGATTATTCCATAATCTCTAAGTTGTTGCCTCATCCATAACACTTGTGCACAACAACTTCCTGTAGCTACATACTTAGCTTCCACTGTGGAGGTAGCTATGGATTGTTGTTTCTTACTATGCCATGAAACTAACCTATCACCTAGAAATTGACATGTAACACTAGTAGTCTTACGATCTATTTTGCAACTTGCAAAATCTGCATCTGAGTAACCAATTAGTTCAAAAGAAGAATCCCTAGGATACCATAAGCTTCCATTTTGTGTGCCTTTTAGGTATTTAAGGATTTTCTTGGCAGCCATTAAGTGTGATTCTTTTGGATCAGTTTGAAATCGTGCACACATGCATACCGAAAACATGATATCAGGTCTACTAGCAGTAAGATAAAGTAGTGATCCAATGATACCTCTATAATTAGTGATATCAACCTTCTTCCCACTTTCATCTTTATCTAACTTAAGCGTTTGGCTCATTCGAAATTTTGAATAGGATGCATTTTCCATACCAAATTTCTTAATCATATCTCTTGTGGATTTAGCTTGGTTTATAAATATTCCATTAGGGAGTTGTTCAACTTGTAATCCTAAGAAGAAAATTAATTCACCTATCATGCTCATCTCAAATTGTTCTTGCATCATTTTCGAAAATTTCTCAAAGAAACGCTTGTTAGTAGAACAAAATATAATATCATCAACATAAATTTGGACTAAGAGAGTATCTTCGTCACTGGTGATTTTAAATAACGTTGTATCAACGCTGCCTTTTGAAAAGCCTTTACCAATAAGGAAGATAGAGAGAGTGTTATACCATGCTCGGGGTGCTTGCTTAAGCCCATAAAGCGCTTTGTCTAGCTTGTAAACCATACCCATATCATGATTGTTAATGAATCCTAGTGGTTGCTCCACATATACCTCTTCTTGGAGTTTACCATTCAGGAAAGCACTCTTCACGTCCATCTGATACACCATGAACTTGTTGAAAGCTGCATACGGTAGAAACATACGGATTGCTTCAAGATGGGTGACAGAAGCGTATGTCTCATCAAAATCAATACCCTCTTCTTGGCAATATCCTTGAGCTACGAGTCTGGCCTTGTTCCTTATAACAATGCCAATCTCATCCACCTTGTTTCTATAAACCCATCTAGTCCAAATAACTCCTTGGTGAGTTGGCCTTGGTACTAGCGTCCAAACCTTGTTTCGTTCAAACTAATTAAGCTCTTCTTGCATGGCTTCAATCCAACTTGGGTCGCTTAGCGCTTCGTCCACTTTCTAAGGTTCCATTTGAGATAAAAAAACTTGCAAACATAGCCTCATTAAATTTAGCGGCTTTAGTCCTAAAAGGCGCTTCAATATCTCCAATAATCTGCACAGGTGGATGGTTCCGCAGCCATAGTCTGTCTGGTTGGAAGGGGTTAAGAGGTTGAACAGGCACTTGACTATCCTCTTGCATAGGCGCTTCAAGTTCACAGATCCTTGTTTGCTCTTGATGATCACTCTCTTCATGATCATCACCAGATCTTGCAATGTTATTTAGAGAGTTCTTACGAGTAGTCTTAGGAGGTGGCACTGAGATCTCATCATCATCGTCAGCATCTTCATCAATGGTAATCTTAGACACTTGACGACGTAGATCTTCAACTCCTACATCATTCACATTAACCTTACTCGGTTCTTGGTTAACATCATCAAAAACAACATGAATGGATTCCTCAACCTTTGATTTGATCTTTGACACGAAAAATCCTTACGTGTATTAAACAGCAAGTGGACTGGTCGTGTGTAGTAATAAAGTGGACAATAAAGTCCGGGTTGTCGAACCTCAAGGACTTGTATTTTAGTTTATGATTTTAAAGCAATTGAAGAACTTAAACTAAAACAAGAATTAACTAAAATATTATGGAAGTAAGATATAAGAAACAAGATGTCGAAATCAAGATAGCTATGGAACAGAGCAACTAAGACGCATGTGTTGGCATAAATTAATCAATTTTCACTATAAACATGTTCTCATATTATCAGACTAATGTTGCTTTGGTGGAAAAAACCTTAAATAATTTCTACCCGATTTCTCGGCTGTAATAATCCTATGATTAATTGATGGTTCTCTAGATATGTCTATCCGAGACTCTAACCAACAATCATGCATTCAAGTTCTAGAATTTCCCCGGATTAATCCGGCTAACTGCACCCGGGAATCTCTACCTATCTCTAGGGGCAATTCCCTATTTTTTACGGATTATGTGATGATCCTCTTTGCACCTTAAATTACCTTCTCTCGAACGAATAATTTAAGCAATAAATCATGCATATGGTAGCTAAGCATATGATGCATTCAAACAAGATCAAGACACAAAGCAACAATAGAATTAATATGAAAAACACAATTTATAACTCAATTATCATAATTTAGCCTCAACATGGCCTTAGTTCGAAGAATTTATTTTATCATAAAAGATAAAAGATAGGAACTTAAATTAAGATTCATATTCATAGACAAAAACAAATCTAAATCTAAGAAACTCCCTCGTATTTTTGATGGTTGAACTTCGATCTTCATCTCTTCCATGCTTCTTGATTTCTTCACCTTCAAAGGTTCTTGATAATCTTCATAACTACTCTAAGGATGATGAAGGTAATGATAGGATGTGTTTAGGCTCCCCCAAATGGGGAATGTGTATTCAAGTGTGTTTGTAGGATGGCCTCCAATCCTCCTTTTATAGCCAAAAGAATTCACCAACCAAGAACATGTGCTTCCATTCTCTTTTATTTCCACCTACCATTCTCTTGCTTTCCATCTACCAAGAATGTGAACTACCATTCTCTTGTTTTCCACCTACCATTCTCTTACTTTCCTCCTACCAAGAATGTGAACTACCATTCTCTTGTTTTTCACCTACCATTCTCTTACTTTCCTCCTACCAAGAATGTGAACTACCATTCTCTTGTTTTCCACCTACTAAGAATGGGAGCTGCCACTTTCGTATTTTCCAGCGCAGGGATAGTGTTTTATTCATAAAATTCTCCACAGACCTCCGAATTGGATGATTCAAGTCCCCATGTAAAGATAAGACATAGATCTAAAACTTTGTAGAAGGACATGCCATCAAATTCGGTCTCTCAATTTATCCAAATGGCGTTCCAACGTGGAGATTGTTTCTGATTTGGCACCCAGGTGTGCGAAAATGGTACTAAAATATGCTTTTGGCTAACTCCAGCTTGTTTCTTGCTTGTTTGGTCGTGGAGGTGTGAAGCATCTTGGCCTAAACTTGTTTTATACGTCGTTTTTCAGCCCGTTCTTCGATTGTATCCATTTAAGGTCTGAAATCACTTAATGCACGAATTAAATGCACATGTGACAAAATCAAGCGATAAATGAACCTAAAACATAAACGCAAAGGGGCTTAATAACACGTAAAAATGACTCCTATCAACTCCCCCAAACTTATCAATTGCTCGACCTCGAGCAATAAAAGGTCTAGGGCACAAAAAACATCATCAACCAAAAGGAGAAAACAAAAACAACAAACGAACTCACTTTCGTGGAGTAAACGATTGCACTTAGCCTGTGCAACAAGCCTTTAAACCTTTGAGTTAGCTCAAAGGACGAGTTATAGTCTCGTGAGGGTTTGCAGACGATATACTCACAAAATCTAACAAACTTTCAATCTCAACCTGATGAATACATCTCAACATAATTAACAAGAATAAATGGCACAAAATCATCCTTTTACAGCTCACAAATATATATACATATCAACTATTTTTGCTCATGTGACACCAATACTGGAAAGACTCCATAGGGTGTAGTGAAAATAAATATAAGGAATTATAGTCGAGAGGCATCCTTACCAAATTTTGGACATTAATCCCATATCTATCAACTTTATGATCAAACACAAAGCATAAGAATCATAGAAAATCTCATAGCCATTTAAATTTCATTATCTCAAACATTCAAACTTTCAATTCATATGAAACATTCCAATTAACTTCATTAAGGCTAGATCATGTGCAATGTTTTATTCCATTAGGCTTTCTATGGCACCCATATAACAAGTTTTAGATCAATGACTCCCAAACTAGATAGTTTTGGGGCATTAAGTGTAAAGACACTCCTAAGGATTTAATCACTCGAGTGTCAAAGGCCACAAAATAAAACTAGATCTTTTAAACAATTCGCTTCTTTTTGGCTTGAGCTTAGCTCAAATTAGCATAATAGTACAGTATATAGGCATGGAACTTTTCACCTCCAGTACATATTAGCTTGACCACTTGTGGTCATACCAAACTTCAACCTTTTTAATTCATTGTTTAGCATAAAAAAACTTACTACTCAACTTATAACCTTATGAAAAATCTAAGTTAATTTTTCCGGGAAAAACTCCTTAAGTGTCTCAAGATGGTTATCCTCTCAACTCCTCTACCCTCGATTTATTGTGCAATGTGAATCATCTAAGAAGTCAATCCTAGTATAGGATCTCCATGAGCAATTTCAAAGATATATATGTTCATTTAAATTCAAATTATTTCAAAAAATCATGCCATTTTTACAAGTTAATCAATTTAAATGCATCAATTGGAAGGACTAAAAAAAAATCATGCTTGATTTTCTTAACATAAACACATATAAACATGATAGCATACAAATTCCCCCAAACTTGAGCTAAACGAGGAACACATGACATGACAAAAATAGCAAACACATGGTGATCAATCATATGAATGTATTAAAACCACAAAGTACTACCCACATATACCCCCAAACTAAAACTCAACATTGTCCCCAATGTTGTCTCACATAAACGCATGCAAAAGGTATAAGAGTACTTATAATCAAGGATTGTTGAAAAACAATCCTTCATCACAAATAGGTTCCAAATCAAACTCATATCATCAAAATAGGCCTCTCAAAACAACGGGGAATTGCTACTATAACATGCTCAACATACTTATCAAACAAACCATCAAGCATATGAAAACACATGCCAAAAGTGCATGCTTAGACAAAAGAAATAAAACGAAAAGCAAAAACAAAAAAATAAAGCAAAAAAAAAAAAAAAAAAAAACAAAAGAAAACTCACAAAGCTTGGGTTGCCTCCCAAGAAGCGCTCTTTTAAAGTCACTAGCTTGACTTTATGTAAGAGATTGGCTCAAGGCGGTTTATGTATGAATGCCTTATTCGTTCTCCAATCCACTATTGGGTATCGCTTCAACCTTTTGCCCTTTGTAGTGAAGATTGACCAATTATTTGTGCTACATATCCTAGGGTTAGACCAAGCAATCATCCACTCACGAGTTTTTTTTGTGGTCCCTCAATACCTCTATTACCTTTTCTTCCTCATGCTCCGGATGGTGGTGCAGATTTTTCTCCAAGCTAGAGATAAGTTTTTCTTCACCAATCACCTTGACATATTTCAGCTCCATCATGTATGGATGTTGAAGATTATTGGCTCATTTTTCATGAAAGTGCTCAACACTAAAAGGATCAAAAACATCAATGTGTAAAGACAAATCAAAATCAATTAGATGCTCAAAAACCTCATAGTTATCGAAATTAACCATGTCATCTCCTACATTCAATAACAACTTACCATCGTCGGCATCAAATACTGATTTACCTGTGGCTAGGGAAGAAAGTAAAGAAATGTCAACACTCTCAGAAAGGATAGGAGTCGAATGGTCATCGTTGGAGGAATCTGCTTTCAACTTCATTTCATTCAACGTCACGGTGTTGAATTCCTCCTTTTGATCTATCTCAGTGGTACCAAGCAATGCCCATGGTACTTTCTCAGATATGTCGCTCGTTAGTTGCTTGAGTTGATGATTCATCTCCTTCATTTCCCGCCGTGCGTCCTTCATCATAAAGTGGAGCTCTCCAATGGTGTTATCAAGTTGTTCCTCTGGAGTAGGAATTCTTTCTTGGTAATGTTGTGGAAAGAACCCTTGTGCATAACACGCTTCAATGACACTTTGCAGCCATAATTGATTCTCCGGTAGTGTCATATCAGGAAAATTGCTATCCTTTGCGAATTGAATGACGCTTTGCAGCCATAATTGATTCTCCGGAAGGGTCATATCTGGAAAATTTGTAGCCATTGCGAGCTAAGAGTGTAAGAAAAAAACAAAAATAATAATAATAAATTTTTTTAATAAAAATAAAATAAATACTTAAAACTTGCAATAAAATCAAAAACTAAAATTAAACAAGTCCCCGGCAACGGCGCCAAAAACTTGACACGAAAAATCCTTACGTGTATTAAACAGCAAGTGGACTGGTCGTGTGTAGTAATAAAGTCGACAATAAAATCCGGGTTGTCGAACCTCAAGGACTTGTATTTTAGTTTATGATTTTAAAGCAATTGAAGAACTTAAACTAAAACAAGAATTAACTAAAATATTATGGAAGTAAGATATAAGAAACAAGATGTCGAAATCAAGATAGCTATGGAAGAGAGCAATTAAGACGCATGTGTTGGCATAAATTAATCAATTTTCACTATAAACATGTTCTCATATTATCAGACTAATGTTGCTTTGGTGGAAAAAACCTTAAATAATTACTACCCGATTTCTCGGCTGTAATAATCCTATGATTAATTGATGGTTCTCTAGATATGTCTATCCGAGAATCTAACCAACAATCATGCATTCAAGTTCTAGAATTTCCCCGGATTAATCCAGCTAACTGCACCCGGGAATCTCTACCTATCTCTAGGGGCAATTCCCTATTTTTTACGGATTATGTGATGATCCTCTTTGCACCTTAAATTACCTTCTCTCGAACGAATAATTTAAGCAATAAATCATGCATATGGTAGCTAAGCATATGATGCATTCAAACAAGATCAAGACACAAAGCAACAATAGAATTAATATGAAAAACACAATTTATAACTCAATTATCATAATTTAGCCTCAACATGGCCTTAGTTCGAAGAATCTATTTTATCATAAAAGATAAAAGATAGGAACTTAAATTAAGATTCATATTCATAGACAAAAACAAATCTAAATCTAAGAAACTCCCTCGTATTTTTGATGGTTGAACTTCGATCTTCATCTCTTCCATGCTTCTTGATTTCTTCACCTTCAAAGGTTCTTGATAATCTTCATAACTACTCTAAGGATGATGAAGGTAATGATAGGATGTGTTTAGGCTCCCCCAAATGGGGAATGTGTATTCAAGTGTGTTTGTAGGATGGCCTCCAATCCTCCTTTTATAGCCAAAAGAATTCACCAACCAAGAACATGTGCTTCCATTCTCTTTTATTTCCACCTACCATTCTCTTGCTTTCCATCTACCAAGAATGTGAACTACCATTCTCTTGTTTTCCACCTACCATTCTCTTACTTTCCTCCTACCGAGAATGTGAACTACCATTCTCTTGTTTTTCACCTACCATTCTCTTACTTTCCTCCTACCAAGAATGTGAACTACCATTCTCTTGTTTTCCACCTACTAAGAATGGGAGCTGCCACTTTCGTATTTTCCAGCGCAGGGATAGTGTTTTATTCATAAACTTCTCCACAGACCTTCGAATTGGATGATTCAAGTCCCCATGTAAAGATAAGACATAGATCTAAAACTTTGTAGAAGGACACGCCATCAAATTCGGTCTCTCAATTTATCCAAATGGCGTTCCAACGTGGAGATTGTTTCTGATTTGGCACCCAGGTGTGCGGAAATGGTACTAAAATATTATTTTGGCTAACTCCAGCTTGTTTCTTGCTTGTTTGGTCGTGGAGGTGTGAAGCATCTTGGCCTAAACTTGTTTTATACGTCGTTTTTCAGCCCGTTCTTCGATTGTATCCATTTAAGGTCTGAAATCACTTAATGCACGAATTAAATGCACATGTGACAAAATCAAGCGATAAATGAACCTAAAACATAAACGCAAAGGGGCTTAATAACACGTAAAAATGACTCCTATCAATCTTTTTTAGGATTCAAAAATTCTTTCCATTCTTGGCATAGCCTAGAAAGATTCCCTCATCCGCTTTAGGATCAAATGTCTTCAGGCTTTGGGATCCATTATTATGGATAAAACAGTTTGAACCAAAGACATGAAAGTATGAAACATTTGGCTTACGTCCCTTCCATAGTTCATATGGAGTTTTCCCGTGCTGTTTGTTGATCATGCAACGATTTTGAGTGTAACAAGCAATGTTGATCGCTTCGGCCCAAAACCTAGTAGCAAGCTTGGATTCTACTAACATCGTCCTAGCGGCTTCCTTGAGTGTTCGGTTCCGGTGTTCAGGAACACCATTTTGTTGGGGAGTTCTGGGAGCTGAATACCCATGATGTATTCAATTCTCTGCACAAAACTTCTCAACAATCTTGTTAGTAAACTCAGTACCGTGATCGCTTCTTATTCTTGCAACCTTAAGATTTTTCAATAATTGAAGTTGCCGAATAAGCATTGTTAACTTGTCACAAGTCTCATCTTTTGTTGAAAGAAATTCCACCCAAATAAATCGAGAGAAATCATCTACTATCACCAGAGTGTACTTTTTACCACTTACACTGATCGTTTGAATAGGTCCAAACAAATCCATGTGAAGTAGTTCAAGTATTCTAGAGGTGGATAGATGAGGTTTTCTTTTGAAAGATGATTTGACTTGTTTACCCATTTGACAAGCGTCACAAAGGCAATCCTTGTGAAATGGTCCTTTTGGTAATCCCTCTACAAGATTTTGACTTATAAGCTGAGAGATTGTCTTCAAATTGAGATGATTCATTTTTCTATGCCATAACCAACCCATTTTAGATTCATTTTAGCAACAAAGCATGTTGGATTGTTATCATATGTTGAACCGAAATCTACCAAATATATGCTGTTAGTTCTTTTACCCTTCAATTTAGTAGACTTAGTCTTAGCGTCATTTATATAGCAATAGTCGCTTGAGAATATAACTTCAAAGTCTTTATCACAAAATTGACTTATGCTTAATAAATTGTGCTTTAGATCCTCAACATAATAAACATCACTTATCATGATGTTCCCCATATGCATAGTACCTATACCTTTGGTTTTACCTTTGGAGTTGTCACCAAATACAACCTGAGGACCATTGGCAACTCGATAGTTGATCAGAAGATCCTTGGAACCAATCATGTGCCTTGACGATCCACTATCGAAGTACCAAACAGATGTATCGGCTCTAGCTCTAGGTACCTGCAATCAAAAGGAAAGTTCTATTTCTGTTTAGGTACCCATTATTGCTTGGGTCCTTTAACATTAGTAGCATTGTTAGTTTGAATTAGAACTTTAGGAACCCATATTTGTCTAGTCTTCATTGTAGGAATACTGGCCTTCTTGGGTTTCACATTGTGTTGTGTGTGTTGTTTGGGTGTATAATAATATCCTTGATTATAATAGTGATCATAATCATAGTCATAATCATAATTATCATGGTATCGATAATATGACCTTGACTGATTTGGATGTTGACGCTGGTATTTCCTTAGCGCTGGCCTGGGTTGCACTTTTGGTGCTGGACGCTTAGCGCTTGATTCACGGTGGTCAGACTTATCCTTAGCCTTTTGAGCGTTTGGATAAACCCGTCTTTGTGAATCATTTGCCTTAGCCTTACCCTTGCCTGAGTTAGCTTTGGCTTTCTCATTTGGCCTCTTACCATTGTCGCTAGGTTCATTTAGCGTTTGGCTTTTCGAACTTTTCTTAACAAAGAAAGCACCCTTTCCTATGTTGTTCACCGTAACATTAGATTTATTAGGTTGTTTACCGAGTTTATCGCATCCTAAACCGGTCTTTTCACAAAATAATCTAGTTACTTCAGTCACATTATCCAACTTTCTAGAAACTTTTGATAATGATGAGATGAGCTGCTCTGATTTGGCAAGTCTAGCAATCAAATCAGCTTCTCTCTTGATTATTATATCAAGATCGCTTTTTAATTGAATAATTTCATTCTCAAGCGATTGGTTCTTTTCAATGCACTGCTGCTGAACTTGCAACTCTGCTTTGAGCGTTACTTTATCACTTTTGAGCAATGAAATGATAGCGAAGTGATTTTGATATATTTTGGCAGCTTCTTGACTTTCATTGTAGTATTCTTTGACTTTGTCAAGTAATTCGTCATCAGAGAGAGGAATAGATAATTCATTGATTACCTCAAGAGATACTTCATCATCTCTATCCATGAGACATATAAGCGCTGAGTCATCCAATGGCTCATCATCATCACTACTCTCCTCTAATGATTCTAAATCTTTAGGTGCGGACGCTGGTTCTGATTTCGCTAGCAAACCTTGTTGACGAAGGTTGCTTTTGAATTGGTTTCTATCCAAGTAATCCTGTCTTGAGGGCTTGGATACGTTTGGATAACGACAATTTACCTGGTAGTGCCCTGGTTTCCTGCAGTTATAACAAAGATTAGTTTTCATCTTTTGTTCATTTGTTAACCTTGCCTTGTGTAGTTTTGAGACCACTGGAGCTGAGAGATTTTGAGTAGACGCTTGGTACTAAACAGGCACTTGAGGTGAAGGAATAGAATACTGAGGTGCTTGAAACTGTTGTTGCACCTGAGAAGGCGCTTGATATGAACTTTGTCCTTGATTATGGAAACCTTTTCCTTTCTTTTCATATCTCAAGAACTTCCTAAATCTATTTAGCAAAGAGAACTCCTCTTCCTCATTGATATCTAAATTCTTTCCTTTATTACCCGATTTACCTTTGATTGATGCTATAAGTGCTCCAGATTCAATCACCGGACTGCTCACAACATCACTAGCAGAATTCAACTCAAACTCAAATGCTTTGAGCTCTGAAAAGGCGTCTTCTGGAGTTAGGAGATCCAACATATTTGATTCTCTCATAGCGGCTGTCTTCATCAAGAATTTACTTGGTAAACTTCTAAAGATCTTAACCACCATTTCCCGATTCTGTAAATCCATTCCCAACGATGTAAGTTCTGTAACCAAAGCTGTAAATCTTCTGTCTAATTGCTTTAAAGTTTCATTGGGTGACATCTTAAATCCGTTAAACTTTTCCTTGGCAATGGAAAGTTTGTTCTGTTTAATCTGTGCTGAACCACCACAAATTGTAGCCAACTTATCACATGTTTCTTTAGTGTTTTTGCACGACTTGATCTTGTTAAATAGGTTGTCATTATCACCAATAGCCGTATATAGAGCGTTACGACCAACATTATCCAAATTAGCTCTTCGACGCTCATCTGGAGACCATTCTTGTTTCGGTTTTTCAACGTAACCATCTGGAGTGTCTTCCGTGGCTCCAGGCGCTCTAGTGACAACTTTATATATTTTGATTAGCCCGTCTGAAATAATATCACACATGTCATCATCACAAGAACAGAGATATGTAAATGCTTTGACTTTCCATGTGTCAAAATTTGACTCAGTCAGTTTGGGAACTTTAGCAAATGCCATGTTTAAAATCTAAAGCAACTAAGTTTGAAAAGGATCTAAACAAGCAGTTATGCTTGGAAATTTTAAAATTTCAACTTTAACCGCTCTGATACCACTTGTTGGTCCTAAGTGGCATACGAAAGGGTCTAGAAGGGGGGAGGGGGTTGAATAGACCCTGAAGTCTTTTTCGACTTCAAAAATTTCATATTAAAATGTTTTGGACGCTTGAAGTGTCTTACGCTTGACTTAAGCGTTCACTTAAAATCTAGGTGCTTTGGTGAAGCGTCTAACGCAGACTGTTTTTAGAAAGTTAACTCAGACTTCAAGATTTGAATATTATAACCAAATAGGTTTAAGCATTCACTTCTTTGATCAGTGTTAGCACAACAAAATGATTTTTGTAGTCTTCTTTTCAAAAGCTTTAGCGTCACAAAAAGTGTATTTAGTTGCTTAGCGTTTGATTAAGTTTTACTTGATCAGTTTATGATATGACAATATGAAAAACTGAATGTAAAGTAAGGAATACAATATTTGTAAGGTTCGTTGGGTGGTGTAATCCCAACTACGTCCTTCTTCTCCTTGAACACTTGGAGGCAATCCACTAAAATGATTCTCAAAGAATCACACAGAATCTTCTACAAATTAGGGAGAGATGGATGTCGATGACTTGAGCTCCTTGATCACATAGATTTCTGCTCCAAATCACTTCAATCCCCTTGCTTCTTTCACCCAGAAATACTGCAAGTATCCAACTTCGACTTCACATAGATCGCGAGGCTTGGATAGTGGTTTTTCTAAAAGGTTTTTTGATTTTGATAAAGTTCAAACAACTAGGAATATCTCAGTAGTAATGTGGGTTTCTTTGAAAAGAATGTTTGAGATATTCATTGACTGTCTCAGGAATTGAAGAAAAACAACAGGAATGTTTTCTTGAATCTTCTAGTTTTTCTGAGATTGTAAGGAACGAGACTTCAATGCAACAGCAACTCGACTTCATAATTGTTCTCTGTTTTTGGCTTGTTGTTGAAGTCCTATTTATAGGCATTCTAGGAAAAATTGTCCGTTGGACACATGACTTCCGCAAGTGAACAACTTTTGTCCTTTTTCCTGAAAATCTGCTGCACAAAAGTTGGTGCTGCAGTCTTTAAATAGTTGACAGTCCAATAGGGTGGCTTCTCCGTACGTCTGAAAGTGCTTATCATATTTAATGCTCTTATCAGCATTTAATGCATTTGAATTAAATGCCCGTTGGCACTTAATGCATTGAGAATATTTGCATTAAACTCCTTGCGGATTTAGAAATAAATTCAGATGAAATCAATCATTGATAGACGCTTATTCAACCTTGAATTACTTCTATCCTACGAGTGATGCTTCATGTAGCTGGTCATTCTAGATGCTTGGAATCTTCATCTTCATTCAGACTTCGGGCGCTTGAGTCTTGATACTTTACTTACGATAAACTCACTCAAAACATATCAGAGGCTCAGTCTAAGACGACTTAGCCTAACAATTTAGAATAAAAATAAACAATGACTATTACAAATCTAACGCTTCAAAGCTTATATAAGTTTCTAAGTAAAATCAAACTTACATATTTTGGGTCTAACATAAAGTCCTAATTGTCATCATCAAAACATCTAACATGAAATTCCTAACAATTAAGTTGTTTCCTGCGAGCACGTATACCTGCAGCCTGTGTTCCTATCTGCCATCTCTTGCGTGTTCGCACTCTCCTCCTGCCATGCCCCTTAAATTCGCCTATATAAGGTGTAGTGCCTGCTCGCTGATAAAAAAAATATCGTCGTCCTACCGTAGTACAAAGGTCGCCTTTTATTGCCTACGTATATTTTATTGTCTAATTCATGTCCCCGACCCCCCATGCGGTTTGGTGTCTGAATAGAAAAGATATTGCCCTCTCAATTTGTCATCTATAGCTGTAATGGTTATAGGGTTATTGTTTGTGGATGTGTTATTTTGTCTGCCGTTTGTTTGATTTGGTCTGGGGATGGGGGGGTGACCCAATTAATTCTATTCCGATTAACGCTTTCGTGGGTTGAAAAAGGGCATCTGTTCTGGTGTTTGGTTGTCGTGCGTTTTTGTGGTATGTTTGTGTGAGTGCAGTGCAAATTTTGGCCTAGGTGTGTTGGTTTCAAGAATATAGGCGAAATACGGGCTCTATGCTGGTTTGTGTCCCTTTATAGCATCCTATTTCTGCGTCTAGCGGTTCCGCATGTTCTATATTGTTTTTTTATTTATTTACTACTTTTGTGTGCCTTGTATTTTTTTCCCGTGCCATCCCATATTTATGTCTAATAGGAAGTAAATAAAAAGTGGCTACTATTTGTTTTCCATCGAGGATGTTTGCCCTGGGAGTAGCGCCATACAAACAAGTTATTGAGTGATAAATATTCACTCATGCTTAGTGGGTGAGATCTTGGTTAGATATCCTTTTCTTTGGATTGGGGCCCTTTTTCCCAGGTGTAATGATACTGATTGACATGGACGCGAGTGGACAATGACCCCTTCAATTAGCAACTGGACTGCACATCGAAGCGTGCACATTTGTGTGCTCTTTAGTTACCTCTGTATTCTGTTAGACACTAGATGATCTATGCATCCATGCGCTTTTGATATCACCTTCTATCCGATCCTTGGCATGGCCGTGCCATCACCTGCAACTGTTTATTGTGCCCTTATCATTGGTATCTGCGTATTTAAATTCAATCATAGGATAATGTTTTATTTTCTTAGTGACTTGGCTTTAGTTTGGGCTCTTCTTAGGTTCTAGTGGTGTGCGCGTTTAGAATAGGTTGTTCCTGTCATCGCTATTGTCGATCGATCTGCTTGCATTATGGTACATGCTCAGGTGTGCGGTTCTCTATCTTGTCCATAAGCGCTGTGTTGAGCTTTGGATTTTTTAGCTTTGTCCTTGCCTGCTTGTCGTCTTACCAGGCGGACACTCGGCGCTTGTGTTGAGGTTCGAGGGACCGTTGTCTCCTGAACTTCCGTCCTTTTGTGGATGTATACATTGATACATTTTTTATTTGTGTGTTAGCACGTGTGTTCTGGGTTGCTATTCTCAGAATATGCCATAAAAAATTTGAGTCTATAGTTGAGATTTGGGTATTATTATCTGGATTTGATGGGGTCGGGGTTATATTTGGCTGCCCTTTATTGCCGTGTTGTGTCATTGAGGTTGCTTCTCTGTGTTAGGTTTATGCCCTCAATGCCAATGGAGGAATTAGATTGAGAAGGCCATTTTAGTTATATTGTATAAACCATTATATTCTATTTATAGAATAAGGCAATTGGTTTTGTTCATATAAATCTATTTGGCATTTAAGTGTGTTGAATAAATAAGTCCTTGATATTTGAAGATAGACTTTCCACCTCTTATGGATAAGAGGAGACACTGGAAGAGTCAAGCACTTAATCTCTTAAACGATAGTTCGCGAGTTAAGGAATTTTAGTTAGACATTAAAATTCAACTCGTATGACACCTGCATTGACAAGGAAGTGCCATTTGAACACTGATTAGATAGTGGGAGCTAGTGTCATGAATATAGTTAATGGAATTAACATATGTGAACTCGACTCGATTAATTCGATCAAATTGGTATTTACTCTTTGACAGTCAATGATTGGGATTAAGATTGCGAGATGTGTACACTTTAGACCTGAGGAGTTATTTACAGTGTGTTTGTAGTATTGAATATGTTATCAGAGTAGTTAGACATGTATCACCAGATAGGTGGGGTCGACCTTGAAGTACGAATCAAGTATCATTCGACATTGTAAGATAACTGCCAATACGGGATTCACTGTCTCAATATTAAACGAGTATGTGACCTGTATGATCATAAGTAATTGAAATTATAAGTCTTTGGCCAAAGCATATAAACTAACTCATGATGGTCTCTGAGGGTAGTTTGGTAATTTCACATTATTATGATTCCAAAGTACAGTATCAAGTTCTATGAGTTTGATATACCATGGCTCTCACTATTAGGAATCCTTTCGAGCGAGAAACACTGCAGAAGAATTGAGGATTGCTAGAGTCGAATCACTTTAACATGGTTTGGTGATTTTCAAAGGGTTTTCAAAAATAAACGAAACTGATTGCCTTATCAATTTCGTATTCTTGAATTCGTGTAACAACAACTCCTAGAATTCCTATCTCCAAATATTCACGCGAAATTAGCCTTCAAAAGATCTCCAAAAATCTCCTCGTTGGTGGTGCTGGACGGCTAGGAGAGATTTTTTGGGATTGGAGCTTTTTCCTTTTATGTTATGCAATTAGGTTTAGGGTTTGTTGTAGCAGTAATAGTTATTTTATAACTCTACTGACTTAAGCAACAAGTAGGAGTCCATCTTTGGACTCCTCTTAGTTGCCTTTAGGGCTCCAAGTGGATGGTCAAGGTGGGTTTTTTGGCCTAGCCAATTTAGTCCACCTTTTAATACATATTTAGTTTAAATCCTATTTAAATTCAATACATATTATTAATTAATTGCATTTAATTAATATTTCACATAAATAATTTAATTTAATCTACTTAAATTAAATATTTAATTTATTGATTGAACCAATAAATCAATCCGTCCAATTAATTTTATCTTTCTCAAAGATTAACACAAAAAGACATCTTGTTCGTTTCTTATAGCGCGACTCTTTAGGCTCGTCTCACTTGGCAATGGGAGGGAGTACCAGAGGATGTGAGTGTCACCTAGCCAGTCTCATGTACTCACATCGTAACCCAGTTGAGTACAAAATGAATGAATCATTTACGAACCTCTGAACTTTAAATACCGTTTGTGTATAAGCCCTTCACTGAAGTATCCCAATCAAGTGAGAGTCATGGTATATGTCAAACTCACTAAACTTGATACTGTGCATTTAATCATAGCATATTGAAATTTCCAAACTATCCTCCATGTCCTATATGAGTTAGTTTCATTGCTTTGGCCAAAGTCTTATAATTTCATTTGCCTATGATCGCACATGATACTTTCTCGTTTACTGTCGAGACAGTGAATCCCATCTTAGCGATCACTTCATAAGTGCTACTTAACTCATTGAGATCGCACTTCGAGGTCGGCCCCACCAAAGGGTGATTTAGGCCTAACTACTCTAGTAACAGATTCAACAGTATAAGTACTTTAATCATGAACCCTCAGGTCTAAGGCTCACACATACTATTATGGTCAGTAATATAATCATTGATAGTCACTGAGTAATTACCCATGTGATCGGATTACTGCGGGCCGTGTTCAAATATATCATGGTATATCTATGACTCGTGTTCTCACTATCCCATAGTGTTCGACTGACACTCCTTGTCAGAGCATGTGTCATACAAGTCGAATCTTAATGCCCAATTAAGATTCCTTGACTTGCGAACACTTATAAGTGATCAGGAGTAAGACTCTCCCTGTGCCACTTCTTTATTCCATAAAGGGCGAAGAGTCAACCTTGATACACATGGACTATTTGTTCAATACTTATTAATGCCAAGAAGTTTTATATGAATAGAAGACTAAATGCCTTTATTAAATATAAGTTCGTATAATATAATTAGATACCCTATATAATCTATTTATCCTCATTGGCATCTAGCGCATATACCTAACAATCTCTCACTTGCAATTAATGCCAATTGCTATGGTATCTAATACCCATCTTCTCAAGATGTCGCTCTAGCACCGCCTGCGACAATGGCTTAGTGAGTGGGTCAGCCACGTTGTCGTCTGAGGTTATTTTCTACACGACGATGTCGCCTCTTCCAACTTTTTCTCGAATTATGTGATATCTCCTCTCTATGTGTTTGGATTTGTTGTGAGACCTTGGTTCCGTAGCTTGCACGAGGTCTCCATTGTTGTCACACCAAAGTGGCAATGGTAGCTCCACACTAGGAACAATCTGAAGTTCTGCCATGAACTTCCTTATCTAAACAGCTTATTTGGCTGCCTCTAAAGCTGCCACATATTCAGCTTCAGTGGTCGAATCAGTAGCTGTTCTTTTCTTGGAACTCTTCCAAGACACTGCTCCACCGTTCAGAGTAAATATGAACCCAGAAATGGATTTGCGGTCATCAATGTCTGATTGGAAATTAGATTCTGTATAACCGTCCACTTTCATTTCTCCATTGCCATTTATGGGAATCATATCTTTGGTTCTTCTCAAGTACTTCAAGATAGATTTCACGACAATCCAATGTTCTTTACCCGGGTTAGCTTGAAACCTACATACTACGCTCACAGCATAAGTAAGATCTGGTCTCGTGCATAACATCGCGTACATGAGACTTTCCACTGCTGATGCATAGGGAACTGCACTTTTCTCTTTTAGATCTTTCTCACTTTGAGGATTCATCTTTTTGGAGAGATCAATTCCATGTCTCCTGGGAAAAAGACCTCTTTTAGAGTTCTCCATCCTAAATCGCTTTAGGACCTTCTCTAGATAGAGGGCTTGAGATAGTCCTATCATCTTATTCGATCTATCCCTGTAGATGCGAATTCCTAGGATATAGGTGGCTTCTCCCAAGTCTTTCATGGAGAATGCGCTTGAAAGCTATGTCTTAACTGAAGTTAGCAGACCTTCATCATTCCCTATAAGGAGAATATCATCTACATATAGCACCAAGAATGTGATTTTGCTCCCACAGACCTTTTAATAGACACATGGTTCATCCTTGCTTTTGATGAAGTCGTAGTTTTGTTCTTCTTCATCAAAATGAAAGTTCTAACTACGAGAGGCCTACTTGATTCCATAAATGGACCTATTCAAGTTGTAAACCTTATTAGGATCTGCACTTGATATGAAACCCTTGCGCTGTTCCATATAGATTTCCTCCTCGAGGAATCCATTTAAGAACGCGGTCTTCACATCCATTTGCTAGATTTCATAATCCAGGTATGCAGCTATGGCAAGTATAATTCTAATAGATTTGATCATAGCTACAGGTGAAAAGGTTTCCTCATAGTCAATGCTCTCCTTTTGACTATATCTTTTCGCCACTAGCCTGGCCTTATAAGTGTCTACTTTGCCATCCGGACCAATCTTTTTCTTATAGATTCATTTTCATCCAATGGGTTCAATACCTTTGGGTTGATCTTTCAGAGTCCAGACTTGGTTCGAATACATCGAATCCATTTCTACTTTCATAACTTCATGCCATTTTGCAGAATCCATGTCCATCATTGCTTGGTCATAGATAGATGGATCGTCTCCATGGTTTGGTTCCACTACTACATGCCATATTTTCATATATTTAGTTCAAAATGTTTCATTCATACCAATGGATCCCAAAGCCTAAAGACGTTTGATCCTAAAGCGGATGAGGGAATCTTTCCAGTTCATGCCAAGAACGGAAAGAGTTTTTTGATCTTAAATAAGATCAAATCGAAGGTTGAAGAATCCATTCATGTTGTGCTTGATGATGCTAACCAAGAACCGAGTAAGGTTAATCCTGATGATGTAGGAATTGAAGATTTTGCCCAACTAGCGTCACAAATCAATCTTGGGATGATAGTGATGATGATGAGGATGATGAGATCTTTGTGTCTAACCCTAAGATTACTCGTGAGGTTACTAATGAGGATATTTTCAGAATCGCTGATGATCATGAAGAGAATGATCATCAAGAACAAATTGGAACTGTGAATAATGCAGCGACTGCACCAGAGACAAATGAAAGTCAAGCGATTGATAATCAAGAGTCTCTCAACCCATTCCAACCAGACTGTAAATGGCTCAGAGACCATCCACCAGAGCTAGTTATTGGAGATATTGAAGCACCTGTCAGAACTAGGTCCGCAACAATCAATGAGACCATGTTCACAAGCTTTCTATCTCAAATGGAACCAAAGAAAGTGGATGAAGCGCTCAGTAATTCAAGTTAGGTAGAAGTAATGCAAGAAGAGCTTAACCAATTTGGGAGAAGCAAGGTTTGGACGCTAGTACCAAGACCAACTCATCAAGGAGTTATTGGGACTAGATGGGTTTTTAGGAACAAGATGGATGAAGATAGCATTGTTATAAGAAACAAAGCCAGATTAGTCGCTCAGGGTTATTGTCAAGAAGAGGGGATTGATTTTGATGAGATATATGCCCTAGTAGCCCGTCTTGAAGCGATTAGGATGTTCCTAGCATTTGCCGCATTCAACAAGTTCACAGTATACCGAATGGACGTGAAGAGTGCATTCCTGAATGGTAAACTCCAAGAAGAAGTCTATGTAGAGCAACCTCCAGGATTCATCAACAACCATGGCAAAAGTATGGTCTACAAATTGGATAAGGCACTCTATGGCCTTAAACAAGCACCAAGAGCATGATGTGACACTCTCTCTATCTTCCTTATAGGTAAAGGCTTTTCATAAGGCAGCGTTGATACAACGTTATTTAAAATTACCCGTAATGAAGATATTCTCCTAGTCTAAATTTATGTTGATGATATTATATTCGGATCCACTGATAAGCAATTGTGTGAGAAATTTTCGAAAAAGATGCAAGATCAATTTGAGATGAGCAGGATGGGTGAATTAACTTTCTTCTTAGGATTACAAGTTAAACAACTCCCTAATGGCATATTTATAAACCAAACTAAATATACAAGAGATATGATTAAGAAATTTGGTATGGAAAATGCATCATCTTCAAAAATTTCAATGAGCCAAATGCTTAAGTTAGATAAAGATGAAAGTGGGAAGAGAATCGATATCACTAACTATAGAGGTATCATTAGATCACGTCTTTATCTTACCGCTAGTAGACCTGATATTATATTTTCGGTATGCATGTGTGCACACTTTCAAGCTGACCCTAGAGAGTCACATTTAAATGCTGCCAAGAGAATTCTTAAATACCTAAAAGACACACAGAATGTGGGCTTATGATATCTAAGGGACTCTCCTTTTGAACTAATTGGTTATTCAGACACAGATTTTGTAGGATGCAAAATAGATAGAAACAGTACTAGTGGTACATGTCAATTTCTAAGTGATAGACTAAGTTCGTGGCATAGTAAGAAACAACAATCCATAACGACTTCTACCGCTGAAGTAGAGTACGTAGCCGCTGGGAGCTGTTGTGCACATGTCCTTTGGATGAGGCAACAACTTAGAGATTATGGAACAATCCTAGGTCCTACCCCAATCCATTGTGATAATCAAAGCGCTTTAACTATGACCCAAAATCCTGTCCTTCATTCTAGAACCAAACACATTGACATTCGATTTGCGTGACCATGTTCAAAAGAAAGATATCTCCATGCACTTCATTAGAACTAACAAACAATTGGCAGATATCTTCACCAAAGCGCTCAACGAACAACTCTTTCTCACTTTGAGAAGTGAATTAGGTATGGTCGATTTAAGCGCTTAAACCATAAAGCATCATATCTTATATAGGCATATAATTTAGGGGGAATCTACTTTAAATTTATGACCAAATTTTTTTTGAAATAAGTTATCAATTTTAAGGGGGAAATTTAAAATTGTACTTGTCTCAATCTTTGAGTGACTATGATCAAAAATGACTTTGAAACTTTTATGCATTGATCACTAGCTCTTATCTATTATGCATAAAAAAATTAATCTCTAATAAATGAAAATGTCTTTTATAAATCCAAGCAATTGATTTTAATTAAAAATCTTTAACTTTGAGAAATTGAATTTTATTAAAAAGATTTCAGCGTTAAAAGATTCCCACTTAAAGTTAAGTCTCCTTCTCTGAAAATCATGCATAGTTTTCATCGCTAAAAAGGTAGCATGTGGATTAGTACAAAAGATTAGATTTGACAACTGCCCACACGTATTTATCAAATCAAACTGACGGTTAATGATTCTTATCTAAAAACTAAGCGGTTCAGTAACTGCACCTGTCTGAGTACGTGTCAGTGTACTATCAGGTGTGTGTACTTCACGCGAAAATTTTCAAAATTATTCAAACGTTTTGAAAAAGTAACTGCGGATTTCAAACCTTTAAAATTCACAGTTGTTTCCCTATTTTACAGCACTTTTTGACATCCGTCTTTATGAGTAAACCTCTCATATTTAATTTTTGTTATTTTCAAAATTAACTTTTGTACACGTGTCATTCATCTACTAGTTGAGGAGTTATTTTTGCCTCCTATTTAAACCTTTACAGTAAAACTTTATCACTTCCAAAATTTTTCTATCGTAAAAGTTCTTTCTCTCTAAGGCAAAAAGAATGTTTTTCCTCTCCTCAACCGAAGCTTTTTCAGTTCAACAATGGCACCCAAATCTTCAAAATCTGATGCCGGAAAATCTTCCAAATCTGATAAACCAGTCACTGTTAATGCCAGTTTTCTTGTTAACTAGGACTATCTTTTTGATAACCAGAACTTCCCTCTACGGACTGTTCTTCCACTCGTCCAGGAATCTGGTTTACGTGATATGATAACTTCCGTTTTTAACCAGAACCCTATTCTTCTTCAAGAATGCAAAAATCTCCAGCGATGGGAATTCCATTTCCTGTGTCTTTCCCTTTGCTCGTGAGACTGATAAGAGGCATTTTTACGTGTTTTTAAGCCCATGGGACTTATGCTATGGATTCTTTTATTGACAAAATCATGCCACATTTGCGTTTAAGCGGGGTGTTAAGTGATTACAGGTGATAAATTTGAGCATACGAAGAAACGAGGCGAAAAACGACGTATAAAACAAGTTCAGGCCAATTTGCTTCTGTCGTCCACGCCCAGGCGCCAGTATTACCACGCCCAGGTGCCGGACAAGATGCAAATAACGTCAACATTCTGCTGTCCACGCCTAGGCGCCGTATCTGCACCACTTTCCACATTCGAGCGCTATTTCCGTATGTTTAGAGACCGAATTGGATGAAGTTCCCTTCTACAATGTTGTAGAACTATGTGTTAGATTCAAATGAGGACTTGAATCATCCAAATCGGAGTTTTGTGGAGAGAGTTATGAATGAAATACGATTGCTGCGCAGGACACATTGCATTTAATTTCAGCATTCTGTCAGCGGCGCCCAAGCGCCGTAATGCCCACGCCTAGGCGTGACCACACCCGAGTTTTGATTCCTTTCAGCCAAAAGATCATCATTTGATGGGGGAATGGAACATTTAAAGCCAAGAGGTCATCACATGTATGGAGGGGATGTCATAAGTGTGTTTCTTAGTAGATCTACTTTATGAAATTTTATACTACACACTTTAGGGTAGTGGAGGACACACTAGGGGAGACACACACTAGGGAGCCCAGCAGTTTCTTGTCTTCTTAAGCCATTTTCTTCACGCTGGACCGAACACATCTTGGAGGAGGAGGCAGCTGGCCATTACTCTTCACCCATCATCATTCAATACCATTCTTCATCACTTTTGGAGGGGAACAAAGAGAGAGGAGTTAAGGATTGAAGTTCAAAAGCAAGGATCCATCATCAATCAATTGAGGGAGTTTTAATTACTTGCATTTACATGTTTATTTCCATGAGTATGTATATGTTTGTATTAGATTTTCTTAAGGCCTTGATGAGAGGCTAATATTGTAGAACTAAGGCCATGTGAAAGCCAATTTATGAATCAATGTATGTGAAGTGAATTTTCGTATTAATTCTCATATTGCTTTGTGTGTTGATTTTGATCTTTTATTACAATCATGTGCTTGATCACCATATGCTTGCTATCTTGCCTAATCTAGTCATTCGAGAGAAGATAGATTAGGGTTCAATGGAATCAACTCATCATCCGAAACTAATGTGGAATTGCCCCTAGACATAGGTAAAGATTTCCGGGTGCGGTTAGCCGGATTTATCCGGGGAAACTCTAGAACGTTAATGCGTGGTTATTGATTAGATTCTCGGATAGACATATTTAGAGAACCATCAATTAATCATAGGATTATTATGTGCCGAGACATCGGGTAATAATTATCTAAGGAATTTCCACCAAAGCAATAGGAGTCTAATAATTCGAAGAGTAGCTCATCTATATTGACGAGTAGATTCGGTTGTAGCATGTGCCTTAGTCATTTTATCATACGTGAGATTTAATCTATAGTTCGTTTCTCTTTGGTTCTTCACGTGCTTACTCGTTTTATTGCAATTTACTTTTGTCCATTTTCATTAATCATAAACTAAAATTCAAGTCTCCGTGGTCCGACAACCCGGACTTATTTTGTCCACTTTTATTACTACACACGACTAGTGCACTTGCTATTAAAAGCACGTTAGGTATTAGCGTGTCAGAGACCATTGTTCTCACTCCTTCTCTTATATCATCTTTACTAAATCTGCCAAACGATGGTTACGAAGTCGAAAATGTCACTGTTGGAGAAGCTACCAAAGTATGGGCGTTGATCAAGAAGGATGAAGTTGAAGCTGCCTACATGAAGGGCGAATATGTCATTCTTGCGGACATATGCGCAAAGATGATTGAATGCAGAAAGGGAAGCTTCGATAAGGTTTCAAATGTTCAATACAAGATGATGGCAACCATTCTGACCATATTAAAGATTAATTGGTAGCTTTACGTTTTTAATCGCTTCTAGGCATCGATGGCCAAGTCAGTAAATCCCAAGCCTTACGGGATTGTTTTGAGTCGTATTCTTAGCGCTAGCGGTTTCGTCAACACCGCTGGAATGAAAATACGAGCGCTAAAGTTCTATGGAAAAAAGATGGTGTTAGGAATTTCATGTTAGATGTTTTGATGATGGAAAATAGGACTTCCTGTTGGACCCCAAAAAATGTAAGTATAAAAGCTTTCATAGAATATTGTGTATAAGTACCTGAAAGCTTATTTATCTTAGGCTTATAGTTTTCATCTTTGTAGAATTTTAGACTAAGAATGTGATACTAAATCACTAAGGAGAATTCTGGGTAAGTCTACCAAGTGATAAAGTTGAAGATCAAGCGTCTAAAGCTACAGAAGATAAAGATCTCTTGAAGCGTCCGTCAAATGTTTTAGAGACTATTCCAGGTTACAACTCCAGCGCTCAAAATACGAATGGATAACTCAGGCCGAATACTCAACACTAAGTTAATGATGGAATTCTGAGTGAGCCTATCAAAGACAAGATTGAAGAGTAAGCGTCTGAAATAAAGAGAAGAGACTCAGGATCAGTCCAAGCGTCTGTTCAATGCACGAGAAAAACTGTCCTCTTCAGCAAGCGTCCAAAAGGCTAAACCAACACGACCTACAACGAACGAAACCTGAAAATTCAAACCCAAAGCTATCCAAAGACTTAAAGAATGCATGAATCAAACGGACAAATTATTTCCAACGGAAATAAAACAAGATGCATTAAAAGTCGGATAAGTGCTATTAAAATATAAGCACTATAACGTATGGGTAAGCCATTCATTTGACCAAGACTGTCAGAAGTTATGAAACCAAGAACATGCCTAACTAATTAAGTATACCCAAAGTTAGAAATGTTAGAACTCAAGGAATGTTTGGGGAAACGAGATTCCAACCGTGTCAAACGGACAAAAACCACCAATACCTTATAAATAGCCCTTTCAACAAATAAGTCAAAATAGAGCAAAAAAAACCGTGACATATACAAGAGATATACCTGAATATCCTAGTGTGAATAACAGTCACAACCTCTTGTATGTAGACAAATATACAAAAAGACACAAGAAAAGAATACCTACTTTGTTGAAAGAAAAGCTTACAAAAATCCATAGCCAAATATCCGTATAAGCTTTTCACAAGTATTGCAGAGACAGTCAACTATATCTCAAACCCCTTTTTGAAGACCCCACATTACTATTGAGATATCCTCAAGTTGTTTGAACTTTCCAAAACCAAACAAAGCCATTACAAAACCTTTCAACATCTTTCGTCTGAGTGAGAAAGTGTGTTGACTTACAAGCGCCATTTTTGTGTAAAAGAAGCTTGTGGAAGAAGATCTCTACTGGAGCTGAAATCTGTGTGACCCAAGAGTTCCGGGATCAAGTGTAACTTGCATTATTTCTGGGTGAAAGAAGCAAGGGGATAGAAGATCTTTAGTGGAGTTGAAATCTGTGTGACCAAGGAGTTCCAAGATCATATCCAACCTCTCTCTATTTTGTAGAAGTCTCTGGGTGACTCTTCGATAATCATCATAGTGGAAAACCTCTCTGATAAAGGGAGAAGAAGGACGTAGCTGGGATTACATCACCCAGTGAACCTTACAAATATCTTGTGCCATTTACTGTTTTGTTGTCTTACATTATACTGTCATATTATATCTTGGAAAGGCATTTAAACTAATAAGCGACTAATTGGTTAAAACGAACGCTAAGCTATAAAAACATTTCCGCTGTGCTAACCCTGATTTAGTGACTAAACTCTGCCCTACTTTGGTAAGTGTTGAAATCACCGAATCTAAGTTAACTTTTCTCAAGCGCCTGAAACTAGGGCTTAAGTCATCATCCCTCAAGCACCGCACCCAGCGCTTAAAGCTTTCCGAGCGTTCAAATACCTCACAGTAATACGAAAGTTTTTAGAAGTCGAAAAAGACTTCAGGGTCTATTCAACCCCCCCTCCCTTCTAGACCCTTTCGTATACCACTGGGACCAACAAGTGGTATCAGAGCGGTTGAAGTTGAAACCTAAGCGTTTCCAAGCGTAACTGCTTGTTCAGATCCTTATTTTTTTTTTGTCGCTTTAAATTTTTATCTTTTCATGGCATTTTCCAAAGTTCCTAAGTTGACCGAATCAAACTATGATTCATGGAAGGTCAAAGCGTTCACCTATTTGTGTTCATGTGATGATGAAATGTGTGATATTATTTCAGATGGGCCAATCAAAATATACAAGATCATCACCAGAGCGCCCGAAGCCACAGAGGAGACACCCAATGGCTATGTGGAGAAGCCCAAACAAGAATGGTCTACCGATGAGCGTCGACGAGCAAATCTAGACAATGTTGGTAGAAACGCTCTATACACAGCCATTGGAGATAATGACAACTTATTCAACAAGGTCAAATCATGCAACACTACTAAAGAAATTTGGGATAAGTTGGCTACCATTTGTGGTGGCTCAACACAAATCAAGGAGAACAAACTATCAATTGCCAAAGAAAAATTCAATAGCTTCAAGATGCTACCTAACGAGACGCTAGAGCAATTAGACATGAGGTTTACAGCCCTTGTCACTGAACTAACATCTTTGCGTATGGAGCTACAAAATCAAGAAACAGTGGTCAAAATCTTTAGAAGTCTCCCAAGCAGATTCCTGATGAAAACAACTGCAATGAGAGAATCAAACAATCTGGACAGCCTAACTCCAGAAGATGCTTTTTCAGAACTCAAAGCATTTGAGTTTGAGCTGAATTCGGCCAGTGATGCAGTAAGTAATCCAGTGATCGAATCTGGAGCGCTAATGGCATCAATCAAAGGAAAATCTATCAAAGAAAAAAACTCGGATATAAGTGAGGAAGAAGAACTGGCGCTTCTAAATAGATTCAGGAAATTCCTGAAATATGAAAAGAAGGGAAACAGTCCTAAGCACCCAGGACAAAGTTCATATCAAGCGTCTCCCCAAATACAACCACAATATCAAGCGCCTCACTATCCTGCGTCTCCCTCCCGAGCGCCAATTCAATATCAAACTCCCTCTCAGCAAGATCTCTCAGTGCCTGCCGCGTTAAACCAGCGATCCACAAGATTAACAAACGAACAAAAGATGAAGACCAATCTCTGTTACAACTGCAGGAGACCAGGGCATTTCCAAGTTAATTGCCCATATCCAAATGTGTCTAAACCTACAAAGCAAGATCACGCGGATAGAAACCAATTCAGGAGCAATCTGAGACAACAAGGCTTGCTAGCAGAATCAGAACCTCTCTATACTCCTGAAGAGGACTTGGAATCATCAGATGAAAGCAGCGATGATGAACCATCAAAGGATTCAACATTCATTTGTCTCATGGCAAGAGATAATGAAGCATCTAACGACTTACCATCTGAGGTAACCACTGATTTGTATCATCCTCTTTCTTATGATGAATTACTTGACAAAGTAAAGGAATATTATAGAGATTGTCAAGATGCCGCCAAATTATTTCAAAATCACTATCATATTATTTCAGCACTCAGAAGTGATAACGTAACGCTCACAGCAGAGTTGCAAGTTCAGCAACAGTGCATTGAGAAAAACCAATCACTCGAGAGTGAAATTACTCAGCTAAAAAGTGATCTTGATATAATAGTCAAAAGAGAAGCTGAAGTGGTTGCTAAACTTACTAAATCAGAGCAGCTGATCTCTTCATTATCAAAAGCGTCTAGAACGCTAGATAATATGACTAAAGTAACCAGGGCATTTGGTGAAAAGACCGGTCTAGGTTGTGATAAATTTAGTCATAAAGCCAAAGCGTCCAATGTTACAACAATCAACAAAGGAAAAGGTGTAATCTTTGTTGGAGAAAGTTCAATCAGACAAACGCTGAATGAACCAACAGATATTGGTACAAAAGCTAATGGTAAAGTCAACACTTACTCAGGCAAAGGAAAGACCAAAACGAATGTCTCACAAAAGAAAATATATCCAAACGCTCAAAAGGCTAAGGAAATACCTTCTACAAGTGAATCAAACGTTAAGCGTCCCGCACCAAAAGTGCATCCTAAGCCAGTACCAAACAAGATCAAACGTCTATATCCAAAACAATCCAGTTCATATTATCAACACTATGATAATTATGATTACGATTATGATTATTACTATAATCAAGGATATTTCTATACACCTAAAAAACACACACAACACAAAACGAAACCCAAGAAGGCCAATCTCTCTCCCATAATGAAGATAAGGCAAATATGGGTTCCGAAAAATCTAATTCAAATTAACGTTACTAACAAAGTAGGACCCAAAACAAAATGGGTACCTGAAAAGAATTAGAACTGCCCTTTTGAATGCAGGTACCTAGAGCCAACACCGACACTTCAATATGGTACATAGATAGTGGGTCATCAAGACATATGACTGGCTCAAAGGATCTACTGATCAACTATCGTGCAACTAATGGTCCTCAAGTTATATTCGGTGATAATTCCAAAGGTAAAACTAAAGGTATAGGTATCATGCGCAGGGGGAACATCATGATAAATGATGTATATTATGTTGAGGGTCTTAAGCATAATCTCTTAAGCATAAGTCAATTTTGTGATAAAGGTTTTGAAATTAAGTTCTATAGTGACTTCTGCGAAATAATAGATGTTAAGACAAGATCTACGAAGTTAAAAGGAAAAAGAGCAAACAATGTATACTTAGTAGATTGGGATTCAACATTAGATAACAACCCTACATGTTTCGTAGCTAAGAATCAAAACGAATTGGGTTGGTTATGGCACAGAAAAATGAATCACCTTAACTTCAAGGCAATCTCTCAATTAATATCTCTAAATCTCGTAGAGGGATTACTTAAAGGTTCCTTTAATAAAGATCGCTTATGTGATGCTTATCAAATGGGTAAGCAAGTCAAATCATCCTTTAAGAAGAAATCTCATCTATCTACATCGCGAGTACTTGAATTATTACACTTAGATTTATTTGGTCCTATTCAAATCATGAGCATTAGCGGTAAAAAGTATTCACTAGTAATAGTTGATGATTTCTCATGTTATACATGGGTAGAATTATTAGCATCTAAAGATGAAACTAGCGCTAAGCTCACATCACTAATTCGTCAGCTACAAAACTCAAAAGACCTAAAAGTAACCAGAATTAGAAGCGATAGAGGAACTGAATTTACTAACCATATTGTTGAGAAATATTGCAAAGACCTTGGGATACTTCATGAGTATTCAGCGCCTAGAACCCCTCAACAAAATGGAGTTGCTGAGCGACGGAACAGAACGCTCAAGGAAGCTGCCCGTACCATGTTAGTCGAATCCAAGCTACCTCAAAGGTTTTGGGCCGAAGCTAGCAATACCGCTTGCTACACACAGAATCGGTGTATGATCAACAAGCAACATGAAAAGACTCCATATGAACTATGGAAGGGACGTAAGCCAAATGTTTCATATTTTCATGTATTTGGTTCAAAATGCTTCATTCATAACAATGGATCCCAAAACTTAAAGACATTTGATCCTAAAGCAGATGAAGGAATCTTTCTAGACTATGCCAAAAATGGAAAGAGCTTTCGTATCCTAAATAAGATCAAATCAAAGGTAGAGGAATCCATTCATGTTGTGTTTGATGATGCTAACCAAGAACCGAGTAAGGTTAATATCGATGATGTAGGAACTGAGGAACTCTCTCAACAAACATCACAAATCAATCTATGTGATGATAGCGATCTTGATGAAGAGGATGAGATTATCGTGCCTAATCCTACACTTACTCACGAGGCTGTCAATGACCAAAGAAACGCTGATGACCATGAAGAAAGTGATCATCAAGAGCAAGTTAGAACTATAAACACTGAAGCGCCTACGCAAAGAGCTGGTCAAGCGCCTGTGCAACGTAGTCAAGCGTCTGATCAAGCTCTAAACCCTTCTCAACCAGATAGAAAATGGCTCAAGACCGTCCACCAGAATTAATTATTGGAGATATGGGAGCACCTGTAAAGACTAGAGCCGCTACAATAAACGAGGCCATGTTCGCAAGCTTCCTATCTCAAACGGAACCTAAGAAAGTGGATGAAGCGCTAAGCGATCCAAGCTCGATAGAAGCCATGCAAGAAGAGCTAAACCAATTTGAAAGAAATGAGGTATGGACGCTAGTACCAAGACCAACCCACCAAGGGGTCATTGGAACTAGATGGGTCTATAGAAACAAAATGGATGAGAATGGGATTGTGATTAGAAACAAAGCCAGAATCATAGCTCAGGGATACTGTCAAGAAGAGGGCATCGACTTTGATGAAACATACGCTCCAGTTGCCCGTCTTGAAGCAATCCGCATGTTTCTAGCATTCGCAGCATTCAACAAGCTTACAGTATATCAAATGGACGTAAAGAGTGAATTTTTGAATGGTAAGCTCCAAGAAGAAGTATATGTGGAGCAACCACCAGGATTCATCAATAACCATGGGAAAGGTATGGTCTACAAATTGGACAAGGCACTCTACGGCCTTAAACAAGCACCAAGAGCATGGTATGACACTCTTTCTATTTTCCTTATTGGTAAAGGTTTTTCAAAAGGAAGCGTTGATACAACGCTATTTAAGATTACCCATAATGAAGATATTCTCTTAGTTCAAATTTATGTTGATGATATTATATTTGGATCTACTAATAAGTGTTTATGTGAGAAATTTTCAAAAATGATGCAAGACCAATTTGAAATGAGCATGATGGGCGAGTTAACTTTTTTCCTAGGATTACAAGTTAAACAACTCCCTAATGGTATATTTATAAACCAAACTAAATATACTAGAGATATGATTAAGAAATTCGGTATGGAAAATGCATCATCTTCCAAAATTCCAATGAGCCAAACGACTAAGCTAGATAAAGATGAAAGTGGAAGGAAAGTCGATGCTACAAATTATAGAGGCATCATTGGATCACTTCTTTATCTAACAGCTAGTAGACCTGATATTATATTCTCAGTATGCATGTGTGCACGCTTTCAAGCCGATCCTAAAGAATCACACTTAATTGCTACCAAGAGAATCCTTAGGTACCTCAAAGGCACACAACATGTGGGCTTATGGTACCCCAGGGATTCTCCTTTTGAACTAATCGGTTACTCAGATGCAGATTTTGCAGGATGCAAAATAGATAGAAAAAGTACTAGTGGTACATGTCAATTCCTAGGTGATAGACTAATTTCATGGCACAGTAAGAAACAACAATCCATTGCGACTTCTACTGCTGAAGCTGAGTACGTAGCCGCTGGAAGCTGTTGTGCACAAATTCTCTGGATGAGGCAACAACTTAGAGACTATGGCGTAGTCTTAGGTCCAACCCCAATCCATTGTGACAACCAAAGTGCCTTGGCAATGACACAAAATCCAGTTCTTCACTCTAGAACCAAACACATTGACATACGGTATCATTTTCTGCGTGACCATGTTCAAAAGAAGGATATCTCCATGCAATTCATTGGTACAGAAAAACAATTGGCAGATATCTTCACCAAAGCTCTCAACGAACAACGCTTTCTCACTTTAAGAAGTGAACTAGGTATGATTGATCTAAATGCCTAATCATTTGAAACATCATCCTTTCATTAAGCATAAATTTAGGGGGAATAAAATTATTTTTACACAAAATCGTTCAATAAGTTATCAATATTAAGGAGAACCTACATAGGGGGAACCTTAAAAGGGATAACTGAACTTCAGTGAGAATGACCAAAACCGTTTTTTTTTGTTTTATTATTACATTGGTCATAAGCACTTAGCGTTATACGCTAAACTCTTTCAGACGCTTATCAAACGTTTTCTTTAGCGTCTGTGCCCTCTCAAAATAAACTGAACGCTTAGCTTTATTCCCAGCTAAAGCGCTTAGTAAAAAGATCCTTTAAAAGCAAGCGTACATTACCCTACGCTAAAACAAGAAAGTGGATTAGTCAATCAATGCAATTAATGCTGACTTGACATTCCTCACCTTTCGCTCAAGAAAACCCATGGGTACTCATCACGTTTTTCAAAGATGGTTCAGCACATGTACACGCGTAAGTACAATTACCATGTATCTTAGACGAATACAACCAGCGCTGAATATTTTAAACCAAAAGTAAAACACTACCACCAAGACATAATGATAAGTACTGGGAAACTGTGTCCTCATACATACCCTGAAAAGAATAATTCTATATGTTACGATGACCGCTAAAGCACAAAATGTTACTTGAAAGAGAACCTCAAGATTCTCAAGCGTCAAAATCACACTGAATTATTTCAAGCGTCATTTTCTTCTGAATAGGTCCAGACGCTCCCACAAACTTTTGGCGGGTATTTGAATAGTTGTTCAAAATTTCGGTTCCCGAACGGTTTTTCATAAAATACATGTCCGCTGTTAACGGGCACACGTATCACTTTCAGTATATCAAAAGTCTCTGTTTCAAACTTTTAATCGGACGTCAAAATAGTATATGTGGTTGTTACTAAAAGTAACCGTGCTTATTAAATCTAAATTCACGTCCACAGTCGTATTTTAATGGCTGAGATTTATACTCCTCCACGTGTCAACATCTCAACCTTCAAACACAAAAAACATTCAAATTGTAGTATTTCAAAACACACTTCTGCAGAACATAAATCTCTCTTACACTCTCTTTCATTCGTGCAAGAAAAATCTCTCTCTCTCAAAAACAAATTTTCATTCTTAATCTCTGTCTACTTCTCACTAATGGCACCCAAGAAAGCTACTGCTGGAACCACTGAAGTTATTGTTAAGGTCACTGAAGGCCTTATAATCGATTGGAAGTTTCTCTATGAAAACCCCCAAATTGATTTAACGGAAATGATGGACTCTGTAGCAGAGGCTGGGCTTCAGAAATTTCTTACCAAACACTCGTACATGTTTCCTGAAGAACTAGAATTTTTCTGGAGAAATGCTAGATTGTCTGACGATGAGACTTCCATCACCTGTTTGTTTCCTGCCCCCAAGACGGAATCAAAGACGTTCACTCTCTCTGCGGCCTCTATTGCCCAGAATTTCTCTCTACCTAACGACGGAGCGACTTTAGACACTATCACTGAGGAACAAATTCAAGAAGTCTGGACTCAGATTAGCGCCTACGATGGTGTTCCATACAAACCGTACTTTGAGAAGAAAGATATAGTGAACAGGTATCGAGTCTTAGCTGATTTCTGCAGTAAAAACATTGAATGCAGAGTGGGAACCTTTGACAAAATCAGCCCAACCCAGTTCCAGATGATGACTGCTATCTTGCTCAAGATAAAAATCAACTGGAGCGCCTATATATTCAGCAGATTCAGAGACAGTCTACGCACTTCAAACAGACCTTATGGCCTAGTTTTAAGTGATCTAATTTTCCGAGCAAAGTGCACCTCTTCAGCAGGAGTCACCGTGGCCAAGCATAAGTTCTATGGGCCAAGAATCATCAACAATCTCTTCAATCCACCCAAAGTTGGAGGTGCTGCTAGACCTCTCTCTGAGCGCCAAGTTGTACGTGCAGCATCAAATGAGGAGGCTGAGCGCCCAGATCAGGAGAAGGCTAAACGTAATGTGAAGCGTCCCACTGTCACAAAGAAACGGGCTCCTCGAAAGCCCAAGGCTCAACCTATCAAAAGTGATGAAGAAGACGAGGACTCTATACCCCTCATTAGTCGGAAGGATCTGGAAAAGGTCCTCAAAAATATCGACTTTGGAGAACCAGCAGTTCCACAGACTCAGCGTCCCCAGCCGAAGGGGTAAATGTGAAGCGTATCTTCAAGAGACGTAAGCGTCCAACTGCTGCCATTTCTTCTAAGGCTACACACACGACACCAAGCGACCAAGCCATAGCTGCTATTCCGATATCATCCTTTGAACCACCAGTTGATGTCCATCTGGATGTTGATATGGCCAACATTGTGGCCATCGCCCATGAAGCTGCCATCGAATCTGCAAATCTCGAGCCTGATGAACCTGAAATCCCAGGGGTTCAACCATTGCTTGCATTACCAAGTACAACAGAGGCACGCTCAGAAGGTCAGAGCGATGCTAACGACGTTGTGATTCATCGACATTTCTTCAAGCTGGATCCCTTAAAGACCATCGATCACTCCGTCGATTATTTCCCTCCAGCGCCCGCAGAACCCTTCATACCTACAGGATATAATGAAGAAGTCTTATCAATGCTGAGAATGATATCGCCAAGCTCATAAAATTTGATCTGGCTGTACGCAACACTCTATCTAACACAGCATTGACCCCAGCTGATAAAGCTTCTTCTTCTCTGGACTGTGGGACAAGCAAACCCACTGGCTTCGCTCTCAGAGACTACAACATCAGAGTCTATGAGCGTCAGGATAAGCTTGTGAACCCACGGAAAAGCTACTAAACAGAGAAGGCTATTCTCACTCCCCAACACTGGTAAATAGCATGGAAAACAAGCGCTCAGCTAATCCTCTCCTCTTGTGGAAGAATAAAGGAGTACATGCCGGTGAGCGTCCAGCTTCACTGACCGAGATGATTCAAATAGAAGCCGATGCATATTTTGACTGCGTCTGGAACGCTAACTACCAACCAGACAGGTATCGTTTTGAGTCCATCTGTGATATTCATCACCAAGGATTTCGTGCTATACTTAATGCAGGAACTGAGTACTGCATGACTGAGGTAAAATGGGCTGAAGCTTATATGGGTGACAAGTATAAATTTGAAGAATTGGTTAGCGCTCCCCATCTGTTCAGAATAGGGATCCATGATAAAAAGAGCAAATTTGCACGATACATGCTAAAGCAGCGTCAACATAGACTTGGACCAGTTCTGAAGCTGCCTCTGATCCGCCACCAACCTGAACACCTTTTAAGGCAAGCGTTGTACAAACTGGCTAACTCTTCTCTACGCTTTGCTGATCAAGCGTCCACCAGCGGTTCTTCTCCCCTGTCCTGTCTGAACTTCACCCCTAGCCACTGTGAAGACAACTTTCTCTCTCATGATGACAATTATGCCTCCAGTCTCCCTATTCGACAAAATCTTCACAGAAAATCTGCGACAGTGGAATGGCTCTCGGATCAATCCTTTCAGAGGATATCCACTTCTTCCGTCTATCAGACAAGAAGTCTTAAGTCACTATAATTTTTTTGTCGCTGCTGGAAAGAACTCAAGCGCTTGCTTCAGCCATCTACCCATACTTGGAAGAGTATTACAGGCTCTACGTTCCCGACTCTCGGAAACCGAAGACTCTCCCAACAGATAGGCTAATTGGCTTCTCACAACACTATTGCCCAGATGCCTTGTTCTCCATCTGCCAAGCGCCTTCCAAAATCTTTCCCACCCATGCGCTGGATATCCTCGGGCCAATGTACATCAGGGCCATGGATAGTGCTATCAGCACGTTCATTCAAGGTACTTATCTCCCCACTCTACATTTGAATGAACTTCTACAGACTGCTACATATCCATATGCAGATGAGCTGCTTGCCAGCTTGGACTTTCAGTTTACGGACTTTAGCCGTATAGAGTCAGCATCTACTGCAGCACCAGCTGAAACGTTACCTGCTCCTGAGCGCTCACCAGAATTCCCTCAAGTGCCTAATCCCCCCAGTCCAACTGAATCCGACTCTACTGCATCCACCGAGTCCAACAGTGCCCCAGAGCATCGAGGAACAGTATTTGATCCTAATTATCAAGTACCTATTGAATCTCTCAAACACACATCCCGTTTTAAGCCTCGAGTTAGCACTGCGGTTCCCGACGCTCAAGCGTCCATGACTGAATGCCTCACTCAAATACAGCAACTATCTACAGCTACTCAGCAAGTCATGTGGCTTTAACAAATGATCTAACACCACCGTTTCACGGCTCTTGAGACCTCTCTTACAGACGCTAATCACGCTCAACTACTGGTCATGAAAGAACACTTCGACCAGCGTCTGACCACTCTTGAGGCCTCTGTCGCTCAGATTGCTACTTCAAGTCAGTCTTCTTACTCAGAGATTTCATACAGACTGATGATGGCAAAAAGAAGGGGGAAAAGAAGGGAGGAAAAGAGGAAATCTTCAACATCCTAAAGATCACCGAGGTCTCCTCCACCATCCAAGCGTCAACATATTGATACTCCCCTCACACTAAGTACAGAGCCAAGGTATCCCTATCCTTCTTGGTAACTACCTCGGTGGGAGCGTAATAAAAAAGAAACCCCAAGAGTGCTCTATCCAAATTTCCATTACCTTCAAGAGCACTGCTTGAACAATTTGATATTCCTCTTCTCAGAGCGTCAATTCCAGAACCATCTGATCCAGCAGTCTTAGCCTTAGAGCGAAAAATGTCTGACTTTGACCAAACCTTCAGAATTTGCCTACGATACATAGGCATCAGTCCAGAGGAATGGGATAAGCAGCTCATTACTTTCAAGGCACGACAAGTAAAAGAAAACAAAA